>JAQPPZ010011525.1:0-473685 GCA_028583015.1 Wollemia nobilis
GTGCCACCTTCCCGGTCACGAACAGGATAATTTTGCATTAAAATCCCCGCAATAATCCAAGTCATAACACTCCTCGTATGCCCTCATGTTGTGAACAACTTCCCATTGGAGCCTCCGGCCATCTAGGTCTTGGGCCCCATAAAAGTTGGTGATTAGGACCTACTCAGAATTGAAGTTATTTCTGAAGAGAGAAGTAAGAACACCCCTGCAAGCTATATGTTCTAAAGCAGTCCAGACCAGAGGGTTCCAAAGGGTAACAATTCCACCTGAAGCTCCTTGGGCAGCCACATCCATATGCCCAGCTCCCCGCCAGATTTTAGTAGCAGTTTTACTCATAATATCTAAAGACATTTTGGTCTCCTGAAGAAGCAAAAAGTCTGTTTTACGGTTTTCTAAGAGTATTTGAACAACAGATTGATGGGTTCTACTATTTAAACCCCTAACATTCCAAGATTGAATAATCATTGAAAACCTTGAGAGCGATGAAGAATCAATGGTCCTCACCAATCCTCCATTGATTAGCTTATCTCCTTGCGTTGTTAGTAGTTCCTTATTGGATTTTCTTCCCGCTCCTTGAGAGTTATTGTTTCTAGATCTCTTCTCCACCTGGGTAATCCCTAAAGCAGGCCTTTCTTTATTTTTATCTGCATTTCCCATGGTGACATCTTTGATAGCCGACTGTGCTGGGGAGTGTATAACCAATGCCCCTGGATTCTCTGACTACAGATTCTCAGCTGGCACAGTCACCTGTTCTACTACAGGAGTGAAGGAAGGAGAAACAAGAGGTGGAGTGTTGTCATTCACACCATTCCCATCCACTCCCTCCATAGATTGGTCCTCATGATCCACTAATGACTTAAAAATTTCATACCGATTGTTTGGCTTGAGCTGCACCTGCTCCTTGCCATTTTTCTTTTTGTTTCTCTTTCGTTTCACCTGTTCAAATCCATCCTGCTGAGCATCAGGACCTGGAGAATTGCTAGAAGGTTCATTGACAGGACTGGACTCACCCTCTCTAGGGCAGTTTGACACTCCGCTCGGAGCCTCCATTTTTGTGCTCAATATGTTTGGGCAGAACCTTGCCAAATGTCCATGCTTATGGCATACTCGACACCTGAAAGGTAGGGCCTCATAGTCTAGCTGCTGGATCCAGGGTACTCCTGCTAGCTCAAGTTCCGCCTCAGCTGGTAGAGGCTGACTAATGTCCATCTCTACACATATTCTAGCAAAGACAACAGTATTTCCCTCTATGGTATCTTTGGAGACTCCCAAAAATCTGCCTAGGGAATTACCTATTAGTTCCAACACCTGCTCACCCCAAAACTCCATCGGGAGAGCGTACAGCCGAATCCAGACCGGGACAGCCATGGGTTCGATGCGGGGGTCGAAACCCACTCTCCAGGGTTGGACAAATAACCCTGCTGGTCCGTGGTTTCTCTTTTCTGATTCAAATGCTCTGTTTCTATCTACTAAAGAAGAGAAACTAATGATGAAATACCCATTGCTTATAGGCCATAAAGAGTACTCACCGTGTGGCTCCCAGTTCTGGCGAACCCAGGTATGCAGAAAATTTAGTGTGGGCCGGATGCCCATGAATTTGCAGATCAAGTCGTGATTAGCACGGTAGACGATTGTATCTTCGACCAACATTGGTTCTATAACAATCTTAGGCCTGGAAGTGGATTGCGGGAGGCATCCATTAACGTGGTGAGCATTTGGGCCATTGCCAACATTCTTGAGTATCGTTTGAAAAGCATTCCGCTGAGCTCCATCAGTGGAAGGTGAGGGGTTATCTTTCAACTTCTTAGCATATGAAGTCTTTCTTCCAGCAGGAGAAATTGGAGGAGACCCCATCGGGCCCTCCCGGTACCATGAATGAACCTTCAGATGAATTCAAAATCAACCCCCCAAAGCCCCAGGCAAGATCTTCGGGCCAGAATCCCTCGAGCAACACCAGACACCGTCACAAAAATTTTCCTGCCAAATCGCCAGAGCCCTCCCTCAATCAAAGTCCACTCATTTTAAAGCTCTTCCAACCCTAAACCCTAAAGTTAGGGGTATGAGACATTAATTGATTTTAAAAGTGGTTTTTGTAAGTATTCAATTAGTTAGGGGTATGAAGTGAGGGGTATGAATTTAGGGGTATGAGACATTAATTGATTAAAGAATTGGTTTTTGTAAGTATTCAATTAGTGAGGGGTATGAAGTGAGGGGTATGAAGTTAGGGGTATGAAGAAAGGGGTATGAAGTTAGAGGTATGAAGAAAGGGATATGAAGAAATATGTATGAATAAATGGAAATGAAGTTAGGGGTGTGACGTGAGGGGTGTAAAGAAACATTGATTTTTTTGGATTTTCTAAATTTTTTGAAAAAATATGATTTTATAACGTTTTGATTTTTTGTTTTTTTCTAAGGTTAAAAAATTAAAATTCAAATTAAAATTTTAAAGTTCCTAAGAAAAAAAGAAAAAAAAGAGTTAAAATTAAAATTTTAAAGTTCCTAATTTTTTTTTTAATTAAAGTTTACAATTAAAAAAAAACACTTCTTTAATCAATTAAGGTCTCATACCCCTAACTTCATACCCCTCACTTCATACATATACCTCATTTCATACCCTTTTCTTCATACTCCTCTCTTCATACCCCTAAATTTAATCAATTAAGGTCTCATAACCCTAACTTCATACCCCGCACTTCACACCCCTCACTTCACACCCCTCACTTCATACCCTTTACTTCATAACTCTTTCTTCATACCCCTAACTTCATACCCCTAAATTCATACCCCCTAACTTCATACACCTAAATTCATACCCCTAACTTCATACCTCTTTATTCATACCCCTCACTAAATACCCCTCACTTCATACCCCTAAGTAATTGAATACTTACAAAAACCACTTTTTTAATCAATTAATATCTCATATCCCTTTATTCATACCCCTAACTAATTGAAAACTTACAAAAACCACTTCTTTAATCAATTAAGGTCTCAAACCTCTAACCTCATTCACTTCATAACCCTTTCTTCATATCCCCTAACTTCATACCCCTTTCTTCATACCCCTCACAAAATACCTCTCACTTCATATCCCTAAGTAATTGAATACTTACAAAAACCACTTTTTTAATCAATTAATGTCTCATATCCCTTTCTTCATACCTCTCACTTCATACCCATTTCTGCATACCCCTCACTTCATACCTCTTTCTTCGTACCCTTAACTAATTGAATACTTAAAAAAACCACTTCTTTAACAATTAAGGTATCATACCCCTCACTTCATACCCCTTACTGCATTCACTTCATACCCATTTCTTCATACCCCTAACTTCATACCCCTTACTTCATACCCCTCACTTCATACCCCTAACTTCATACCCATAACTTCATACCCCTAACTAATTAAATACTTACAAAAACCACTTATTTAATTAATTAATGTCTCATAACCTAACTTCATACCCCTAACTAATTGAATACTTACAAAAAATACTTCTTTAACTAAACCCTAAAGTTAGGGACATGAGACATTAATTGATTAAAAAAGTTGTTTTTGTAAGTATTCAATTAGTTAGGGGTGTGAAGTGAGGGGTATGAAGTTAGGGGTATGAGACATTAATTGATTAAATAATTGGTTTTTGTAAGTATTAAATTAGTGAGGGGTATGAAGTTAGGTTTATGAATAAAGGGGTATGAAGTTAGGGGTGTGAAGAAACATTAATTTTTTGGATTTTCTAAAGTTTTTGAAAACAATTGATTTTCTAACATTTTAATTTTTTTTGTTTTTTTTCTAAGGTTAAAAAATTAAAATTAAAATTTTAAAGTTCCTAAGAAAAAAAAGAAAAAAAATTAATTTTAAAATTAAAATTTTAAAGTTCCTATTTTTTTAATTAAAGTTTATAGTTAAAAAAATTAAAATATATAAAAAAATACTTTCTTAATCAATTAAGGTCTCATACCCCTCACTTCATACCCTTCACTTCATACCCCTAACTTCATACCCCTCAATTTATACCTTTTTCTTCATACCCCTCACTTCATACCTCTTTCTTCATACCCTTGTCTTCATACACCTAACTTTAATCAATTAAGGTCTCATACCCCTAACTTCATACCCCTCACTTCACACTCCTTTCTTAATACCCCTCACTTCATATCCCTTTCTTAATACCCCTCACTTCATACCCCTTTCTTCTTACCCCTTTCTTCATACCATTTTATTCATACCCCTTTATTCATACCCATTTTTTCATACCCCTCACTAAATACCCCACTTCATACCCCTAAGTAATTGAGTACTTACAAAAACCACTTATTTAATCAATTAATGTCTCATATCCATTTCTTCATACCCCTCACTTCATACCCATTTTTTCATATCCCTAACTTCATACCCCTAACTTCATTCACTTCATACCCCTTTCTTCATACCTCTAACTTCATACCCCTTTCTTCATACCCCTAACTTCATACCCCTTTCTTCATACCCCTCACTAAATATCTCTCACTTCATACCCCTAAGTAATTGAATACTTAAAAAAACCACTTCTTTAATCAATTAACATCTCATATCTCTTTCTTCATACCCCTCACATCATACCCCTCACTTAATACCCCTTTTTCATACCCTTAACTAATTGAATACTTACAAAAACCACTTCTTTAATCAATTAATGTCTCATACCCCTCACTTTATACCCCTAAATTCATTCACTTCATACCCCTTTCTTCATACCCCTAACATCATACCCCTTACTTCATACCCCTAACTTCATGCCTCTAACTAATTAAATACTTACAAAAACCATTTCTTTAATTAATTAATCTCTTATACCCCTAACTTCAATTGAATACTTACAAAAACCACTTCTTTAACTAAACCTTAAACCCTAAAGCCTAAACCCTAAACCCTAAACCCTAAAGTTAGGGGTATGAAACATTAATTGATTAAATAAGTGGTTTTCGTAAGTATTCAATTAGTTAGGGGTATGAGGCATTAATTGATTAAAGAATTCATTTTTGTAAGTATTCAATTAGTGAGAGGTATGAAGTGATGGGTATGAAGTTAGGGGTATGAATAAAGGGATATGAAGTTAGGGGTATGAAGAAAGGGGTATGAAGTTAGGGGTGTGAAGTGAGGGGTATAAAGAAACATTGATTTTTTTTTTTTTAAAAAAACATTGATTTTTTTGGATTTTCTAAAGTTTTTGAAAATTTTGATTTTCTAATGTTTTAATTTTTTGGTTTTTTTTTCTAAGTTTAAAAAAATAAAAATAAAATTAAAATTTTAAAGTTCCTAAAAAAAAACTAAAGCTAAAATTAAAATTTTAAAGTTTCTATTTTTTTTAAATTAAAGTTTACAATTAAAAAAAACACTTCTTTAATCAAATAATGTCTCATACCCCTAACTTCATACCCATCACTTCATACCCCTAACTTCATACCCCTCAATTCATACCCCTTTCTTCATACCCCTCACTTCATACCCCTTTCTTCATACCCCTCTCTTCATACCCCTAAATTTAATCAATTAAGGTCTCATACCCCTAACTTTATACCCCTCACTTCACACCCCTCACTTCATACCCCTAACTTCATACCCCTTTCTTCATACCCTCTAACTTCATTCCCCTAACTTCATACCTCTTTATTCATACCCTTTTCTTCATATCCTTTCTTCATACCCCTCACTTCATACCCCTAAGTAATTGAATATGTACAAAAAATACTTTTTTAATCAATTAATTTCTCGTATCCCTTTCTTCATACCCATCACTTCATACCTCTTTCTTTGTACCCTTAACTAATTGAATACTTAAAAAACCACTTTTTTAATCAATAAATGTCTTATACCCCTAACTTCATTCACTTCATTCACTTCACAACCCTTTCTTCATACCCCTAACTTCATACCCCTTCATACCCCTAACTAATGAAATACTTACAAAAACTACTTATTTAGTCAATTAATGTCTCATACCCCTAACTAATTGAATACTTACAAAAATTACTTCTTTAACTAAACCCTAAACCTTAAAGTTAGGCGTATGAGACATTAATTGATTAAGAAGTGGTTTTTATAAGTATTCAATTAGTTAGGGGTGTGAAGTGAGTGGTATGAATTTAGGTGTATGAATAAAGGGGTATGCATTTACGGGTGTGAAGTGATGGGTATGAAGAAATATTGATTTTGTTTTAAAAAAAACATTGATTTTTTTGGATTTTCTAAAGTTTTTGAAAAAAATTGATTTTCTAATGTTTTGATTTTTTTAATTTTTTTCTAAGGTAAAAAATTTAAAATTAAAATTAAAATTTTAAAGTTCCTAGGAAAAAAAGAAAAAAAATTAAAGTTCATACCCCTAAGTTCATATCCCTCACTTGATACCCCTAACCTCATACCCCTCAATTCATACCACTTTCTTCATACCCTCACTTCATACCTCTTTCTTCATACCCCTCTCTTCATACACCTAACTTTAATCAATTAAGGTCTCATACCCTTAACTTCATACCCCTCACTTCACACCCCTTTCTTAACACCCCTCACTTCATACCTCTTTCTTAATACCCCTTTCTTCATGCCCCTGAATTCATACCCCTTTCTTCATAAACCTAAATTCATATCCATTTCTTCATACCCCTCACTAAATATTCCTCACTTCATACCCCTAAGTAATTGAATACTTACAAAAACCACTTTTTTAATCAATTAATATCTCATATCCCTTTTTTCATATCTCTCACTTCATACCCATTTCTTCATACCCCTAACTAATTGAATACTTACAAAAACCACTTCTTTAATCAATTAAAGTCTCATACCCCTCACTTCATACCTCTAACTTCATTCACTTCATACCTAAATTCATACCCCTTACTTCATACCCACAAATTCATTCCCCTAACTAATGAAATACTTACAAAAACCACTTCTTTAATAAATTAATGTCTCATGGACCTAACTTCATAACTCTAACTAATTGAATACTTATAAAAACCACTTCTTTAACTAAACCCTAAACACTAAACACTAAAACCTAAACCTTAAAAAATAAATTCTAAAACCTAAAGTTAATGGTATGAGATATTAATTGATTAAAGAAATAGTTTTGTAAGTGTTCAATTAGTTAGGCGTATGAATTTAGGGGTATGAAGTTAGGGGTATGAGACATTAATTGATTAAGTTGGTTTTTGTAAGTATTCAATTAGTGAGGGGTATGAAGCTAGGGGTATGAGACATTAATTGATTAAATAATTGGTTTTTGTAAGTATTCAATTAGTGAGGGGTATGAAGTGAGGGGTATGAAGTTAGGGGTATGAAGAAAGGGGTATGAATTTATGGGTATGAAGTTAGGGGTATGAAGAAAGGGGTATGAATTTAGGGGTGTGAAGTGAGGGGTATGAAGAAACATTGATTTTTTTGAAAAAAACATTGATTTTTTTTTTCTAAAGTTTTTGAAAAAAATTTGATTTTCTAATGTTTTGATTTTTTTATTTTTTCTAAGGTTAAAAATTTAAAATTAAAATTTTAAAGTTCCTAAGAAAAAAACAAATTAAAGTTAAAATTAAAGTTTTAAAGTTCCTAATTTTTATTAATTAAAGTTTACAATTAAAAAAAACACTTCTTTAATCAATTAAGGTCTCATACTCCTCACTTCATACCCCTTACTTCATACTCCTCACTTCATACCCCTAACTTCATATCCCTCAACTCATATCCATTTGTTCATACCCATTTCTTCATACTCCTCTCTTCATATCCCTAACTTTAATCAATTAAGGTCTCATACCCCTAACTTCATACCCCTCACTTCACACCCCTTTCTTCATACCCCTCACTTCATACCCCTCTCTTCATACCTCTAACTTCATACCCCTAACTTCATACCCATTTCTTCATACCCCCTAACTTCATGCCCATTTATTCATACCCCTTTCTTTATACCTCTAACTAAATACCCCTCACTTCATACCCTTAACTAATTAAATACTTACAAAAATCACTTTTTTAATCAATTAATGTCTCATATCCCTTTCTTCATATCCCTCACTTCATAACCCTTTCTTCATACCCCTCACTTTATACCCTTAACTTCATACTTCTCAATTCATACCCTTCAATTGATATCCCTTTATTCATACCCCTCACTTCATACCCATTTCTTCATACCCCTCTCTTCATACCCCTAAATTTAATCAATTAAGATCTCATACCCCTCACTTCACACCCTTTATTCATATCCCTCACCTCATACCCTTTTATTTATACCTCTTTCCTCATACCGCTAACTTCATATCCCTTTATTCATACCCCCATTCTTCATACCCATAAATTCATACCCCTAATTGCATACCCCTTTATTCATATACCTTTATTCATACCCCTTTCTTCATAACCCTAACTTCATACACCTAAGTAATTGAATACTTACAAAAATAACATTTTTAATCAATTAATGTTTTATATCCTTTTTTTCATACACCTCACTTCATACCGCTTTCTTCATACCCCTCACTTCACACCCTTTCTTCATACCCCTCATTTCATACCCCTTTATTCATACCTCTTTCTTCATACCCCTAAATTCATACCCCTTTCTTTATAACCCTAACTAAATACCCCTTATTTCATACCCCTAACTAATTGAATACTTACAAAACCACTTTTTTAATCAATTAATTTCTCATATCCCTTTCTTCATATCCCTCACTTCATACCCATTTCTTTATACCCCTCACTTTATATCTCTAACTGCATACTTCTCTATTCATACCCTTAAATTCATATCCCTTTATTCATACTCCTCACTCATACCCCTTTATTCATACCCCTCTCTTCATACCCCTAACTTTAATAAATTAAGGTCTTATACCCCTAACTTCATACCCCTCACTTCACACCCCTTTATTCATACCCCTCACTTCATACCCTTTTCTTCATACCCCTAACTTCATACCCCTTTCTTCATACCCCCTAACTTCATACCTCTAACTTCATACCCCTAACTTTATACCCCTTTATTCATACCCCTTAATTCATACATCTTTCTTCATAACCCTCACTAAATACCCCTCACTTTCTACCCCTTTTTTCTTACCCCTAATTAATTGAATACTAATAAAAACCATTTCTTTAATAAATTAGGATCTCATACCCCTCAGTTCATTTCCATAAATTCATTCACTTCATACCCCTTTCTTCATACCATTTAACTTCATACCACTTTCTTCATACCCCTTTCTTCATACCCATTTTTTCATGCCCATTTCTTCATATCCCTCACTAAATACCGCTCACTTCATACCCCTTTCTTCATACCGCTTAACTTCATACCACTTTCTTCATACCCATTTTTTCATACCCATCACTAAATACCACTCACTTCATACCCCTAAGTAATTGAATAATTACAAAAACAACTTTTTTAATCAATTAATGTCTTATATCCCTTTCTTCATACCCCTCACTTCATACCTATTTTTTCATACCCTCGAGTTCATACCCCATTTTTCATATCCCTAACTAATTGAATACTTACAAAAACTAGTTATTTAATCAATTAAGGTCTCATACCCCTCACTTCATACCCCTAACTTCATTCACTTCATATCCCTTTATTCATACCCCTCACTTCATACCTTTAACTAATTAAATACTTACAAAAACCACTTATTTAATCAATTAGTGTCTCATACCCATAACTTCATACCCCTAACTAATTGAATACTTACAAACCACATCTTTAACTAAACCCTAAAACCTAAATCCTAAACACTAAAGTTAAGGGTATAAGATATTAATTGATTAAAGAAGTTGTTTTTATAAGTATTCAATTAGTTAGGGGTATAAAGTGATGGGTATTACGTTAAGGGTATTAAGTTAAGGGTATGAGATATTAACTGATTAAAGAATTAGTTTTTGTAAATATTCAATTAGTGAGCGGTATGAAGTTAGGGGTATGAAGAAATGTGTATGAAGTTATGGGTGTGAAGTGAGGGGTATGAAGAAACATTGATTTTTTTTTGGATTTCTAAAGTTTTTGAAAAAAAATTGATTTTCTAATGTTTTGATTTTTTTTTGTTTTTTTCTAAGGTTAAAAAAATAAAATTAAAATTAACATTTTAAAGTTCCTAAGAAAGAAAAAAAATTAAAATTTTAAAGTTCCTAAGAAAGAAAAAAAATTAAAATTTTAAAGTTCCTATTTTTTATCTAGTTAAAGTTTACATTAAAAAAAAATAAAAATTAGAAAAAAAAACATTTCTTTAGTCAATTAAGGTCTCATACCCCTCACTTCATACTCCTAACTTCATACCCTTAACTTCGTACCCCTCAGTTCATACCCCTTTATTCATACCCCTCACTTTATACCCCTTTCTTCATACCCCTCTCTTCATACTCCTAACTTTAATCAATTAAGGTCTCATACCCCTATCTTCATACCCCTCACTTCACATCCCTTTCTTCATACCTCTTTCTATATACCTCTAACTTCATACCCCTAAGTTCATACCCCTTTCTTCATACCCCCTAACTTCATATCACTAACTTCATACCTCTTTCTTCATACCTCTAAATTTATACCCCTAACTTCATACCCCTTTCTACATACACCTCACTAAATACCCCTCTCTTCATACCCCTAAGTAATTGAGTACTTACAAAACCACTTCTTTAATAAATTAATGTCTCATATCCCTTTCTTCATACCCCTCACTTCATACCCCTTTTTTCATACCCCTAACTAATTGAAAACTTACAAAAAACATATCTTTAATTAATTAAGGTATTATACCCCTAACTTCATACCCCTAACTTCATACCCCTTTCTTCATACCCCTAACTTCATACCCCTAAGTAATTGAATACTTACAAAAATCATTTATTTAATAAATTAATGTCTCATATCTCTTTCTTCATACCCCTCACAAAAAAAGAAACCTACAAATACTTATTTTCATTAACTGAATCTTCATCCCCTTACAATAGATTTTCCCACTTCTTATACTTCCAAAAAAGAAAAAACCTAGCCTACGCTACCCCATTAATATTTTTAGTAACTTTTTATTTTTAGCAACTCACTTGCTATTTTTAGTAACATTAGAAAAAAACTTGGATGGCATCCAAAATAGAATCATGCACCCATTATTCAATAAAATCCACTACCTCAAGATAGCAACCCCACTTTATTTCTACACTAATAGTTATGATAACTTTTTAGTTGTGAAAATAAAAATTACATTAAAAGCTATTTTGGGCCTTCTATAGGCATTTTTGCACCAGAAGATTCCGAAAAAATAACATTTTGAACATTCTGAAAAAAGAACATTCTGAACATTCTGAAAAAGAACGGGGTAAAACGGACACTCGAAGCAAAAGTTATGGCCCTGGCAAGGTGCATCATTCTTATCTGGTTGAAAATGAACTCAACTCCTATGAGTTTTGCTGATGAAATACCTTGAGCTTGTCAATTTCAAGCCTTTTTAGTTCCTCCTTGGAAATCCAAGTGTTATCAACTTGGTACAAACCTTCCCACTGTACCAAGTATTCGCCATAATTACCATTGCGTGTGGTGATCACTTTCCTATCAAGGACCTACCAAAGGATCACTTTCCTATGTAGGGGTACGAGTTGAATTCAACAAACATAGTTTCAGTAGTTATGACACGACTAGGATGGCCAAATTTTGACAGTGACATGGTAGATTTAAGGATGGTAAGTTGCACAGTGTATAGCATGAATAGCACCATTACAGAAGCAAGGTACATCACAGTGGTATTATGGATTTTTTGGTATCAAGTGTGAAGGGTCGTGGAGTAGAGTAGTAATCACTACCACGAGGAAGATGCTGAGAGGAGTCAGATGTCATGTCAAGATTGATATAATGACAACCTCTAAATGAGATCCTCATTATTTAGTGACCAAATTTATGTAGAGGTGAGGTAAATACAACGTGCAGGGATAGTGATAGTGCATAGAGATGTCAGTAACGATAGTGTGCTATAGAGTCGTTAGGGCTACAAGATGCAGAAGACTCTGGTGAAAAGGGGAAGGTTGGTCTGATCGAAACCCTAAAATGCAATCGATAGCCTTTATATCCCGAGCACTCGAGAGGAAGAAGGTTGATAAACCTCTTGTCAAAGGGAAGATGCAATTGCATAGTCCTATTTTTGTTGAAGAACATCGAGGGGTACACTCCTTGTTGGGTCTATCCAGAGTGGAGATAATACAAGATAGATTGAATGTCTGGGAGTCATGGAGGCCAAGCCCAAGAAAAAACATAGCATGATGGGTGAGAAGCGGGCCTGCATTGGGAAGAAGAAAGGATATAGGTTTAATTAATTTTATTAGTTATATTATATTATAAAGTCTTGTGCCTACTTGATTAAAGAATACTCCATTCAAGGTTTGTTTTATATTATAATATAAAAGGAAATATAAGGGGAGATAAATTTTTAATGTTTTTGTTTATATTATAATATAGGGTCATGGGTTGTATAGTACACATGGGAGACATAAGGGGATACGACCCTTGTATTTTCTTTTAAAGGGTTGAAATATTGTGTTAATCCTATATATGTTATAATATATAGAAAAGGGGAGATATAAGGGGAAAATTCATGTGGAAATTTGTTTTTGTTTTTATATATATTATAATATGTAAAGGGAGGCATAAGGTGTTATAAATAAATAAATTAAAGAATGAATGAAATAAAATAAAATGAAATAAAATATCGTTATTTCTTTTTGTTTTATTATTTAGGATATGCAAGGTATGGGAAGACATAAGGAAAATGAAGATTCAAATTTTGAAAATGAAAAGCCAAGGGTCAAATTTTATTTAAGCCCATGAGATTTCAAAATAAGGGGTTGGAAAATTTTGTAAAACAAGACTTTTTGGAGGAAATCAAATGCATACATTTTGGCAGGCACACACCTTGTGAGAAAAATCAAAAGGAGATTGTTGTCTAGGGTTATTGGATTTATTGTTTTACTTTTACTGCATTTTTATTTCAATTTATATCTATGTATTTATGCCTTTAGGGGGTTATACTAGGTGAATATTGAGATAGATGCAAATGTTACTTCGTGCTTTGAGTCTTGCACTTGATATAATTTGATTGTATTTTATGCAAGTTTATTTAGATCAGGTTACCTTCAAATTTATCTCATAACTTGGGGTTTTGCAGGGTAGGGGAGTGTGATATCGGGATTTACTTGCATGTTTTTCTAACTTTGATATAAATAAATTCAGTTTATTTTCTGTAGTTTGTTTAATCTACATTCTATTTCTGTCCATTACCTTTCAATTCTGATCATTTTCAAAAAAAAATTCTATTCTGGTCATTTTCAAAATTTTTGTGTGGTGTTTTTCCATTCTGGTTATTTCCAGAATTTATGTATTCAATTTTTCTATTCTGGTCATTTTCAGAATTTTCGCATTTTACTTTCAATATTTTATTCTGGTCCTTGTTCAGAATTTTATCTATACATTTTGTTTAACTTCATTTTATTCTGGTCCATTTTCCAGAATTTCTTGTACAATCATTTCATTTGTTTCCATTCTGGTCCTCATCCATAATTTTTGCACCTCCAAATTGCACTAAGTTTTTTTAGTTTTCAAATATAAATTTTTAGATAAAACCAATCTTAGGAGGGAGGGTACTAATGTCTACTTTACATTAATGGTAGCTAAAGCAAATGAACACTGACTTACTAACTTACTAACATGTCCAAATTCTAACTTAGCTTTAATAGAACCCTCATAATGCAGATAAAATGAATCTACTAACTGTAAAATGAATCTCACATTAAAGGTATGGAGTCTAAAATGAAGTGGACTATTCTACACACTTTTGCATTTTTACACATTTAATTTGAAGATAAAAGGAACTTGCTAATTGGGATTCAAGGTAAATCAGATTAATATCAAGAGCATTAAAAGGAACCACTTTCACACAAACAAAGTTCACATTCACTTCAAGGATTGAAGAATCATTATCACTAAGCATTGTATGAATCAAACTATCAAGGCCCCTTGTTAACTGTCACTTGCATACTTTGAGACTATTCTAGCATATGTTGTTTTTAATTATCATCAATTACATGCATTATGCGGAATGTTTATCTATCAAAACCTTGGATAAATTCATGTTTGCACATAATTTCTTTGCAAGAGGGATTTTTCAATTTAATACTCTGTTTGTGGAGACTATTTTGCAATAGGGTAAAATATTCACTTAATAGTAGCTACATTCATATAGTTGCATCTAACAAATATGATTTACCTTGCATGGTGGTTGTTGTGTGGATTATCCTTATTCAAATGAATGTTTAAGAAAATGTTTTTATTTGTTAAAACATGTATATATAGTGCTGATTTTTATAACTAAGGGTATATGAAAATTAATTTATGAAGATAAATATTTCATCTTTCTATTACTTTTTAATCAGTTTAGTGGAGATGATAAATGAGATTAATTTTTAATATTTTCTTGATATGAATTAAATTATTTGGAGAACAAGTGTTGATGAGTGATGTTATTTAGTAGAAATAATTTTTATTTCTCTCGGATAAAATGCAAACGTATTGTCCTAATGCATCTACATAAGTGCATATACTTGATATTTTATTTTGAATAAAAATATATTTATCTTTTTTTGGTTCCTTTAAAAATTATTACAATTTCATATAATAAACTTAAGAAAGAGATCATTCATCAATATATATAGATAATATATGATGAATATTAAGGATGCCATTTACAATAAATAAAAATACAAAAATAATAATATTATAACAATAAGAATATGAGAAATGTTAGGCTTACCTCTGGTTGGATAAAATAGTCAATCGAGAGGGATTGAACCAACATTTTAAGTCATAAATTATCATAATCAGGAGAGGATTAGACTAGATAGTGGCTTAAAATAGTTGAATCAAAGGAACAATGCACTTTAAGGGATCAAGATCACCAAAATAATTCTATGAAAAAGGTAAGGATTTTGGAGGGATGAAATTCAGAAGAAGACCACTATGGGAATCCTCTAAAGAAAGGTAAAGATTACATAAGGGTGGAATACAAATTTTCAATACAATACTCCTCTATCATAGGACAATTTGAAAGATCATATAATGATCGGATCAGACACTGTCAAGCTGATTAGGGGAAATACATCAAAGGCTTAAGGAAGTCTCAAATTTCTAAAGGAGCTATGACGATCTTAAAAGGGCACCAAGAGAATTATCTATGAGATAAATTTTTCTCAAGGGTGAAACCTTCTAAATACTCTATAAAATCTTTCAAGCTCAACCCCAGATTTGTAGGACCCTATAAAATTATTGATAAAATTAATCCTATTATCTATAAGTTGGCCTTACCACCCATTTGTCAAAAATTCATGATATTTTCCATGTGTCTCTCCTTAGGATACATGTTGTTGACCCTTATCATGTTTGGAATGTTTCCCATTTACAGATATCTTATTACCATCACTTTGAGGTCCATCCAGTTGGTATCCATAACTTTAGAACCAAATAGTTAATAAAAAGAAAAATTGGCCAATGTAAGGTCCAATAGGACCAATACTCTGAGAAGAATGCCACGTGGGAGAATGTGGTTGATATTCAAGAATATTTTTATATTTTTTTAAATGAACATTAATATATTTGTTTTATTTGATATGGATTTATGAATGAATGTGAACTATATTTTATGATGAATGTATAATTTATTTGAGCATGAATTTAAAACACAAGGAATGTGTTTAATCCTAGTGGGGGAGAATGTAACAGCCCCACTAGAACAACTAGTATTTAAAAAAATCATATATACTTATTTTTATTTCTAGAACAAAATATTGTTGATGGATCTATGACTACAGGAATAGTTATCCATATTTGGGTAGGTAAAGGACCAAGTACCCCTCCTTCAGGTAGGTGATGAAGAGACGACCACAAGAGGTAAGGAGTGATATGATGAAAACCATGACTTGTAAGTACATGGAAGCTCACAAAAAAATTGCATTCATGTAGCTACATTCATATAGTTGCATCTAACAAATATGATTTGCCTTGTATGGTGGTTTTTATGTGGATTATCCTTATTCAAATGAATGTTTAAGAAAATATTTTTGTTTTTTAAAACAACGTGTGTGTGTATACATATATATAGTGCTAATTTTTATAACTAAGGGTATATGAAAAAGAAGTTGTGAAGATAAATATGTTGTCTTTCTGTTACTTTTTAATCAATTTAGTGGAGATGATAAATGAGATTAATGTTTAAGATTTTCTTGATAGGAATTAAATTATTTGGAGAACAAGTGTTGATGAGTGATGTTATTTAGTCAAAATAAATTTTATTTCTCTCGAATAAAATACAAACGTATTGTCCTAATGCATCTACATAAGTGCATATGCTTGATATTTTCTTTTGAATAACTATATATTTATCTTTTTTTGGTTCCTTTAAAAATTATTACAATTTCATACAATAAATTTAAGAAAGAGATAATTCATCAATATATATATAAAAATATAATATATATAAATATATATATATATATATATATAATATGTGATGAATATTAAGGATGTCATTTACAATAAATAAAAATAAAAACATAATAATATTATAATAATAAGAATATGAGAAAGTTAACTCGTGCGAGATATATTTTAAAGAGGTATAGTTATTTTAATTCCTCCAATTGAATGAGGTAAGGACTTAATAATATTGACCTTTTTCCAAACAAAATTATGAATCAAACTTTTAAGAACATAAACATCTCCTGGTGCGGTTTTCTTCCTCTATATTGCGACTTGGCTTGAAAATTTCTTGCCATTTGGTAGAATGAAAATATGATAAGTGGCCACTTCCACGTAGGTATGTCATCTATAAAATGGCTTTGTTACATCTGGGAAGGGACACATGCATTTTCTCTATCTTTGTTCTGGAAGTTCATGGGCATTGCCAAGAAGAAGAGGAGGAAGTCGACCGAGAAGAAATGAGGGCTCAAGAAAATACGTTCATAGGTCACAACTTCTACCTTACACTAGGGTAGTAAGCAACTTATATTTCCTTGTTTGAAAAGAAAACTTGTTAATTAGATTGCCTTGTTAAGTAATGAATAAATGAGTAGAAACACTTTTTAGGGTTATTTTTAGGGTCCTTGATGGTTGGGTGGTCAGAAGTAAAAAACAGAATTGGGAACCCAAATTAACCTATTTTGAGCCTACGTCTATGTTGTGGAAACTTCATAAGAAAGGTCTGTATTGCCATAATTTATCTACTCCTTGGAAAGAAATCCTTAATCCTGTAATGCAGTATCTAATAGTAGATGACCTAGAATCTTAGTTATGTAGTTTCCATTTGTCATTCATTAATCACTTTAGAGATGCCAAAATGCTTAACATCCTTGAATTTTTGTATTGGTCCATGGATTATTCCATCATCTCTATCCGTGATAAGAAATAGGAAGGTTGTCCTTCCCATCAAGGCCTTATTAATATCATGTATAATGGATACCTACTCCAAAAATTTCCCAAAGGAAACCTCCCTGCACCTGAAAACGTTGAGGAGTATTCTTCTCCTACCCCCAATCCTAAGGTCACCAATTCCAAATGAAAAAGTAAAGCTGACAAACCCCATCCTGTTTCCAACATTAAGAAAAAGGTTAAGCTTGAAAAAAAACCCACCCGATGCTCTTAGAGGCTCAAATTTAAGGATACCCCCACTCCTCCTGAGAAGATTAAAAAAAACACAAATTCGACTCTAAATCTTCTGATGTGGTTGAAAAGTATCTGCACAAGCTTGTTATCCAATCTTCCTCTACCACCATTGATCACTTGAAAACCGCCCATGTTACTCTCGAGAAAGGAATTACCTAGTTGAAGGATAAATGAAATGTTCTTAACCTACTCTTTTTCTGTGATACGTATGAACAAGAGGATCCTACTATTTTTGTTGCAGTAGGTACTTATGATATCAAGGATAATGTCAAGGAGGATGAAGTCGTTGAGATTGCAAAGCAAGTCTTTAAGGATGTTCATAAGAATGATCTCAAGGATGAAGCCAAGGAATCAGAATAGGAGATCACGGTGGCATCCCCTATGCAAACTGATGCACCTAATTAATATTCTGCTTTCTCTTCAATTTTTCTACAAGTTTTTCTTTGGTTGAGCTTTGTGTTATGGCCCTTTCCTTGGGTCTTTTGTAAAGGTTCCTTTCCTCTTCCTATTTTTGTTTGGATGCATTTTGTTCCTCTAGAGTATCCTCTTTTTTTCTTTCTGGAATATCCTTGTTGTAGTTTCTTTTGTTTCTATGATGTATCAAGGCATTGGGGTGCCTTGAAAATGCCCCATTTTTAATATAAAATTGTTAATTTACCAAAAAAATATTATGTTCAAGAAATAAATTAAACCTTACAAAGTTACACTCAGACCACAAAGATGTCAGCAACGACAGTGTGCTACAGAGCCGTTAGGGCTACAAGATGCAGAAGACTCCAGTGAAAATGGGAAGGCTGGTTTGACCAAAACCCTAAAATGCAATCGGTAGCCTTTATATCCCGAGCGCCTGAGAGGAAGAAGGTTGATAAACCTCTTGTCAAAGGGAAGATGTAATTGCATAGTCCTATTATTGTTGAAGAACATCGAGGGGTATGCTCCTCATTGGTTCTGTCTAGATTGGAGATGATACATGATAGATTGAAAGTCTAGGAGTCATGGAGGCCAAGCCCAAGAACTAACATATCACGATGGGTGAGAAGCGGGCCTACGTCGGGAAGAAGAAAGGATAGAGGTTTAATTAATTTTATTAGTTATATTATATTATAAAGTCTTGTGCCCACTTGATTAAAGAATACTCCATTCAAGGTTTGTTTTATAGTATAATATGAAAGGAAATATAAAGGAAGATAAATTTTTAATGTTTTTGTTTATATTATAATATAGGGTCATGGGTTGTATAGTACACATGGGAGACATAAGGGAATACAACCCTTGTATTTTCTTTTAAAGGGTTGAAATATTGTGTTAATACTATATATGTTATAATATATAGAAAAGGGGAGATATAAGGGGAAAATTCATGTGGAAATTTGTTTTTTTTTATTATATATATTATAATATGTAAAGGGAGGCATAAGGAGTTATAAATAAATAAAAAAAAGAATGAATGAAATAAAATAAAAGGAAATAAAATATCGTTATTTATTTTTGTTTTATTATTTAGCATATGCAAGGTACGAGAAGACATAAGGAAAGTGAAGAGTCAAAGTTTGAAAATGAAAAGCCAAGGGTCAAATTTTATTTAAGCCCATGAGATTTCAAAATAAGGGGTTGGAAAATTTTGTAAAATAAGAGTATTTGGAGGAAATCAAATGCATACATTTTGGCAGGCACACACCTTGTGAGCAAAATCAAAAGGAGATTATTGTCTAGGGTTATTGGATTTATTGTTTTATTTTTACTGTATTTTTCTTTCAATTTATATCTATGTATTTATGCCTTTAGGGGGTTATACTAGGTGAATATTGAGATAGATGCAAATGTTACTTTACCCTTTGAGTCTTGCACTTGATCTAATTTGATTGTGTTTTATGCAAGTTTATTTAGATCAGGTTACCTTCAGACTTATCTCATAACTTGGGGTTTTGCAGGGTAGGGGAGTGTGATATCAAGATTTACTTGCATGTTTTTCCAGCTTTAATGTAAATAAATTCAGTTTATTTTCTATAGTTTTTTTAATCTGCATTCTGTTTCTATCCATTACCTTTCGATTTTGATCATTTCCAGAATTTTTGTTTTCTATTATTTTTCATTCTGGTCATTTCTAGAATTTTTGTATGGTGTTTTTCCATTCTGGTCATTTCCAAAAATTTTGTATTTAGTTTTTTCTATTTTGGTCATTTCCAGAATTTTTGCATTTTACTTTAAGTCTTTTATTCTAGTCCTTGTTCAGAATTTTGTCTATATATTTTGTTTAACTTCATTTTATTGTGGTCCATTTTCTAGAATTTCTTGTACATTCATTTCATTTGCTTCCATTCTAGTCCTCATCCATAATTTCTGCACCTCCAAATTGCACTAAGTTTATTAGTTTTCAAATCTAAAATTTTAGATAAAACCAATCTTAGGAGGGAGGGTACTAATGCCTACTTTACATTAATGGCAAATAAAGTAAATGAACACTGACTTACTAACTTACTAACATGTCCAAATTCTAACTTAAATTTAATAAAACGTTTATAATGAAGATAAAATGAATCTACTAACTATAAAATGAATCTCACATTAAAGGTATGGAGTCTAAAATGAAGTGGACTATTCCACACATTTTGTATTTTTACACATTTAATTTGAAGATAAAAGGAACTTGCTAATTGGGATTCAGGGTAAATCAAATTAATATCAAGAGCATTAAAAGGAACCACTTTCACACAAACAAAGTTCACATTCACTTCAAGGATTGAAGAATAATTATCACTAAGCATTGTATGAATCAAACTGTCAAGGTCCCTTGTTAACTATCACTTGCATACTTTGAGACTATTCTATCATATTTTGTTTTTAATTATCGTCAATTACATGTATGTATGTGGAATGTTGTTCTATCAGAACCTTGGAGAAATTCATGTTTGCACTTAGTTTCTTTGCAAGAGGGAGTTTTCAATTTAATACTCTGATTGCGGTGACTATTTTACAATAGGGCAAAATATTCACTTAACAGTAGCTACATTTATATAGTTGCATCTAACAAATATGATTTGCCTTGCATGGTGGTTGTTGTGTGGATTATCCTTATTCAAATGAATGTTTAAGAAAATGTTTTTATTTGTTAACTAAGGGTATATTGTGCTGATTTTTATAACTAAGGGTATATGAAAAATAAGCTCTGAAGATAAATATGTCATCTTTCTGTTACTTTTTAATTAGTTTAGTGGAGATGATAAATGAGATTAATGTTTAAGATTTTTTTGATATGAATTAAATTATTTGGAGAACAAGTGTTGATGAGTGATGTTATTTAGTCAAACTAATTTTTATTTCTCTCGGATAAAATGCAAACGTATTGTCCTAATGCATCTACATAAGTGCATATGCTTGATATTTTATTTTGAATCTATATATTTATCTTTTTTTGGTTCCTTTAAAAATTATTACAATTTCATATAATAAACTTAAGAAAGAGATCATTCATCAATATATATATATATATATATATATATATATATATATATATATATATATATATATATATATATATATATATATATATATATATATATATATATATATATATATATATACACATATATATATATATATATATATATATATATATATATATATATATATATATATATATATATATATATATATATATATATATATATATATATATATATATATATATATATATATATATATATATATATATATATATATATATATATATATATATATATATATATATATATATATATATATATATATATATATATATATATATATATATATATATATATATATATTTATATTTATATATATATTTATATTTTTATATTTATATTTATATATATATATATATATATATATATATATATATATATATATATATATAAAATATATATATATATATATATATATATATATATATATATATATATGATGAATATTAAGGATGTCATTTACAATAAATAAAAATATAAGCATAATAATATTATAACAATAAGAATATGAGAAATATCAGGCTTACCTTAGGTTGGATAGAATAGTTAATCGAGAGAGATTGACCCAATATTTTAAGTCATAAATTATAAGAATCAGGAGAGGATTAGACTAGATAGTGGCTTAAAATAGTTGAATCAAAGGGACAATGCACTTTAAGGGACCAAGATCACCAAAACAATTCTATTAAAAAGGTAAGAATTTCGAAGGGATGAAATTCAGAAGAAGACCACTGTGGGAATCCTATGAAGAAAGGCAAAGCTTACATAAGGGTGGAATACAAAGTTTCAATACAATACTCCTCTATCATAGGACAACCTGAAAGATCATATAATGATCAGATCAGACATTGTAAAGCTGATTAGTGGAAATACATCAAAGGCTTAAGGAAGTCTTAAATTGTTAAAGGAGCTATGATGATATTAAAATGGCACCAAGAGAATTATCTACGAGATAAATTTTTCTCAAGGGTGAAACCTTCTAAATGCTCTATTAAATCTTTCAAGCTCAACCCCAAATTTGTAGGACCCTTCAAAATTTTTGATAAAATTAGTCCTATTATCTATAAGTTGGCCTTACCACCCATTTGTCAAAAATTCATGATATTTTCCATGTGTCCCTCCTTAGGAGATATGTTGCTAACCCTTCTCATGTTTGGAATGTTTTCCATTTACAGATATCAGATTACCATCACTTTGAGGTCCATCCAGGTATCCATAACTTTAGAACCAAATAGTTAAGAAAAGGAAAAATTGACCAATGTAAGGTCCAATGGGACCAATACTCAGAGAAGAATGCCACGTGGGAGAATGTGGTTGATATTCAAGAATATTTTTTTATTTTGTTTAAATGAACATTAATATATTTGTTTTATTTGATATGGATTTATGAATGAATGTGAACTATATTTTATGATGAATGTATAATTTATTTGAGCATGAATTTCAAACATAGGGATTGTGTTTAATCCTAGTGGGGGAGAATGTAACAACCCCACTAGAACAACTATTATTTAAATAATCATATATACTTATTTTTATTTCTAGAACAAGATATTGCTGATGGATTTGTGACTACAGGAATAGTTATCCATCTTTAGGCAGGTAAAGGACCAAGTACCCCTCCTTCAGGTAGGTGATGAAGAGATGACCATGAGAGGTAAGGAGGGATATGATGAAAACCACGACTTGTAAGTACATGGAAACTCATAAAAAAAATTCATTCATGTAGCTACATTCATATAGTTGCATCTAACAAATATGATTTACCTTGTATGGTGGTTGTTATGTGGATTATCCTTATTCAAATGAATGTTTAATAAAATATTTTTATTTTTTAAAACAACGTGTATATATATTGTGCTAATTTTTATAACTAAGGGTATATGAAAAAGAAGTTGTGAAGATAAATATGTTGTCTTTCTGTTACTTTTTAATCAATTTAGTGGAGATGATAAATGAGATTAATGTTTAAGATTTTCTTGATAGGAATTAAATTTTCCGGAGAACAAGTGTTGATGAGTCATGTTATTTAGTCAAAATAAATTTTATTTCTCTCGGATAAAATGCAAACGTATTATCCTAATGCATCTACATAAGTGCATATGCTTGATATTTTCTTTTGAATAACTATATATTTATCTTTTTTTGGTTCCTTTAAAAATTATTACAATTTCATTCAATAAATTTAAGAAAGAGATAATTCATCAATATATATAGATAATATGTGATGAATATTAAGGATGATTTAAATTAAAAAAAATAAAAACATAATAATATTATAATAATAAGAATATGAGAAAGTTAAGTCATGCGAGATATCTTTTAAAGAGGTATAGTTATTTTAATTCCTCCGATTGAATGAGGTAAGGACTTAATAATATTGACATTTTTCCAAACAAAATTATGAATCAAACTTTTAAGAACATAAACATCTCCTGGTGCGGTTTCCTTCCTCCATATTGCAACTTGGCTTGAAATTATTTTGCCATTTGGTAGAATGAAAATATGATAAGTGGCCACTTCCACTTAGGTATGTCATCTATAAAATGGCTTTGTTACGTCTAGTAAGGAACACATGCATTTTCTCTATCTTTTTTCTAGAAGTTCATGGGCATTGCCAAGAAGAAGAGGAGGAATCCGACCGAGAAGAAATGAGGGCTCAGGAAAATACATTCATAGGTCACAAATTCTAAAATGCGCTAGGGTAGTAAGCAACTTATATTTCCTTGTTTGAAAAGAAAACTTGTTAATTAGATTGCCTTGTTAAGTAATGAATAAATGAGTAGAAACACTTTTCAGGGTTATTTTTAGGGTCCTTGATGGTTGGATGGTCAAAAGGAACAAAAACAATTGGGAAGCCAAATTAAACTACTTTGAGCCTACGTCTATGCTACGAAAACTTCATAAGAAAGATTTGTATCACCATCATTTATCTACTCCTTGGAAAGAAATACTTAACCCTGTAATACAGTATCTAATAGTAGACGATTCGAACTCTCAGTTATGTAGTTTTCATTTGTCATTCATTAATCACTTTAGAGATGCCAAAATGCTTAACATCCTTGAATTCCTATATTGGTCCATGGATTATTCCATAACCTCTATCCATGATAACAAAGAGGAAGGTTATCCTTCCCATAAAGGCCTTATTAATATCCTGTATGGATACCTACTCCAAAAATTTCCTAAAGGAAACCTCCTTGCATCTGACAACGTTGAGGAGGATTCTTCTCCTACCCCCAGTCCTAAGGCGACCAATTCCAAAAAAAAGGTAAATCTGACAAACCCCATCCTATTTCTAACATTAAGAAAAAGGTTAAGCTTAAAAAAACACCTACCCAATGCTCTCAGAGGATCAAATTTAAGGATACCCCCACTCCTCTTGAGAAGATTAAAAAAAACACAAATTTGACTCTGAATCCTATGATGTGGTTGAAAAGTATCTGCACAAGCTTGTTATCCAATCTTCCTCTACCACCATTGATCACTTGGAAACTGCCCATGTTTCTCTCGAAAAAGGAATTGTCCAACTGAAGGATCAGTGAAATGCTCTTAACCTACTATTTTTATGTGATACATATGAACAGGAGGATCCTACTATTTTTGTTGCAATAGGTACTTCTGATATCAAGGATAATGTCAAGGAGGATGAAGTCATTGAGATTACAAAGGAAGTCTTTAAGGATGTTCCTGAGAATAATCTCAAGGATGAAGCCAAGGATGCAAAACAAGAGATCACGGTGGCTTCCCCAATGCAAAATGATGCACCTAATTAATGTTTTGCTTTCTCTTCAGTTTCTCTACAAGTTTTTCTTTGGTTGAGCTTTGTGTTATGGCCCTTTCCTTGGGTCTTTTGTAAAGGTTCATTTCCTCTTCTTGTTTCTATTTGGATGCATTTTGTTCCTCTGGATTATCCTCTTTTGTTCTTTCTGGAATATTCTTGTTGTAGTTCCTTTCTATTTCTATGTTGTATCAAGGCATTGGGGTGTCTTTCAAATGCCCCATTTTTTAATATAAAATTGTTAATTTACCAAAAAAAAAAATGTTCAAGAAGTAAATTAAACCTTACAAAGTTACACTCAGACCACTCCTTATTTGAATATTGAAAGAAAAACTATATAAATCACCCAACCATAATTTAGGTAAGGGTCCCCCTCATAAACCAATTATTTTTCAAAGTAAAGGCATGTTAAAAATCAAAGATTCACCACTAGAAGAACTCCAATGATTAATCCACATGTTGAAGCTAGAAAATCTAGTTACGCTAATCTTGCGACCTTCTAAAATGGAAATATATAAACATATTTGGTTTACTCTTGTGTGGATTTAAAAAAAGGACTGAGAATTTCACTGAATATGTATGTTTTTATAATTGCTAGATATGTGTCTTATTATTGAAAAAATATATATTTTACACTGTCAGATATGCATATCTTATTTTGCTAAATCTGTATGTTGTATACTACTAAATATGTGTATTATTCTGCTGAAATGGTGTGTTTCATACCGCCAGATACATGTGTCTTAGTTCATTGAATATGTACGCTTATTACTACCGGACATGTATGATTATGTCTTACATGTATATTTTATGTTGTTGGTTATATACATCACTGGTTATGGAGGTCCAATACTATTGGATATATATATGTGTGTGTGTGTGTTTTAGTATTAGTGAATGCTTAATATCTTGGACCGGTTATGTTATGTTTTGATATGAATAGATCATGGCTCGCATTGGACTGGATATGCTTTTAAGACATAAGTTTTTTCTCTTGTATAAGTCATTGTTTACATTGGTTGGGATTGGAATTGTTTTGGATGTACGTATGATATCTTGGGTGTTCTATAGTTGCACTGTTTAGAAACTATCACCATTGGTCTATAATACAATGTTGAATGTTGTTGATGGACATGAGATAGGTGTCCTCCTAGGTGTGAATATTTTATGCTTGAATTATTCTTGTTTGTATTGGTGCATTGCAAGTAGTTGCATTCATTTCACATGCACACACTAGAGCCATACAGATCCCATACTTAACCCTTGTGAGAAACCTTCGATATCGTTTGAAAGATATATTTTTGTCAAGTAGTGGAGTGAAGTCATTCATCACATTTTGGCATCAACAGTGCAAATGTATTTTTAGAACTCGAGATTTTTGAGCATGTATTCCAGCATGTAAATTATCTATGCTATTCTAAAACATATTTGTAAATTTTTAAAGTTGTACATTGAAGAAGAAATATTTATTTTTTTATAATGAATTCAAATAGTTTAATACTTTTTACCTGTGATAATTCAAAGGTTAACATTTTCAAGGTCTAATTTGTGGACTTAATTTAAAATAGTGATTTCTTTATTAAGAGTAAAGGTACAATAGTAAATTATCCATTAAGTGGAATGATAGGGATTTGTTAATTCAATAAGTTGATAGTGAGAATTGTCATTCTATCTCTTAATGGGAAATGACAATATTAATAAAACCTTGTTATTGAAATCATTTTGCACTATTTTGATTTGATAGTGGGATTCACTTTGAAATTAGAAAGTGACAGTAATAGGGCTTATTAGTTAATTGATTTAATAAATTATAGTTACAATAATAAGGACCTATCATTCATTAAACCTTTGCATCTTACTCGACAGTGTCACTTCATTTCGAATAACGTAATGTTGCAATACTTAGACTTACTATTTACTAAAATTGATTTGTTACTTTATTAATTGAATTTGTCATTTATGTTCAGCTTATTTTTTTAAAACATAAAATTTTGATGTGTATGAATTGAATTAATTGACCTATGAGGCTATTATTATATTATAAAAAGTTCCTCTAGTCGGCATTTTGGGGTGTCTTCAGTAATCATTCTTTCTACCATTGAGAAAGTGAATAGTCGATATTGTTGGGATGTTCTCCAGGCCTTTATTGCACTACGTCTTTTGGTCATTTATATTTCTTGGAATCTAGAAACACGATGAAGAGATATGCTAATTGCATAATTGTTTCTAACTCAAAATCATTTGGAGAAATTGATTCTCTTAGGGTTAAGTTAGCAAGAGGTATTAATATTATATTTGATGCGGTATATGAAAGTCATATTCCTTATGTTTTTGTCTCCTAAAAGTCAAATAATGTAGATTTTTACAACATAAGCTTTATGTGACTTTTGGATCTCATTAATTAAAATTTTATTTTTGTTTAAATAATAATTTTAGCTTTTCTTTATAACGAATAAGTTATATAAATATTTATTTTATCGTTTCAATTATATTGTATGTTTATGTTTCTAATACTATTTGAAACTTCAATGTATCTAACTGCTTTTCAAAAGAATCTTATAAGAATAGATATCGCTATATATGTTTTTATTTTGAGAAATTTTAAATAGAAAAATTAATTAATTGAATGAACTTCTTATAACAATATACCCTTGAACAACAATAAAAATTTCAAATTTTTTAGAGAAACTAAAGCTTAGGAATTCTAGAGTAAAAGTTCTCTTTAAGAAACTTTATCTCCCTTAAACCTTATCAAACGTGAAGATTGATTAGGATAATTAAGTCTTATTTTGTTAAAATAGCATGCTCTAACTTTTATTTTAAATAAGAGAATTAATACTTATTTAAAGAAAGATATTTAGATCGTCGTTGTGTCGAATAGTATTAGGTTAATATTGTGTTATTTTGATTGAAAACAAAGAAATATACTTTATATGAATTGACTTATGATCATGTGCACTGAAAAAGCATTTAATCCATTATGTGATCTTTAGTAAAGTGATACATGCTAAGATGTTATTTTCATTTTTTTTTTTTGGTGAAAAACATCCCAAAAGGGATGCCACTTTCGAGTAAGACCCAAGGAGGCAGGGGTATCCATTCTGCAAAAATCGCCCAGGGCTCGAACCTGGACTACCACCTTTGACATACTCAAGGAGCAAAAAAACATACAATAAGATTTAAAATAAATAAATAAATAAATACAAATAAAAATAATAAAATAAAATAAAAAACATGCTCCTTGAGTGTGTCAAAAAGATAAAGCACAACCAAACACACACCCAATAAGATAAAAAACCATAACACAAACCACATAGAAAAACACAAGAACAATATAACAAAACACAAA
Source organism: Wollemia nobilis (assembly GCA_028583015.1). NCBI lineage: Eukaryota > Viridiplantae > Streptophyta > Pinopsida > Araucariales > Araucariaceae > Wollemia > Wollemia nobilis. The sequence continues at coordinate 28,369 of JAQPPZ010011525.1, forward strand.
CATGACAAAAAAAACAGAACACTACAAAGACATAACCAATAAAAACATGAAAAACACAAACAACCAAAACTTAAAAATTTAAAAAATAAAAATAAAAATAAAAACAACCAACAATAGACAATAAACAAAAATAAAAACATAGAAAGCACTCACACAAAAACATGAATTAAAACAAACATACATAAAAACAAGATCAAAAACAACAAAAACACAAGAACAATAACAAAAAACACAAAACAACAAAAACACAAGAACAACAAAAAAATACACAAAGAACAAAAAAACAAAACAAAACAAAAAACACACACACCTCAAAAAACTAAACAAAAAAAGGAAACAAAAATTGAACATAACAATGACCTTTCTAGACCAAAAGACTTTTAAGATAAAAAACAATAGAGGAAACAAAAGAAAGAATAGTTTGAGCTAGGGAACTAAAATACCCTGATCGAACCAAAGAGAAGCAAAAATAAAGCAAGAAGAAACAAGGTACCTTCAGAACTGGAGCCACCCAAATAAATGATAGAAAGAAAAGCTTCCCTTATTTGTGAATCCCACCATTTAGGAGGGTGGCCATAAAAAGTAATATCACCTTTGTCCAAAGTCCAATTAGCTAAAACATCAACACTCTTGTTTTGATCTCTAACCACATAATTGTAATCAACTTTCAAAAATTCCATCTGGATTAATTGAATCTTATCAATAATTATTTTTATTCTCCAATCAACCTTATGATTCTTAGAAGGTTTCTTCAAAATACTAATCATGAGTTGAGATTCAGATTCAACTAACACCTTTTCCCATACAATATTACTACCCTCTTGAAGGCCTCTGAGGATACCATACCCCTCAGGAAGGTTATTGGAAATAATACCCAAATTCGCAACAAAAGTAAAAACTAGGGAGTCATCTGAAAGTCTACCAATTCCTCTCGCACTAGCTTTTCTAGGGTTCCCTTTAGAGGCTCCATCAATATTGACTTTACCAAAATTCTTAGGAGGAGGTTGCCAATTTATTTTTCTATCCATATTACAAATACTCACATTCCATTTAAGTTGGTTGCCCTTAGAATATTTAATCTTCAATATTTGCATCACTTGATCCCATATTTGGTGGAAGTTCTGGGGGTGATTAAGGAGTTGATGGACTGATTCAACTAAGTTGGCTATGGTATTTTGCCAAATATAGTGAATATCCTTCCTATCTTGATTAAAAATTTGGTTGTTCCTTTCATTCCAGAATATTCGAAAGAAGAATGGTAGAACCCATACAAACTAACTCGCTTAATAAAATTATCAACACCCTCTTGTTTAGGCCAATCCCTCCAAAATTGTTCAAAAGTTAAAAAAATGGACCATTGTAAGCCAAGTAAAGTGGTCATTCTCCTCCATAGCTCAGAGGCTAAAGTACACTCAATAAAAATATGGCTGAGAGTTTCTACATTCTCTCCACATATTTCACATCTAAAAGGACCATGAAAACCACGCTTCATAAGTTGCTCACCGGTAAGCACCCTACGATGCAATAAAAGACAAGTAAAGAACCTCAGCTTAGGCTAGAGCTTATGAGCCCACAACTAAGAAAATATGTCAAAATATTGGTTGGGATTATTATTGCATAAGGTCAAATAAAATTGAGCAATTGAATACTCACCCTTAGTAGTGTTGTTCCATCCAAAACAATATTTTTCATGGGACCAAGAGAGAGATCTCATATGAAGGATGCATTAGATATCTTGTCTTTGCATTTCTGGGATTTGAATAGGACAGTATTCAATAGGAATCCAATATCTACCAACCTATGAATTACCAGTATGGTACCAACAGTAATTAGCCACCTTTATCCAGTTAGCTTGGTGAAGCTCCTCCATACAAGACCTCCAATCGGGAAACTGAGTTATCAAAGGCTTGTGACCATCCCAAGAATCTATCCAAAAATTTACTTGTTGACCATTATGAATGATCCAAAATAAAATTTTCTTTATCAAATCCTCACCATTCTTAAGAACTACTAAAATGGGAGAACCTTTGGTAGGAATATGATAGCAAACAAGGTCTTCAAGACTTTTGTTCTTAGCATATTTAGCACGAAGATTATTGGCCCAAAGAGCATTGGGGTTATGCAACATCCTCCAATATAATTTAGTAGCTAAATATTTGTTTTTATTAATAGAATACCAGAATCCTAACCCCCCTTTATTCTTAGGAAGACATAAAGTGTCCCATTTCACCAAGGCCCATTTTATTTTTTCATTAGTACCACTCCAAAGGAATCGATGACTAATTTTATCTAGTTCTCAAAGAACAACCTTTGGGATATTCAACATGGAAGAAAAATAAATAGGAATATCTTGAAGGAATGATTTTACCAAGGTGATTCTACCCCTAGAAGAAAGCCACCTTTTGGTCCACTTTCCAATTTTCTTCTTGACTTTGTCCAACAACCAATTCCAATATTTTTTTTTTTGCCTTTGAATATTGATGGGAATACCTAAATAAGTGATTGGAAGGGAGGACTTATTATATTTTAATTTATCCAATTCCTATCTGGTAGAGCAGTGAAAGAAAATAACTTTAGATTTGTCTTCATTGATCAACTGCCCAGTAGCCTTAGAAGAATAACTAATGATTTTCTTAATATTAGAAGCTTCCTTAACTGTAGCTTTACCTAAAAGAGTAGAGTCATCAACAAATTGAATATTAGAGATAGGTTTAGCTCCATGAGGAATGGTAACTCCCTCAAGGGTTTTGTTTTCCATATTTTTTTTTATAGTCCTACCCAAGCATTCAGTAAGCCATAAAAGTTGCTCATAAATATGAGTCTTAGGGGGGCAAAAGTAATCTCCCCATGGAACTGAAAGATAAGAAAAAACATCGAGGTTTAGATAACTAGTGGGAGGCCCTTGAATCCATAAATAATGGATGAAGGCCACTCACTTAGAACTTTATATATATGTACCATAGGTGATCTCAGTTTTATGAGATAGTGAAAGGCCTGACCATTTGCAGAATTTCAAAGTTGTGGCTTATCAAATAAAAACTTCTATTTTCAAGGGAATTTTCTTGACTTTGTGCCTAATAGACTAAGGCTTTAATTTTTTTGTTCCTTATCTTTAGTAAGCTAAATATCCCTTAAGAGCTACCAAAATTGTAGTGATGAATCATTACACCTTTTGAAAGTGAAATTTTGAGTCACGAATAGGCATATGAAGAAATGTCCAATCAAAAATACCCAATCAATTGGAGGCTAAATCTCATAAGCAATAAATGTTTGAAGTTTAAAAGTTACTAATTTGTATACAAAATGTAAGAACAAAATTCTTGACAAAGGAACGAAAGGCATAAAGTCCCAAAGATATGAAGATAAGAAACCTTGAAAGATAAAAAAACTCTTGAAGAAGATAATGCCAATGTTCCAAAAGTCAAATCAAGTGCAAATTCTTCAAGGAAGATTGTCCTTCCTACAAAATATAATTCTTATCTCTAATAAAGGATAATAACAACATGGAGCCAAAATATAAGTAGCTCAAAGATCTAAAACATTAAAGTAAAGCAATATTTAGCACCCAAGTGATGGGAATCCCAAAAAATGGGTAGATGGAAATTAAGGTGATAGCTGCTTATCCAAGGGCTAGGATCAATTGATATTCATATATTCAAATATAGAGAATCCTAAGGGGAAAAACAGTCAAATAAGACAGACTCGGTACCTAAAAAACCACCACCTAGAAATATTTGTATGAGTTTTGGAGAGAAAATCCTCTCTTGTAAATCTATAAATAGGAGTAGTGTTAGCTTTGTAAAGGATTCACAAGTTTGTAATTCTATTTATTTTTAGGCTATCCTTTCATTTATCTTTGTAAAAATAGTCATGGTTCTTGAATGCCTTGTAGGCAATTTCAAACCCGTACTTCTATCACAATATTTATAAAAAATTACCTACATTATATATATATACATGAGAGCCTATGTCTATTTTTTGGTCTTTGCCTACAGATCCATTTTTGTGTATGTGTATGTGTTTGTAATATTTTTCTTAAATATCATATTTTCTAAGTGTATGTGTGTGTGAGGGGCTTGCATCTATTTTTGGACTGAATTTAAAGGTTAACATTTTCAAGGTCTAATTTGTGGACTTAATTTAAAATAGTGTTTTCTTTATTAAGAGTAAAGGTACAATAGTAAATTATCCATTAAGTGGAATGATAGGGATTTGTTAATTCAATAAGTTGATAGTGAGAATTGTCATTCTATCTCTTAATGGGAAATGGCAATATTAATAAAACCTTGTTATTGAAATCATTTTGCACTATTTTGATTTGATAGTGGGATTCACTTTGAAATTAGAAAGTGACAATAATAGGGCTTATTAGTTAATTGATTTAATAAATTATAGTTACAATAATAAGGACCTATCATTCATTAAACCTTTGCATCTTACTCGACAATAAGAGTGTCACTTTGTTTCGAATAATGTAATGTTGCAATACTTAGACTTACTATTTACTAAAATTGTTTGTTATTTAATAAAATTGATTTGTTACTTTATTAATTGAATTTGTCATTTATGTTCAGCTTATTTTTGAAAAACATGAAATTTTGATACGTATGAATTGAATTAATTGACCTATGAGGCCATTATTATATTATGAAAAGTTCCTCTAGTCGGCATCTTGGGGTGTCTTCAGTAATCATTCTTTCTACCATTGAGAAAGTGAATAGTCGATATTTTTGGGATGTTCTCCAGGCCTTTATTGCACTACGTCTTTTGGTCATTTATATTTCTTGGAATCTGGAAACACGATGAAGAGATATGCTAATCGCATAATTGTTTTTGACTCAAATTTTTTTGGAGAAATTGATTCTCTTAGGGTTAAGTTAGCAAGAGGTATTAATATTATATTTGATGCGGTATATGAAAGTCATATTCCTTATGTTTTTGTCTCCTAAAAGTCAAATAATGTAGATTTTTACAACATAAGCTTTATGTGACTTTTGGATCTCATTAATTAAAATTTTATTTTTGTTTAAATAATAATTTTAGCTTTTCTTTATAACGAATAAGTTATATAACGATTTATTTTATCGTTTCAATTATATTGTATGTTTATGTTTCTAATACTATTTGAAAATTCAATGTATCTATACTGCTTTTCAAAATAATCTTATAAGAATAGATATCGCTATATATGTTTTTATTTTGAGAAATTTTAAATAGCAAAATTAATTAATTGAATGAACTTCTTATAACAATATACCCTTGAACAACAATAAAAATTTCAAATTTTTTAGAGAAACTAAAGCTTAGGAATTCTAGAGTAAAAATCCTCTTTAAGAAACTTTATCTCCCTTAAACCTTATCAAACGTGAAGATTGATTAGGATAATTAAGTCTTATTTTGTTAAAATAGCATGCTCTAACTTTTATTTTAAATAAGAGAATTAATACTTATTTAAAGAAAGATATTTAGATCGTCGTTGTGTCGAATAGTATTAGGTTAATATTGTGTTATTTTGATTGAAAACAAAGAAATATACTTTATATGAATTGACTTATGATCATGTGCACTCGTAAAAGCATTTAATCCATTATGTGATCTTTAGTAAAGTGATACATGCTAAGATGTTATTTTTCATTTTTTTTTTTTGGTGAAAAACATCCCAAAAGGGATGCCACTTTTAGGTAAGACCCAAGGAGGCAGGGGTATCCATCCTACAAAAATTGCCCAGGGCTCGAACCTGGACTACCACCTTTGACATACTCAAGGAGCAAACAAACATACAATAAGATTTAAAATAAATAAATAAATAAAAATAAAAATAATAAAATAAAATAAAAAACATGCTCCTTGAGTGTGTCAAAAAGATAAAGCACAACCAAACACACACACAATAAGATAAAAAACCACAACACAAACCACATAGAAAAACACAAGAACAATATAACAAAACACAAACATGACAAAAACAACAGAACACTACAAAGACATAACTAATAAAAACATGAAAAACACAAACAACCAAAACCTAAAAATTTAAAAAATAAAAATAAAAATAAAAACAACCAACAATAGACAATAAACAAAAATAAAAACATAGAAAACACTCACACAAAAACATGAATTAAAACAAACATACATAAAAACAAGATCAAAAACAACAAAAACACAAGAACAATAACAAAAAACACAAAACAACAAAAACACAAGAACAACAAAAAAATACACAAAGAACAAAAAAACAAAACAAAACAAAAAACACACACACCTCAAAAAACTAAACAAAAAAAGGAAACAAAAATTGAACATAACAATGACCTTTCTAGACCAAAAGACTTTTAAGATAAAAAACAATAGAGGAAACAAAAGAAAGAATAGTTTGAGCTAGGGAACTAAAATACCCTGATCGAACCAAAGAGAAGCAAAAATAAAGCAAGAAGAAACAAGGTACCTTAAGAACTGGAGCCATCCAAATAAATGATAGAAAGAAAAGCTTCCCTTATTTGTGAAGCCCACCATTTAGGAGGGTGGCCATAACAAGTAATATCACCTTTGTCCAAAGCCCAATTAGCTAAAACATCAACACTCTTGTTTTGATCTCTAACCACATAATTGTAATCAACTTTCAAAAATTCCATCTGGATTAATTGAATCTTATCAATAATTATTTTTATTCTCCAATCAACCTTATGATTCTTAGAAGGATTCTTCAAAATACTAATCATGAGTTGAGATTCAGATTCAACTAACACCTTTTCCCATACAATATTACTAGCCTCTTGAAGGCCTCTGAGGATACCATACCCCTCAGGAAGGTTATTGGAAATAATACCCAAATTCTCAGCAAAAGTAAAAACTAGGGAGTCATCTAAAAGTCTACCAATTCCTCTCGCACTAGCTTTTCTAGGGTTCCCTTTAGAGGCTCCATCAGTATTGACTTTACCAAAATTCTTAGGAGGAGGTTGCCAATTTATTTTTCTATCCATCTTACAAATACTCACATTCCATTTAAGTTGGTTGCCCTTAGAATATTAGATCTTCAATATTTGCATCACTTGATCCCATATTTGGTGGAAGTTCTGGGGGTGATTAAGGAGTTGATGGACTGATTCAACTAAGTTGGCTATGGTATTTTTCCAAATATAGCGAATATCCTTCCTATCTTGATTAAAAATTTGGTTGTTCCTTTCATTCCAGATATTCGAAAGAAGAATGGTAGAACCCATACAAACTAACTGCCTAATAAAATTATCAACACCCTCTTGTTTAGGCCAATCCCTCCAAAATTGTTCAAAAGTTAAAAAAATGGACCACTGTAAGCCAAGTAAAGTGGTCATTCTCCTCCATAGCTCAGAGGCTAAAGTACACTCAATAAAAATATGGCTGAGAGTTTCTACATTCTCTCCACATATTTCACATCTAAAAGGACCATGAAAACCACGCTTCATAAGTTGCTCACCAGTAAGCACCCTACGATGCAATAAAAGACAAGTAAAGAACCTCAGCTTAGGCTAGAGCTTATGAGCCCACAACTAAGAAAATATGTCAGAATATTGGTTGGGATTATTATGGCATAAGGTCAAATAAAATTGAGCAATTGAATACTCACCCTTAGTAGTGTTGTTCCATCCAAAACAATCTTTTTCATGGGACCAAGAGAGAGATCTCATATGAAGGATGCATTAGATATCTTGTCTTTGCATTTCTGGGATTTGAATAGGACAATACTCAATAGGAATCCAATATCTACCAACCTATGAATTACCAGTATGGTACCAACAGTAATTAGCCACCTTTATCCAGTTAGCTCGGTGAAGCTCCTCCATACAAGACCTCCAATCGGGAAACTGAGTTATCAAAGGCTTGTGACCATCCCAAGAATCTATCCAAAAATTTACCTATTGACCATTATGAATGATCCAAAATAAATTTTTCTTTATCAAATCCTCACCAGTCTTAAGAACTGCTAAAATGGGAGAACCTTTGGTAGGAATATGATAGCAAACAAGGTCTTCAAGACTTTTGTTCTTAGCATATTTAGCACGGAGATTATTGGCCCAAAGAGCATTGGGGTTATGCAACATCCTCCAATATAATTTAGTAGCTAAATATTTGTTGTTATTAATAGAATACCGGAATCCTAACCCCCCTTTATTCTTAGGAAGACATAAAGTGTCCCATTTCACCAAGGCCCATTTTCTTTTTTCATTAGTACCACTCTAGAGGAATCGATGACTAATTTTATCTAGTTCTCAAAGAACAACCTTTGGGATATTCAACATGGAAGAAACATAAATAGGAATATCTTGAAGGAATGATTTTACCAAGGTGATTCTACCCCTATAAGAAAGCCACCTTTTGGTCCACTTTCCAATTTTCTTCTTGACTTTGTCCAACAACCAATTCCAATATTTTTTTTTTTGCCTTTGAATATTGATGGGAATACCTAAATAAGTGATTGGAAGGGAGGACTTATTATATTTTAATTTATCCAATACCATGGATTCCTATCTGGCAGAGCAGTGAAAGAAAATAACTTTAGATTTGTCTTCATTGATCAACTGCCCAGTAGCCTTAGAAGAATAACTAATGATTTTCTTAATATTAGAAGCTTCCTTAACTGTAGCTTTACCTAAAAGAGTAGAGTCATCAACAAATTGAATATTAGAGATAGGTCTAGCTCCATGAGCAATGGTAACTCCCTCAAGGGTTTTGTTTTCCCTCTTTTTTGTTATAGTCCTACCCAAGCATTCAGTAAGCCATAAAAGTTGCTCATAAATATGAGTCTTAGGGGGGCAAAAGTAATCTCCCCATGGAACTGAAAGATAAGAAAAAACATTGAGGTTTAGATAACTAGTGGGAGGCCCTTGAATCCATAACTAATGGATGAAGGCCACTCACTTAGAACTTTATATATATGTACCATAGGTGATCTCAGTTTTATGAGATAGTGAAAGGCCTGACCATTTGCAGAATTTCAAAGTTGTGGCTTATCAAATAAAACTTCTATTTTCAAGGGAATTTTCTTGACTTTGTGCCTAATAGACTAAGGCTTTAATTTTTTTGTTCCTTATCTTTAGTAAGCTAAATATCCCTTAAGAGCTACCAAAATTGTAGTGATGAATCATTACACCTTTTGAAAGTGAAATTTTGAGTCACGAATAGGCATATGAAGAAATGTCCAATCAAAAATACCCAATCAATTGGAGGCTAAATCTCATAAGCAATAAATGTTTGAAGTTTAAAAGTTACTAAGTTGTATACAAAATGTAAGAACAAAAGTCTTGACAAAGGAACTAAAGGCATAAAGTCCCAAAGATATGAATATAAGCAACCTTGAAAGATAAAAAAACTCTTGAAGAAGATAATGCCAATGTCCCAAAAGTCAAATCAAGTGCAAATTCTTCAAGGAAGATTGTCCTTCCTACAAAATATAATTCTTATCTCTAATAAAGGATAATAACAACATGGAGCCAAAATATAAGTAGCTCAAAGATCTAAAACATTAAAGTAAAGCAATATTTAGCACCCAAGTGATGGGAATCCCAAAAAATGGGTAGATGGCAATTAAGGTGATAGCTGCTCATCCAAGGGCTAGGATCAATTGATATTCATATATTCAAATATAGAGAATCCTAAGGGGAAAAACAGTCAAATAAGACAGACTCAGTACCTAAAAAACCACCACCTAGAAATATTTGTATGAGTTTTGGAGAGAAAATCCTCTCTTGTAAATCTATAAATAGGAGTAGTGTTAGCTTTGTAAAGGATTCACAAGTTTGTAATTCTATTTATTTTTAGGCTATCCTTTCATTTATCTTTGTAAAAATAGTCATGGTTCTTGAATGCCTTGTAGGCAATTTCAAACCCGTACTTCTATCACAATATTTATAAAAAATTACCTACATTATATATATATACATGAGAGCCTATGTCTATTTTTTGGTCTTTGCCTACAGATCCATTTTTGTGTATGTGTATGTGTTTGTAATATTTTTCCTAAATATCATATATGCTAAGTGTATGTGTGTGTGAGGGGCTTGCATCTATTTTTGGACTGAGTCACTTACTAGCTTGGCTCTCTTATGGGACTTGCCTGCTGATATATGCATATAATTGGTAGATTTTGATTGCACTTCACTATGTCAAGGAGAGGAAGTGTTCACCACTAGCACATAGCATTCAAGCTTATTTTTTTAGGAATATCTTAGTGGATCTCTTGGTGCATCACTACCTTTTCCTTTTATTTATTGAGTTTATTTATTTTCTCGCATCCCCTTCCCTTTGTAGAGCAACTAGTGCCTTGAAGATCACATTGTAACAAGGATTTGGCCTTGTAAAAACTCTTAGATATCCTTGGTTGAGTTGAACCTTGTGATCCACAACCCATTATATCACTTTCATGCAAGGTGTGATTGTCTTGGGTAGGGATAATCAAATATGACAACAAACAACATTATGGTTTAGGACCAGGGAGATGGTGTCAAAAATGGTGAAATGCATGAAAGGATAGAGAACCTAAGACTTCACAATTTTGTACTTGGCAAGATGAAATCGCTTTCAAAGAAAATCACTACTAACAATTTTATAAATTTTACCATTGTAAGTCAATGAGGTAGATTAATTTTGATGGAATCGCTACCTTCAGCTAATAATTTCATTCTAGAAAACAAAAATCTTGAAAATTTGAGTCAAGATGCTTAGTTGACCTCTTTAAATACTTAGTGGGTAGTTACGAATTTGATGTGCCAAAATTGGGTGTTTACAGCTCTCCAAAAATAACTTTTGTCTTGTGTTGAAGTAAGAGGCTATAAGGCTTACCAACATCCAAACCAAATATGGTTAGGCCTTTAATGATTAAAACCTAATAAAAACCAAATGCATGTCCTCATTACACCCTAGTGTGGGAGGAATCACCCCAAAATATACAGTAAATTTGGTTCCCTTCAACCTTATATGGGTTGATCAAAGGAAGGGCCCTTGGACCTAACTATGTTGTCATAGTCATGAGAGTTTAGGAGACTAAATCTATATCAGTTGCATTCCCAATAGAATGGTCTTCCATACCCCTATATGCATCAAATCCATATACCATGTGTGTTGGAGTATATTACACTATTGGTACATGTCTTAGATTAGGATTTACTTTATGTAATGTAATAAATGCACAAGTGTACATAATATTTAATAATGTAAATGTGCACATTTTTCCATGTATACATGAGTCCATAGGATATGAAGTTGAAGAGTCTAGAAGTGTGAAGGCCAAGAGTGCTCCATATGAAGAGTCACATTACACTATATATACATGGTAATGTGGAGATGTAAAGTGACATGATTGTAATAACATTACTTGGTTCTTTCAGTACTATGGCTCTATTTCAATGAGATTTTCTTTATACCATATTTAGGAGTAGATATTAGAGTTATTTATCTATTTAATACTTGTAGAATATTTCCATTATAATATACATTAGTTTGGTACTTTATTTCATATTTGTAAGTTTTTTAATCTTAAGTAATAAGCCTCAAAAGCTAACAGTGGTATTGGAGCCACAAGGGACCACCATTGTTGTTGTCAACCTAAATCTTATTGTGCCTTTGCAAACTGGACCTACTGTTGTGCGTCATTGCATGCAAAAGCTACCACAAGGGATTCTTTGAATTGAGAAGGAGATTATCTTTAGAAGGAGAAACCAAAGAATATTGGTGAAGAATTCTTATTCCAAGAACAAATTTAGAATAGAAGGAGATTGGTCTTGAAGTCAGACCTTGATATTGTGAATATTGAGGAGAATAAGAGATCCACGAAAGAGGTCTTATTGAAGGAGTTGGTATATTGAAGGAGACTATAAATTATAGATTGTCTAGAGTCTTTCCACAAGATTATGAAGACTAGGACTCAACACAGAATTGGTTCCAATAGTTTTAAGAATAACTAGTGAAGTTTGTTTAGTTTAGAATCCTAGAAATTATAACATATTTGGTATTGCTATCTAAGTTTATGATTATAGGAAATTAACACCCAAAAATTGAGAAGCTTTATAGAAAGGATAGAGAAGAATTTCACCTTCGTTTCCTGAATGTCTATGTGCTTTCCTCATGCAAGAATTATTTCTTTGTTGCAAAAAAATAGAGACTAAATATTGGAGGAGACTCGAGAAGGAAGTCCCCATAAAATATTGCATGATAGAAAAGTTGCAAGTTGGAGAAGTTGAAGAGACCCAAAAGAGGTCATTTTGAAGAAATTCTAGTTTTGAAATATTGAAGATTGGAGATAGAATATTGTAGATTGAATACTGCAGATTAGAGAATTGAAATACCTGAGAAGAGATCTTACTATAGATTCAAGGAGCAAAAATTTTTGGAGATCCAAGAAAGTTATCTCATTACATAATTTCTATAGTTGGAATATTGAGTAAACCAAGAAAATGTTTCAATAAAGCTTCGAGAAGAGAAGTTGAAAAGTTGCAAAAAGAAGTTGAAGAGTTGTAGAATTAGAATATCCAAGAGAGAGGTTTCAAGAGATTTCAAAGATGTAGTCATTGAAGGCATATTTGAGAAGGTTTGTGATAGAATATTGTGAGCAAGGAGAAGTTTTTGATTTGGAATAATTATCACCATATGAAAAAGAGCCCAATAGAAAGAAGTGTTTGGCAAGAAGTTTGCCAAATTTTGGAGATAAAATTAGAAGGTCTCAATACATTCAGATTATTGATAAAGAAGACAACATATGAGATCAGTTTTGAAGTCAAAATTCAACAAGGAGATTATAGGAGAAGGGAATATTCGGGAGCCCAAGGTTTGGGGAAATATAAGGACAGCCTCAAAGTTTTGAAGGCTGATTTGTAGGATAAATTTGCAGGTTTTGGAGTAGAGATTGAATATTTGCAAGAGAGCATATTGAAGAAAGCCTAGAGCTACCATTCAGAGAGTATTTGTGTATTTTTTGAGTGCTCGTAAACATAATATTGAAGGTGTTTAGATAGCAACAAAAACCAGTATTTTGGAAACTCTCATTGTAGATTTTAGATAATGAAAGAAGGAAGGAATTGACTACAGAGTTGCAAGTTTATGAATACTAGTTGGGGCAGCATTAATAACTGCTAGTTTCAATATATGTGAAGACAAGTTCGGAGAATATTCAAATCCACAAAATCATATTTGTGGACAACATTGAGGGAATATACAGAGCTACATATTTTGAGGGTTTTGGAGCAGTTTTGTGAAGGGTTGTTTGACAACAAACAAGGAGAAGTTGAGTATTAAGCAAGGCTGCAAATTTGGTAAGAGTTAGAGCAAAAAAGTGGAGAATAGAAGTGCAAAGTTTACAATTTTGAGACATCAAGCTGGGTGAATCAAATCATCAACAAAATTAGCAAAATAGAGAATATAAAGGTATGCAATACAAGTTATAATATTGGTGCAATACAAGTTTATTATTTGAACCTTACATCAAGTTTTAAGAGCACCATATCATTATTTAAGGTTTATATTGCATTATTTTGGAATCAAAATTTTGAAAATTTAAAGGATTTCGTTAAATCAAGGTGTTAGTAGTATTTACACCTTAAAATATACTAAGATAAAGTAGCAAAACAAGAAGGAATAAGAAGTGCATAGTATTGTTAATGAATGCTATGTTATAGTCCTTAAGCATTGCAGATTTACTAAAGCAAGTGAAAGCAATAGTTTAAGCTAAGTGAATATCGAATAAGGGTTAGAAATTTGATAAAATTTCTAAGTTTCAAAAGAAAATAGAATGAGCATAAGCATATTGGATGAGCACAAGCATAAAGAAGAATTGAAGGCATCATTGTAGAAGAAGAATTTGAAATATTAGAATACTATCTACAAGCAAAGATATTTGAAGCAATTGATAATGACAAAGATAGTATTATGATTCCTTTGAATGTCACAAGCATAGTTTATATGGCCCTACTTACACTCAGGCATTACAAAGAAAGAGACTTGAAACTAAAAGAGTTAATTGAATCTCTTAAGAAGAAAGTAAAAGTGAATGAGTCATTTTTGGAAAAAGTATTTCATTTTTCATGTAACATAAATGATTCAAGTTCATAAAATTTAGGGTCTTATCATGATGTTGTAAGTGAATATTCTAAAGGATCAATACAAAATAAGATTCATGATTTCATGTATAAATGAAAAGAGAAGGTTGTTATACAAGAATAAACTAATAGTGCAACATCATAAAAGAGCTTACAAAGTGACACTATAGGCAAAGACAAGCAAGAGAAGAAAGAGCATGACCAAGAAGGAATACAATGCAAAGTGAGTTAAATATTGAAGACCCATATTGAATACAAGTCTTCAATAATCAAATAATATAATGCGGGGGGTGTTGGAGTATATTATATTATTTGGTACATGTATTATATTAGGATTTACTTTATGTAATGTAATAAATGCACAAGTGTGCATAATATTTAATAATGTAAATGTGCACATTAGTCCATGTGTACATGAGTCCATAGAATAGGAAGTTGAAGAGTCTAGAAGTGTGAAGGCCAAGAGTGCTCCATATGAAGAGTCACATTACATTATATATACATGGTAATGTGGAGATGTAAAATGACATGATTGTAATAACATTACTTGGTTCTTTCAGTGCTATGGATCCATTTTTGTGAGATTTTCTTTATGCCATATTTAGGAGTAGATATTAAAGTTATTTATCTATTTCATACTTGAAGAAAATTACATTATCATATACATTAGTTTGGTACTTTATTTCATATCTGTAAGTTTTTTAATCTTAAGTAATAAGCCTCAAAAGCTAACAATGTGGTGGCTTAGTCATGTTAAAGCAAGATGGAATGATGGTTGAGATGCATCCAAATGGTTAAGACACATGATTGTACAAAATGAGTACATAGTACAATCCACTTATGACTAACTCTACCATTTAGATGCTTTACAACAATTTTAAGCAAGAAATAATTTTCTTAATAAGTAGGCATATGTACATCCTTGAACACCACCCTTAAATTTACACTTGATAGTGAAGGAGACATCATATTATCATAAAGAAAATTCTTGAATATTGATCTCTTAGCTCTCCATATTGTACAAAACAACAACCTTAATAAAATCTTCTACCATCAATTCATTAACTCATAAATGATGATGAAAGATAGATGGAATCCATGTAATAAGCAAGGGCTAGAGTCTAGTGAGGAGAATAATATCCCAACCATATCTTTTTGGATGTGTCTAATCCTTTGCAGAGGAAGTACTATACAATAGGCCCCTGCTTCGGTGGTCCCATTTTTTTGGAGATATTCTCGAAGCTATTTTCGGAGGCATTGGTGGGATTCCCGTGATTGGTGGGTATGGGTGGTTTTAGCCCATGGTATTTTTCAAAGATATTCTCAGAGCTTTTTTTAGAGGTTTTGATGGGATTCCCATGATTTTGTGGTTTTAGCCCATGGTATTGTGCCCACAATATTCTAATACCACGTTGTGGTTTAGGGTTGTAAGAGTTTCCTTTATATTGATTGTAATGTCCCATTACAGGAAGGTGAATAATAATAGAAAAGGAGGTGTGGCTCTTGTTTGTTGGACATAGTCCATATCTGGTGAACCAGGATAAATCTCTTTTGTTCTATGTGCATGTATTATGTGAGTTGTTATTTTCTTCTAAGTTATTTATTTTTGCATTATTATTCTAGAATAATTCTGGGTATAACTCTTCATATGGTATCAAATCCAGATTATTAACCATAGAGGTACATATTTATTGCTAGGGTTTTAGTTCATTTGAAGAGGATATAGGGTTTCTAGGATTTATATAAAACCTATTATGGAGTGGGAGTTTTATGCAGAAGGAGCTTGAAGTAAAATGATGTCTAATCATTCAAGGATAGAGATAGAGAAATTTTATGGAAAAAATTTTGAGCTATGGAAATTAAATATGGAGTATTTGCTCATGGACAGAGATCAGTGGTTTGTTATTTCTAAACAAAAACCTGCTAGTACATCTGATGAATATTTGGAAATTTTGAATCGAAAAGCAAGGATTCTAATTCGACAGTGCCTTGCAGATTCAATATTAATCAATATTTCTAGAGAAGCTACTGCAAAGGATCTCTGGAAGAAGTTAGGGGCTTTGTATCAATCTAAGTCTCTGGTGAACAAATTATTCCTTCGAAAGAAATTGTATAATATAAGGATGAATGAAGGGGATTCAGTAGAAGGTCATATTAATGCATTCAATACGATGGTAATTCAACTTACATCTATTAAAATTAAGTTGTGTGAGGAAGATAAATGTATTACTTTGCTATGATATTTACTAGATTCATGGGATAAACTGGTTGTAGCAATTGGTAGTATAACTTCATCCACATTGAAGTTTGAAGATGTTGTGGCATCTCTATTATCAGAGGATATGAGAAGAAAAGCCATGGAGGGCACATAAAAGGATACCCTACCAGTGAGAGGGCGTGCTAAGAAAAATCTAAAATGAGATTTGGTGATAGATCTAAGTCAAGAGGGAAATCCAAGTCTCGATGAAGGTTTGATAGAAAATTTTGGAAATGTGATAAGCTTGGACACATGAAGAAGGATTGTAGATCAAAGAATGTTGATTCTAGAAAGATATCTAATGAATAGACTTCCATAGAGATAAATAAATCCAATGATGAAGGAGGGGATGTATATTTGGCATCTTGCTCCACACGTTCAGATAGTAAATATTGGTTGATCGATATTGGTGCCTCTTTTCATATGACTCCTCATAGGGGGTGGTTTAGTGAATATGAAATATATTATGGAGGGGAGGTACTTTTGGGAGATGATTCACCACTTAGAATCATTGGTCATGGAAGAGTGAAAATACTATTGTAGGATGGTAGGGTTAAAACCCTCCCAGGTGTGATGCATATTCCTGGCCTTGCTAGAAATTTAATTTATGTAAGAAAAATGGATGATGCAGTAGTGAATATCAGTTTTAGTAAGGATTCATGCAAAATGGTTCATGGATATATGGTGTTAGCAAGAGGATTTCGGATTGGAACCTGTATAAGCTATTGGGAAGAACTATAATAAATGAGTGCAATAGCTCAACTATTCTTGAGGTTGAATCAGATAAAAGTTCAATGCTCTGGCATCAAAGAATGAGATATATTGGAGAAAAGAGATTTCGTACCCTGTACATGAAAGGTATGGTTCAAGGTATCCCTAATTGCTTAATGGTTTTTGATTTTTGTGAACATTATGTTTATGGTAAGCAAAATCATGTGAGTTTCCCATATGGTGCTGCAAGATCAAAAGGGATATTAGATCTGATTCACAGTGATATATTTGGTCCTATCCCTATTCCATACCTTGGACAATCACGGTACTATGCTTATTTCGTTGATGACTTTTAAATATATGCATGGATTTATTTTCTTAAAAGTAAAGCTAAAGTTTTTGATAAGTTTAGAGAATTTAAAGCACTTGTTGAAAATCAAACTAGCAAAAATATTAAGATGTTGAGGTTTGATAATGGAGGAGAGTATTGTTCAAATAATATGAGGACTTTTGAAAGCAATGTGGTATTGCAATACAGAAAACTACTCCATATACACCTCAACAAAATGGATTTGTTGAGATATTGAACAGGTCACTAATGGAAAATGCTAGAAGTATGCTCAGTGGTGCTGATATGGTACAGGAATTCTAGGTAGAGGTAGTGAATGCAGCATGTTACTTACAAAATTGATCTCCTACATCAACATTACCGGATCAAACTCCATTTGAAGCATGGTTTGGTAAGAAACCCTCTCTATCACATCTTAGAGTTTTTGGTTGTGATGCATACATGCATATTTCAAAGGAGAAAAGAAATAAGCTTGAAAATAAGGTTGTTAAATGTAACTTTATTGGTTATAAATATGGTGTTAAAGGATATAAACTTTGGAATCCAAAAAATAAGAGTACAGTTTATAGTAGAGATATGGTGTTTAAATAAATGAAAAGTGATCACAGGAAGGAAGTAACAGAAGAAGAACATGAAAAAGTGCAATTTGAACTCATGGAAGAAGAATCCTACTCTACAGAAGAGGATGAACCAAAGGTTCATACACCTGTGGTAAGGAGATCAAAATGAGAAATAAGGAAACTTGAAAGGTATAGTCTATTTGATTTTCCTTCTTCCTTTGTTTTATCTATTATTGATGAAGATCCTAGAATAGTTAGAGAAGTTGTTAATTATAAAGAGGTAAATATTTGGGAAGAGGCCATGAATGAGGAAATTATGGCCCTAGAAAATAATAAGACATGGGATATAGTAAAATTACCTGGTGGAAGAAAAGCAATAGGCTACAAATGGATTTTCAAGAAGAAGCAGAATATTGAAGGTAAAGTGGAGAAATATAAAGCTCGCCTGGTTTCTAAAGGCTATTATTAGGTAGAGGGAATTGATTATGGTGAATTATTTTATCTTGTTGCAAAGATAACCTCAATAATATTTTTGTATCTGTGGTTGTTGCATTTGATCTTGAAATAGAGCAAATGGATGTAAAAATTGCATTCCTTCATGGAGATTTGGAGGAAGAAATCTATATGAGACAACTTTAAGGATTCATTGTTGAAGGAAAGGAGGATTTTGTATGTAAGTTAAAGAAATATCTGTACGGACTAAAACAATCACCTAGAATGTGGTATCAAAAATTTGATACTTATGTTTTAGGACTTGATTTTGTGCATAGCAGTGTTGATTATTGTGTATACTCAAAGCAAATTGGTAATGAACTTGTCATTATAGTTTTGTATGTTGATGATATGTTACTAATTAGAAACAATAAGAAAATAATTAGGGAAGTGAATTCTTAGTTAGCATCACAGTTTGACATGAAATATCTTGGTCCTACAAATTTTATTGTGGGTATGCAAATAAATAGATATCATTCAAACAGAAAGTTGTGGCTAAATCAAAAAATGTATGTTGAGATAGTATTGAAGAGATTCAGTATGCAGGATTGCAAACCAGTGAAGGTACCTATTTCATTGGGTGAAAAATTATTTGTTGAACAATATCCAAAAATAGAAGAAGAGGTAGAAGAAATGTCCCATGTTCCTTATACAAATGTTTTAGGGAGTTTAATGTATGCCATGGTATGTACTAGACCATCACCCATGCAGTGGGAGTTTTGAGCATATATATGTCTAAGCCTGGTAAAGAGCATTAGACTATTGTAAAAAGGATTTTCAGATATTTGCATGGTACATCCGATTTTTCAATCTGTTATGAAGATACAGGTAAAGAAAAAAAATACTTGGATATAGAAGGTTTTATTGATGCAGATTGGGTTGGAGATCTTGACAATAGAAGATATACTAGTGCATATGTATTCAACTTTTTTGGAGGGGCTATTAGTTGGATGAGCAAAAGGTAAAATATTTTTCCTCTTTCAACCACTGAAGCTGAGTACATGGCAACCACTGATGCAAGTAAGGAAGCAATATGGTTATAAAGACTATGTGCTGAAATTGGGTTCATTCAAGAAGTTGTGAAGATAAATTATGATAGCCAAAGTGCTATATTTTTGGAAAATAACCATGATTACCATTCAAGAACAAAGTACATTGATACAAAGTACCACTTCAGTAGGGACATGATTGAATAGAAGAAAGTGTTGCTAGAAAAAGTGGATACCAAGGAAAATATTGCAGATGCTTTAACCAAGGCAATTAGCACAGAAAAGTTCATGTTTTGTATAGTTGAAATGGGTCTAGCAAGACCAAGTGTTGGAACTAACATTGATTACAACCTTTATGCAAAGTATTCAACAAGTGGGAGAATGTTGTATGTGTCTCATCCTTTGCAGAGGAAGTACTGTATGGTAGGTCCCTACTTCGACGGTCCCACTTTTCGTAGATATTCTTAGAGCTATTTTCGGAGGCATTGGTGGGATTCCTATGATTGGTGGGTATGAGTGGTTTTAGCCCATGGTATTTTTCCCACAGTATTCTAATACCACATTGTGGTTTAGGGTTGTAAGAGTTTCCTTTATATTGATTGTAATGTCCCATTACGGGTAAGGTGAATAATAATAGAAAAGGAGGTGTGGCTCTTGTTTGCTGGATGTAGCCCATATCGGGTGAAACAGGATAAATCTCTTGTGTTCTATGTGCATGTATTGTGTGAGTTGTTATTTTCTTGAGTTATTTATTTCTGCATTATTATTATGGAATAAGTTTGGGTATAACTCTTCATACCCCTCTTATTAGGCTTGTGTATATTTGATAGCCACTTTCTCATTTTTGCATGTGAATATATTGTGTAATCCATAAATGTAGAGACAAAGTAAAGTAAGTTTGTTTATAACGACTTGGTCTTCATATTTTCATTTCTTGTTTTGCACATAACTCTAATTCTTAATAATAGTCTCCAAAAATATATTTTTGCTTGTTTTGGAGTAAGAGGCTATAAGGCTTAGCAACATCCAAACCATCTATAGTTAGACATCCAATGATTAAAATATAATTAAAAATTAAATTACAGTCCCCATCACACCCTAGTGTGAAAGGAATCACCCCAACACATACAATAAATTTGGTTTCATTCAACATTATTTGGATTGATCAAAGGAAGTGCCCATTGCTCCAACTATGTTTCCATAGTCCTAAAAGTTTAGGAGGGTTACTCAATACTAGTTACATTCCCAATATAAGGCTCTTTCCTACCCATATGGGCATTGAATCCATATACCATGTGCCATGTGGTGGCTTAGTCTTATTGAAGCAAGAGGGGACAATGGTTGAGATGAATCCTAAAGAACACAAGCTTATACTGAGAGGGGGGTGAATAGTATAAGATCAACTTTTACTTTTCTTTCCCAAACAATATTATCCAATATTATCAATGGCAATATCAATAGCAATAATCAAAGCAATGCATAAATCATCACACACAAGAGAGACACAAATTTAACGTGGTTCACCCAATGTGGGCTACTCCATGAAGAAAATATTTCTTCTAAATTTTCTCAACAAATATCTTGGGAATCAATTCCCTATTACAATGTTTATGGACCTCTATCCAAAGGAGACACCAATCCCCTATGCTCTTATTTGTGGATCTCTCTCCATAGGAGAACTCTATCCCCTTGCTTTGGTTCGTGGAACTTGATCCAGGAGAACTCTATCTCCTCAACTGGTTCATGGATCTCTCTCCATAGAAGAACTCTATCTCCCCAACTGGTTCATGGATCTTACTCCACAGGAGAACTCTTTTCCCTTTGCTTTGGTTCATGGATCTCTATCCATAGGAGAACTCTATCCCCTCTACTCTGGCTGGTGAACTTCTAGAAGACTTCTACCCCCACTGCTCTGGCTTATGGATCTCTCTCCATAGGAGACCTCTATCCCCACTACACTAGATGATGGACCTCTATCCACTGGAGACCTCTATCCTCTCTACTCTATCACATCCAAAGCCTACTCTCAAATCTATCTCAAATCTACACCAAACTCTATCCCAAGTCTAGCACAAATCTGCTCTAACTCTGCTCACAAATTTACACCAAAATCTATCCTAAGTCTAGCACAAATTTACTCTAACTCTACTCAAAACCAAACCCAACTCAATTCTATCTCAAATATACCCCAAGCCTTAACACAAAGCTTGAACAAATTAGCAATCAAACCTCTCTCAATATTTTAAGTCTTCACAAGACTTATCACCTTCAACCTTCTCAAAGACCTTGCTCAAATACCCAAGCCTTCTCAATACTTGCTCAAATTTCCTTCAAGCCTTCTCAAAATACTTGCTCAAATCTACCTTCAAGCCTTCTCAAAAGACTTGCTCAAATCTGCCTTCAAGCCTTCTCAAAAGACTTGCTCAAATCTACCTTCAATGTTGCTCACAAAACCTACTCAAATAACTCCAAATCTTGCATACAAAATACAACTTAAATCTCTTTCAAAAAGCTTTCTTCACATAGACAAATTCTACTTAGAATTCTTTTAACCTCTGGAACATATAGAGAATGATATACACTTGCCAATAGCTCAATATGTTCTACTCAATCATTAAGTTTATCGCTTTCACATGTCTCACATTTATTACTCTTTAAAGGTAGGTCTAGTCTAGCACATGACACTTGACCTCCTGATGCACACACTTGCTTCACAAATCTGATTTCTAATGCTTGCACATTCACTTTCAATATCACTCAAAACCAATGCCCAAAATCTTCACACATTCATTCAAACAATGAAGCACAATTTGCTCACAAAACCTAACACAAGTGTTTCCAATTTCTTTCAATAAAGATGCACAATGTAGGTCTCAAACCCTAACTCAAATATTTTCAACAATGCTTATCAAACAACCCTTTTATCTCCACCTTATGTTCTAGAAAATTTTACTCAACCAAACATCTTAAACAAAGAATGATGTGCCCATACCTCTTAATTTGCTCTTATGGAGATATGTCTTCAAAACCTGTCTCACAAATAACTAATTTTTCTAATGCCACTTCAAGGGTTAGATTGCAAGATACTTTCTCAAAACATCCACATGAATTTTCACCTTCAAAAATGCTCAATGAAATCTGAATTTTATATTTGATCACTCTTCTTTTATCCTAAAAAATGAAGCATTAATATCCAACAAAACCTTTCATATCTTCCTTTCACAATGCAAGAATCATAATAAAATATCAAGCAACTTATCACACCTTATTACTCCTAATCTTGCAAAATAAAATTCAACCCAACAAAACCACAAATTTCACACATAAATTCCTTATACACCTTATACCTCCTACTTAAAATAAAATATTTAATGCACCTTAATTTTTCAACAAGACCATAGCATCATTGATTTCATTTACCATACAAAACACTTAGCCAAAAACTCCTTGTTAATTCAACCTTAATTACTCCACGTTGTCCCCTTTTTAATTCAAAAATTAAAATTAAAATGAACACCTTATGACTCCCTAGTAATTTCACATCAAAACAATAAAAATTAATTAACCCTTATAACTCCCTAAGTCGAGCACCATATACATACCTTAAAAAAATTGCCACAAGTGTTGCCACCGCTACTCGAACCCGTGACTCCTCGTTGGCCTCATGCCCTAGCACAAGGGTGGACACCGCATGGGCTAGCCACCCACACAAGCACAAAGGAGCACGTGCTCCTACTTATTCACCAAAATCGGTGCAAAACCCTCAACCAAGAAAAATAACTCCTCATGATTCGAACGTCGAACCTACTTCCTACAATGCACTCTGCAAGCCAAGCTTGCCAACTAAGCTATCCACCCACGTCAGATGGAATCGAGTGCCCTTCATCTTAACTACATGCTACCCTCAAAATTTGCAAAAGCTTTTCTCTACCTCTAGTGCTTACCGAACAAATAGCAAATATAAGATATTAATCTTCGAGAATGATTAAAAACATTGGCTTGCAAAACATTAACCCTTTTATACACTTTTGCCCTTTGACTTTGGACGTTGGCTCCATGCAAATTCAAATTTTGGTACCATCTAAACCTTTTAAAAATATTATAATAATTTAAATCTAAGGTAGATTTAAATATTATAATTTATATTTTAACCTTTGGGCCCTTTTAATTTTTAATTATTATAATTATTTAAATCTTCATAGATTTAAATATTATAATATTTTTTTCTTCTTGGACCTTTTCTTTGGATAAAAGTCTTTGCCATCATAAAACCTCTTCCTTTTTCTTTTGCAAATGCCACCATGGTAAAACCATTAAACCTTTATTTTCCTTGACATAAATGACAACCAATGTCATTAACTTATGCCATTAATTCTTTGACATCAATGACAACAATATACTCAAAATTTCCAACAATCTCCCCCTTTGTCATTGATGGCAACCCTTTTCTAAAAATTCCTTTTTCCAAACCACTTGATTCCAAATCTGCTCCCCCTGAGAAATTGCTCCCCTTGACTGAATGCTCTCCTCCTTACTCAAATCTCTCCCCCTTTGACATCAATGGAAAAGGGACTCCTTTGGGGCTAAATATAAGACTCTTAGCTCAGCCCCCTCCCCACCTCCTCTCTTTGAGGTGATTAATTTTGGGGTGGGAGTATCTCTACTCCCAACATACAATGCTCTTTTTCTTTGTCAACCTTCTTTTTCAATATTTTTGTAGCCATACCTTTTTTATTCTTTTGAGTGTCCCTGTTCTTGCTTGTCTCTGGAAGTTCTGGAAACTCTGTTCTACACCACTTGGCCTTATGCCCAAGATTATTGCACTTGTAACACTTAATGTTGTAGTTCTTGGAAGGTGCAAATATCTTGAAGTTCCTCCTGGTGAAGCCATACTCATTTCTATCATGAACCCTGTAGTGGATTGCTTTATGACCAAAGTGATTACAAGAGTAGCAATACCCTTGAAAGAAATATCCATATTTGAAAGAGTTGACATTCCTTTTAGTGAGGCCATACTCCTTTTCCATGAGTCTTGCAATGCATAGCCTTGTGACCAAACCGATTACATGAAAAACAACATCCTTTGAAGAAATCTTGTCTTGAACCTTCTGGTCTCTTAGTCCTTTCTTTGCCTTCTCTATGATGATCCATATTTCTTGTTTGTGCATTGTTTCCTTTCTTAGTGAAGCTTCTCTTCTTCAACTTATCCTCATAAGTCTCAATTTCTTCTTCACTCTCTTCCTCTAAAACTTCCTCTTCTTTTGAGCTTGAGCTTGACCCTTCTTCTTGTTTCCCTTGTCCTTCTTCAAAACCAAGTCCTATTTTGATAGATGAAGATCTTTGTGCATTGATAATCTTATCCAAAGTTTTTGAACTTTTCCCAAACCTGTGTAGCTTGTCCTTAGAATATTTCACTTCCATCCTTAGTGAAACTACCTCATGTTCTAATATTTCACATTCTAACTCTTTTGCCTCTAAATTTTCACTCATGACCTCTTTAATTTTCCTTGCCTTAGCTTTTGAGTTTGTCAGGTCTTGTAGAAGCTTTTCTTTTTCTTCCTCACATTCTTGAACTTGAGTCTTTAGTCTTGAATTCTGCTTTCTAACCTTTTTCAATTCTCTGAGAGCAACAATAAGTTCTGCTTCTAGATCTATTGTGCCTTCTTCTTCATTTTTTGAATCTTTCTCTACTTCTTGGTCTCCAAGAGCATCTTCATACTCTTTGACCTTATCTTCAATAGGAGCATTTTCTTCCTCTTCTATTGCCAAAAATAGGATCTCTTCTTCTTCACTATCTGAGAGTCTTTCATCACTATCACTTGAAGCCTTGCTTCCCTTGTTAACATAGAAACTCTTCTTGTGCCTTTGAAAGAACTTCTTTTCATGCTTGCCTTGACCATACCTATTTTTCTTTTCATACCTGGATTTTCCTCCTTCCTTTTTCTTATGATCCTGTTTCTCTTCACTGCTACTACTTCTAGATTCTGGATAATTAGATGCATAGTGACCAAAATTACCATAGTTAAAACATTTCACTATTTTCATACCTTTGTGCTTTCTTGAGTCCTTGTTTCTTCTACCATAGTTAGCTTCTTCATCATTGCTTGACTCACCACTTGATTTTGGTTTCTTATCTTTTGTCTTCTTTGATGCTTTGAAAGTTACCTCTTTCTTGGAGTTGGGATCCTTTACTATTCTCATCTCATAAGCTGTGAGAATTCCATGTAACTCATCCATAGTCAATTTTTCAATATCTCTCATCTCTTCTATAGCTGAAACCTTTCCATCATACCTCATAGGAAGTGACCTTAATACTTTCTGAGCAACACTGGAGTCTTCAATTTTGAATCCAAGTCCACGCATGGTATTAACAACTTCATCCACATGAAGCAAGTATGTAGCAATATCTTCCTCATCTTCCATATTCAAATCTTCAAACCTTTTCTTGTGGTTTTGTAGTTTTGCCATCTTGACCTTTTTATCTCCCTCATATGTTTGCTTCAATTTTTCCCATATCTCTTTTGCTGATTTGCAATGCATAACTTTCACAAATTTTGCTTCACGTAATCCACTTAAGATTCCATTCATAGCCTTGGCATTATTCACATGTAACATCTTACCATATTTATATGTGGGAGGAGTAGTTGTAGGTGTGAACCCATCCTCAATGGATTGCCATGTCTCATATCCTTGTGCCATCAAGTAAGTCTTCATTCTTATGCTCCAGAAAGCATAATTGTTCCCATCAAACAATGGTGCCTTATTTGATGAAGATCCATTCTGAGATGCCATCTATGTTCCTGTACTATCTTCCTTCAAGTTGTTAGAATTTTTTGAAGGAACCCGCTCTGATACCAATTGAAGAACACAAGCTTATACTGAGAGGGGGGTGAACAGTATAAGATCAACTTTTACTTTTCTTTCCCAAACAATATTATCCAATATTATCAATGGCAATATCAATAGTAGTAATCAAAGCAATGCACAAATCATCACACACAAGAGAGACACAAATTTAACATGGTTCACCCAATGTGGGCTACTCCATGGAGAAAATATTTCTTCTAAATTTTCTCAACAAATCTCTTGGGAATCAATTCCCTATTACAATGTTTATGGATCTCTATCCAAAGGAGACACCAATCCCCTATGCTCTGATTTTTGGATCTCTCTCCACAGGAGAACTCTATCCCCTTTGCTCTAGTTCGTGGAACTTGATCTAAGAGAACTCTATCTCCTCAACTAGTTTATGGATCTCTCTCCACATAAGAACTCTATCTCCATAGGAGAACTCTTTCCCCTTGCTCTGGTTCATGGATATCTATCCATAGGAGAACTCTATCCCCTCTGCTCTGGCTGGTGAACTTCTAGAAGACTTCTACCCCCACTACTCTAGCTTATGGATCTCTCTCCATAGGAGACCTCTATCCCCACTACACTAGCTGATGGACCTCTATCCATTAGAGACCTCTATCCTCTCTACTCTATCACCTCCAAATCCTACTCTCAAATCTATCTCAAATCTACACCAAACTCTATCCCAAGTCTAGCACAAATCTACTCTAACTCTACTCATAAATCTACACCAAAATCTATCCCAAGTCTAGCACAAATATACTCTAACTCTACTCAACTTAAATCTATCTCAAATATACCCCAAGCCTTAACACAAATCTTGAACAAATCAACAATCAAACCTACTCTCAATTCTATTTCAAATATACCCCAAGCCTTAACACAAAGCTTGAACAAATCAATAATCAAACCTGCTCTCAATTCTATCTCAAATATACCCCAAGCCTTAACACAAATCTTGAACAAATCAGCAATCAAACCTACTCTCAATTATTTTCAAGTCTTTACAAGACTTGCTCAAATCTACCTTCAAGCCTTCTTAAAATACTTGCTCAAATCTACCTTAAAGCCTTCTCAAAATACTTGCTCAAATCTACCTTCAAGCCTTCTCAAAAGACTTGCTCAAATCTGCCTTCAAGCCTTCTCAAAAGACTTATTCAAATCTACCTTCAAGCCTTCTCAAAAGACTTGCTCAAATCTGCCTTCAATGTTACTCACAAAACCTACTCAAATAACTCCAAATCTTGCATACAAAACACAACTTAAATCTCTTTCAAAAATATTTCTTCACACAGACAAATTCTACTTAGAATTCATTTAACCTCTGGAACATATAGAGAATGATATGCACTTGCCAATAGCTCAATATGTTCTACTCAATCATTAAGTTTATCGCTTTCACATGTCTCACATTTATTACTCTTTAAAGGTAGGTCTAGTCTAGCACATGACACTTGACCTCCTGATGCACACACTTGCTTCACAAATCTGATTTCTAATGCTTGCACATTCACTTTCAATATCACTCAAAACCAATGCCCAAAAGCTTCACACATTCATTCAAACAATGAAGCACAATTTGCTCACAAACCCTAACACAAGTGTTTCCAATTTCTTTCAACAAAGATGCACAATGTAGGTCTCAAACCCTAACTCAAATATTTTCAACAATGCTTATCAAACAACCCTTTTATCTCCACCTTATGTTCTAGAAACACTTACTCAACCAAACATCTTAAACAAAGAATGATGTGCCCATACCTCTTAATTTGCTCTTATGGAGATATGTCTTCAAAACCTATCTCACAAATAACTGATTTTTCTAATGCCACTTCAAGGGTTAGATTGCAAGATACTTTCTCAAAACATCCACATGAATTTTCACCTTCAAAAATGCTCAATGAAATCTGAATTTGATATTTGATCACTCTTCTTTTATCCTAAAAAATGAAGCATTAATATCCAACAAAACCTTTCATATCTTCCTTTCACAATGCAAGAATCATAATAAAATATCAAGCAACTTATCACACCTTATTACTCCTAATATTGCAAAATAAAATTCAACCCAACAAAACCACAAATTTCACACATAAATTCCTTATACACCTTATACCTCCTACTTAAAATAAAATATTTAATGCACCTTAATTTTTCAACAAGACCATAGCATCATTGATTTCATTTACCATACAAAACACTTAGCCAAAAAACTCCTTGTTAATTCAACCTTAATTACTCCATGTTGTCCCCTTTTTAATTCAAAAATTAAAATTAAAATGAACACCTTATGACTCCCTAGTAATTTCACATCAAAACAATAAAAATTAATTAACCCTTATAACTCCCTAAGTCGAGCACCATATGCATACCTTAAAAAAATTTGCCCCAAGTGTTGTCGCTACTACTCAAACCCGTGACTCCTCGTTGGCCCCGCACCCTAGCACAAGGGTGGACACCACGTGGGCTAGCCGCCCACACAAGCACAAAGGAGCACGTGCTCCTACTTCTTCACCAAAACTAGCACAAAACCCTCGACCAAGCAAAAAGGACTCCCTATGATTCAAACACCGAACCTGCCACCTACAATGCGCTTCGCAAGCCAAGCTTGCCAACTAGGCTATCCACCCACGTCGGATGGAATCAAGCGCCCTTCATCTTAACTACACGCTGCCCTCAAAATTCATAAAAGCTTTTCTCTACCTCCACCGCTTGCTAAATGAATAGCAAATATAAGATATTAATATTTGCCATCATAAACCTCTTCCTTTTATTTGGATAAATGTATTTGCCATCATAAAAACTCTTCCGTTTTCTTTTGTAAATGCCACCATGGTAAAACCATTAAACCTTTATTTTCCTTGACATAAATGACAACCAATGTCATTAACTTATGCCATTAATTCTTTGACGTCAATGAAAAAAATATACTCAAAATTTTCAACACATCCAAATGGTTAAGACACATGGTTGTACAAAATGAGTACATAGTATAAGCCATTGAAGGTTAACTCTACCATTTAGATGTTTTAAATCAATTTTAAGCAAGAAATGATTTTCCTAATAAGTAAGTATATGTTCATCCTTAAACACTACCCTTAAAATTGTACTTGATGGTGAAAGAGACATTATATTCTCACAAAAAGAAGTCTTGAATCTTGATATCTCAACTCTCCATATTGACAAAAAAATCAACCTTAATGAAATTTCATACCATCAATTTGTTAACTTGTAAATAATGATAAAGGATAACATTTAGTCTAAACATATAAGAGGAATCTACTATAAATATCATATACTTATGTTTTCCATATAATTTATTAAATACCCTTACATCTAACTAAATGTTACTACATTTTATTATAGATCATAAAAAAAAAAAACATAATATATAATTCATATAAAATATTGAAAAAATTATACAATTTTTTTTTTCTTATTTTAATTATTATTCTTTTCTAAATATTATATATTATTATTGGTTTCCTCACCATACAATAAATCTATCTTCAACATAATTAAAGATGAGCTCTTTATGGTTACAATAAATCCTAAAACAAGATTATAAACACTCACAAACTAATAAATTATATATGAGTGTAGATTCAATGATACTATCTTAATTTTTTTAATTATATACCATCCACTAACTAATTTTTTTTTTAGTAAAATTATTTTGTTAGAAGATTTAAATAAATAACAACACCTACCATAAATATTATATATACATTGGTTATATACGATGAGGAATTTTCTCCTAATTTAAACTAAATGTATGAACTAAAAAACAAGTGCATATAATATAATCATTGCTCTAAATTCTTGGATGTTTGTAGATTCATATTTTTCAAGTATATGTGAAATTTTAGATGTAAAATAATATTAATTTATGTCAACTAATTTATGAGGTATAGTTTTTGCAAACTTGACCTTTGATATTCTGATACATTTGAGATGCATTGATTCTCATGTTCATGGAGCTTGCACGACACTAGAAGATATTATTAACAAGCTTTATCAACTTTTTTACTTGATCCAGGATCTTCAAAAGGTTTGAAAAAAAACTAAAAAGAAGGTAACAAATAATAATGATCAAGTTCAAGAACTTATTACTTCTATTTCTTCCTTGAAGACTTTAAAATATATAATAGAATACATGTTAATAACTTCTTCACATGACAACCTCTCTCACCTCTCACGGAAGAATAATGATATCTAACATATTACAAAAAGATACAACTATAGTCTCTTTATTACTATTAGCTTCTATTCTTATGTGTATTTAGTTATGAATGCTTTACTTCTTAACTACCTTATTTTATTTTTTGTTAGTGAACAATGCTAACACCATATTGTCATAATGTTCCAATTGATAATATAATATAATATAATATTTGATTTTAATTTAAAAAATAAAATGTATGCGGTTATGTCATTACTTTTGAATGTTGAGGGACTGTCTCTAACCACTTGATAAAATATTAGGACATTATTATTTTTTATCATTCATAAGTATCAAATAAAATGTTAAAAATAAAAATTTCCCTTTAATCATGGTCAAAAGTACCTATGTTGAGAGTTTCTCTAGTGAGAGTTATTTTTTCTTTGTATTAGGGTTTCCTAATATTTCTCGAGTTTTCCATGGCCCCCAACCCTAATGGCCCAGTAATTACCTTTGGTGCCACATGAGAGAAGGCAAATGAAAATGACACCCATGGATTGTCCCAAGAAATTGCTTTTAATGGAGAGTGAAGAGGTACATTTAGTCTACCTCTATATAAGTTTGATAATGCATGTCAATGGTTACAATATTTTACCCTAGTTGGGTATTTTGTGGGACACATTTCTAATGAAGCGATATTACAATCTTGGGTTAGCTCGACTTGGAATTCTTATGGATTCAAGATCAAGTTGATTTAGAAACTAAAAAAATGATTTTTCTCTTCTAGTGTGTAGATGCTACTCATGTAAAGGCAATTTATGAGCATGGGCCTTGGTCCATGAGAATCTCCTTGGTGGTCTTCTTTCCATGGAATCAAGATTTTTCAATTTTTGAGGAAAGAACCTCCAAGGTCCCAATTTGGGTTGAGTTCTCTAATATTCCCCTTCCCCTTTGGCCCTTTTTTAATCACATGGCAGTAGTCTTAGGGCATGTCTTATTGGTTGAAGTTGACAAATTTTTTAATACTCACCCATAGAAAAAGGTTTGTGTTGAGGTTGATTTGTCCAAGGACCTATAGGAGGTTATTGAGATACAGGTGGGGGACACCATTATTTCACAATGAGTGGTGTATATTAACCTATCGAATACTTGCTTTAGATGTCAAGCATCAAACCACAAGGTTAAGGATTATCTTCTTATTCCTCGCAATAAGTTGAAGCCAACCTCCATGCCAACCATCATGTCTCCTCCCTAGCACAAAGAGGATGGTTGAACCATGGTGGTAGGGCACAAAAAATCATGTGTCCTTATATCCAAAGTGCAACACCCCCTGCCAGCAATAAAGGTGACTATTTTTCAATCCCATAGTTCTAAAAAATGGTGGAAGAGCAACTAGGTATAGGGCTACCAACAACGAAAATGGTGATCATTAAGGCTCCTTTGCCTCATCAAAGCCACACCCCAACAACTAATATGGAAATTATGGTAACTAAGACTCCTTCTCCTTCTCCTCCTACGAGTTATCATCATTCCCATAGTCCCAAGAAGGAGAAATATGTAGAGGACTTCCTACTAGATAAACAATGCCATCTTTCCATTCCTTGGCTAGAGAACTCTAGACATAACAACTTTGATAAGTTGGAGTTGTTTGAACAAAATCATGATGGTGAGGAATCCATTAAGATGACATATTTTACGTTTTCTCCTAGCGGTCCCCCTCGAACTGATTGGACTAACTTCAAATTCCCATAGGTAATGTGTGACGGTACATAGTTTGTTAGTAGTTTTTAGATATAGATCTCATGTCACTAAAATCTACATAATTTTTATTTTTAATCAGCTTAGAGTTTAAAATTGTCTACTTTGTTTTAATTTCAATATTTTTTGTAAGTCCCAAATCCCTATTTTAGGTTCTAAGTGGCATCTCAGTATGATATTTTGGGGTGTGTTACCAAAGCACCTACCTTTTTTGTGCGATCAATGCGACTAATATTCTTTTTAGTAATACAAGGTACTTTTCAACAAAAATATATCTATTTTTAGGTTTTATTTGTTTTAAAAGGAAAAGTATCATTAGTTAGTCACTAGAGATACCAAAAATAGGCATATATTTCATGGAATTACATCATTTGGAGAATCCTATTCCTTTCGTACAATGTTTATGTTTTTCTTTACATACTTTAGGCCATAAAAATATTTTAAGTATTTTTTAAACCCTAATTTGCTGGTAAAGAGCCTCTATAAACCCTAGTTCAGTGGTAAAGACAAAGTCAATAAGACCTCCAATCATCCATAAAATTAAATTGAAACAACCCCTCAATAAACACTCAGCCATTACCAACCAACCTATAATTTGGATTAATATTTTATGTATTTACTTCATTCATAAAGGAGAAGAAAATTTCTTTATTCATATTTTATGTATTTACTTCTAAAGGAAAATGGGCTCATAGGCGATGGAAGCGGCATATGTGCAGATAACATGGGGCCTATAATGGGGCCGGCTGATTTCAAGAAATATATGAAGACTCATCCGGAAGAGCTAACAGAGACCGTGGAATATAAGAGCAATGGCGAGTACATGCGTTGGTTCCCAGATAGCGTGACTGTCTCCACTTTTAAATTAACCTCTCACTAGATGGGATAAGGTTGGTTCCGAGATAGCATGATTGTCTCCACTTTTAAATTAACCTCTCACTCGATGGGATAAGGCTTGAAATTTGACTAAATTATTACTAACATCAAATTGTGAACATTTAAACATTGATAAGTGTATGATTATGTATCCAGGTGTTGTAGGTGAGTTGGAGAGGAGAGGGTAATCCTCCAAGGGAGGTCTCAGTTCGAATCTCCACCCTACCAAAAATTTGAATTGGGTACTCAAAATCTAATTGATAATATTGGTGCGGGTAGGGGTGGGTGCGACCCCGAGTGACTGAAAAATAATATGATTATGTAAGGTAACTATGACTAAAGAATGTGTTATTCTTTTATTAACTATACTTAATTTACTTAATTAGGAAAGAAAAAACTGTCCTGTGTGATATACATGTGTTATAGTTAACCACCATTCAAATGTACCAAGACTTCGGATATGAGAAATTAATTGATGAAAGATGTGGTTTTTGTAAGTATTCAATTACTTAGGGGTATGAAGTGAGGGGTATTTAGTGAGGCATATAAAAAAAGGGTATGAAAAAAGGATTATGAAGAAAGGGGTATTAAGTTAGGGGTATGAAGAAAAGGGTATGAAGTTAGAGGGTACAAAAAAGGGGTATGAGACACTAATTGATTAAATAAGTGGTTTTTGTAAGTCTTCAATTAGTTATGGGTATGAAGAAAGGGGTATGAAGCGAGGGGTATGAAGAAAGAGGTATGAAATGAGGGGTATGAAAAAGAGATATGAAGTTAGGGGTATGCAAAAAAGATATGAAGTTAGGGGTATGAAGAAAAAGGTATGAAGTTAGGGGTATAAAGTGAATGAATTTAGGGGTATGAAGTGAGGGGTATGAGACATTAATTGTTTAAAGAAGTGGTTTTTGTAAGTATTCAATTAGTTAGGGGTATGAAGTGAGGGGTATTAAAAAGAGATATGCGACATTAATTGATTATATAAGTTTTTTTTGTAAGTTTTAATTACTTAGGGGTATGAATTGAGGGGTTTGAAAAAAGAGATATCAAACATTAATTGATTAAAAAAGTGGTTTTTGTAAGTGTTAAATTACTTAAGAATATAAAGTGAGGGGTATGAAGAAAGAGGTATGAATAAAGAGGTATGAAGTTAGGTGTATGAATTTAGGGATATGAAGAAAGGGGTATGAAGTTAGGGGTATTAAGAAAGGGGTATGAAGTGAATGAAGTTAAGGGTATGAAGTGAGGGGTATGAGACCTTTATTTTTTAAAGAAGTGTTTTTTGTAATTATTCAATTAGTTAGGTGTATGAAGAAATGGGTATGAAGAAAGGGGTATGAAGTGAGGGGTATGAAAAAGGGGTATGGAGTGAGGGGTATGAAGAAAGCGATATGAGACATTAAAGTAGTTTTTATAAGTATTCAATTACTTAGGGGTATGAAGAAAAGGGTATGAATAAAGTGGTATGAAGTTAGGGGTATGAATTTATGGGTATGGAGAAAAGGGTATGAAGTTAGGGGGAATGAAGAAAGGGGTATGAAGTGAGGGGTATGAAGAAAAGGGTATGAATAAAGTGGTATGAAGTTAGGGGTATGAATTTAGGGGTTTGGAGAAAAGGGTATGAAGTTAGGGGGAAATAAGAAAGGGGTATGAAGTGAGGGGTATGAAGAAAGGGGTGTGAAGTGAGGGGTATGAATTTAGGGGTATCAGACCTTAATTGATTAAAGTTAGGGGTATGAAGAGAGGGGTATTAAGAAATGCGTATAAAGTGAGGGGTATGAATTGAGGGGTATGAAGTGAGGGGTATGAGACCTTAATAGATTAAAAAAGTGTTTTTTTTTTAATTTTAATTTTTTTAATTGTAAAATTTAATTAAAAAATATTAGGAACTTTAAAAATTTAATATAAATTTAATTTTTTATTTCTGACGAACTTTAAAATTTTAAATTTTTTAACCTTAGAAAAAAAACAAAAAATCAAAATGTTAGAAAATCAAATTTTTTTCAAAAACTTTAGAAAATCCAAAAAAATCAATATTCTTTAAAAAAAAAATCAATGTTTCTTCATACCCCTCACTTCACACCCCTAACTTCAAACCCCTTTCTTCATACCCCTAACTTCATACATTTTTTTCATACCCCTCACTAATTGAGAAGTTACAAAAACCAATTCTTTAATAAATTAATGTCTCATACCCCTACTTCATAGCCCTCACTAATTGAATACTTACAAAAATAAATTCTTTAAGTAATTAATGTCTAATACCCCTAAATTTATACCCCTAAATTCATACCCCTCATTTCATACCCCTAACTAATTGAATACTTATAAAAAATACTAAACCCTAAACCCTTATGTTAGGGATATGATACATTAATTGATTAAAGAAGTGGTTTTTGTAAGTATTCAATTAGTTAGAGGTATGAATTTAGGGGTATGAGACATTAATTATGCTGAGAGGCATTCCTACAATGGCAGACAGGGGGGTGGGAGGCAAAGAGGACATACATGTCACACCATAAACAATTTTTTTTATTAAAAAAGCCGACATTAATAAAAATATTATTTTAAGGATCAATCAAACAACCACTATTTTATATTTTAAGGATCGTTTTAGAAGAAATTAATGAAAATATTCAGACCCTTCTTAAGGGAAAAAGTGAAGAATGTAGTATTGGGGATGCCAAAGGACAAGGCTTTAGGATTGGGTGGATTTTTAATTGGCTTTTCTCAACCATTCTCACATATAATTGGAGAAGATGTTAGTGCGATAGTAAGAAAATTTTAGGCAATCTTTTAAGAGATACCAACTCTACCTTTTTTTTGGATCCCCTCTCTTCCATCGAAGGTCTACTTTAGAGGATGAAGCAAGTTTCGTTCAAGGAATGAACTTCATAACTGCCCAATTCTATTCATTTTCGATTGCTTTCTATTTAAAATGATATAAAATCAATTTAATATTTGCAATCATTCTAATATTCAAAACATTGGTCATTTTGTTTCCTTCCAATAAATTATTTTTTAATAAGACCTTAGAGTTCTATTTTCTAATTCAAACATAAGGAATATTTTACCAAATGAAACTTATCCTTTCAAATTTCATAAGAAATTATAATTGCAACAAAGGCTTATTCCATGAAAAATTAGTAATTCCTTTACTACTAAGCATTTATCAATAAGCATCCCTTAGCATTCTATGTTACTTTAAAACTATTTAAAGTAACTTAACTTTTCTTGAAAATTTAGACATAATACCATGCATTCACAGCAAGAAAAATAAATGCAAAATACACAATTGTAGATTAGTTCTAAATGTGGATATCTTGTGTCAAAGTATCTGGTTATCTTAACCTTCGGTTCTTTGTTCACTCATGAGAACACCTCTTCCTATATAACACACAATTTTTATTAGTAGTATATAAAAATCCAAAAACTACCAAACATCATAAAATCTAATAGATTTTCATTTAAAATAACATATAGTTTCATAAGCCTATTATATAAAAAAAATTCAAAGGAGGGTCATGATATACTACACCCTTGGAGTAAACACAGTCCTTTGTGTTTCACCAGTATCCTACATCGAAACCAATATTACATTTTATTTTTAAATAAATATGAAAAATGTTTTTGCACATCTGCTGCTTTCTTCCAAGTAGCATTCTTTTATTAGTACCAGTCCCACTAGACTTTACATTGCTCCAGGATTTGGTTCCTCATATTTTTGGAATGGAACTCCAATATCCTTACAGGTTGCACCTCAATCGCTGCAAGGTCATTTATCTGTAGGTTAGATAAATTCTATACATGATTAGGATCAACTACATATTTCCTAAGCAGAGATACATGGAAAGTATCATAAATATTGGATAGGTTGGGTGGCAAGGTGAGACGATAGGTGACTAAAATTATTTTCTTAGTGATTTCAAAGGGTCCAATATATCTAGGATCCAACTTGGTTAATTTTATGGCACTCTTCATGGGCTTTACTCTTAGGAATACTCTATCCCTCACAAAGAATTCTCTAGGTATGTGCTTTCTATCGACAAAAATATTTTATCAATTAGAGTCTTCCTTTAACCTCAATTTGATCATTTTTAGTTGTTCCTCCATCTCTCAAACCACACCAGTTTTATGGCAATTCGATCTTCTATATTGTACCATGAGAGAGGTGTTCGATATCT
This sequence comes from Wollemia nobilis, assembly GCA_028583015.1. NCBI lineage: Eukaryota > Viridiplantae > Streptophyta > Pinopsida > Araucariales > Araucariaceae > Wollemia > Wollemia nobilis. The sequence continues at coordinate 65,625 of JAQPPZ010011525.1, forward strand.
TCTTCCATACAACACTTTGAATGGATCCATTCCCAATGAAGCATGATGCACATTCTTATAGGTAAATTCAACCAGGTGCAAAAAATCTTCTCATTTAGATTTTTGATCCATGCAATACATGTGAAGCATGTCCTCAAAAACTTCATTGACCCTTTCAATTTGGCCATCAATTTTTGTATGGTAGGAAGAACTAATATTTAGTTTTGTGCCTATAGCCTAATGTAGGAATTTCCAAAATGCAGATATGAGTATGGAATCTCTATCATACATAATTACTTCAAGAAATCCATGTAGTCTAAAGATTTCCTTGGCAAACCTGTTAGCCACTACAACTGCATCATCCTTAGCACTTCTAGGAATGAAGTGTGCAACCTTGGTCAATTTATCCACTACTACAAATATTACATCATGTTGGAATCTATTCTTAGGAAGTCCCAAAATAAAATCCATGGGTATTACCTACTATTTTTGAACAGGTATATCATGTGGGTACAAAAAGCCTATTGGATGTTAGTGTTCAACCTTCACCTTTTGACATTCCATATATCTAGCAACAAATTCGTTAATATCTTTCATCCCTATCTAATAGAAGGTATTTTTCATATTTTCCCTCATTTTGACCCCTCTAGGGTGAGCAGAGTAGGGAGATTTATGTGCCTCTTGCATAATAAATTTCCTTAAATCATATTTCTATGGTATGACAACCCTATCCTTAAAAAATAAGAGTCCATCCTTATTGCTATAATATTTATTCTCTTCAAGTGTTCTTTCCATATTTATCAGAATATCAATGCAAACCCGATCCTAGATCTGCATCTCTCTGACTTGGTCCATCAAGTCTACATGGCTATGAGTTATAGCAACTATATGCCTTCGTATACTCAAGGCATCTACAACCTTGTTCTATTTACCTTTTATATACTCTATACCATAGTTGTATTCAGCTAGGAACTCGATCCATAGTCTTTGTCTTACATTCAACAAATATTGAGTGAAGATATACTTCAAACTCTAATGGTCAGTTCTCAGCTCAAATGTTTTGCCTAGCAGATAGTTTCACCACATCTTAAGGGCATGCACCACTACTGCCAGTTCCATATCATACGTAGCATAATTTACTTCATATTTTTTGAGTTTCCTTGAATTGTATGCTACCACTAATTCCTCTTGGGATAAAATTCATCCCAATCCTTCTAGCGATGCATATGTGCATAATGAGAAATTCCCCTATAGATTTAGAATTTTTAGAATGGATGCAGTAGTGAGTTTCTACTTCAATAACTCAAAGGTTGCCTCACACTTATTTGTCCATTTTATTTTTTTTTCCTTTTCTTTGAAGATTGATTATTGGGTAGGCAATTTTAGAGTAATTTTTCACAAAATATCTATAGTAGCCTATGATGCCCATAAAACTACGTACTTCAATCACAATGGTGGATCAAGTCCAACTCACAATGGCTTCTATCTTCTTTGGGTCTATTGCTATTCCATCAGCAAAAATAGTATGCCAAGATATTATACCTTAGGGACATAAAAGTCACATTTCGAGAGGTTACCATAAAGTTGGTTTTTCCTTAACAACTCAAGCACTATCCTTATGTGCTTATCATGTTCTTCCTTATTCTTGGAATATATAAAAATGTCATCTAAAATATTAAAAAAAATCGATCTAAATTTCTTTTGAACACATTATCCATCAGATTCATGAAGGCTACTGGTGCATTAGACAACCCAAATGGTAGCACTATGAATTCATAATGCCCATATTGATTTTTGAAGGTAATTTTATGAGTATCTTCCTCACTAATTCTCAACTAATGATATCCTAATTTCAAGTCAATTTTATAAAATATGGTTTTCCCTTTCAATTGGTCAAACAAATCCTCTATTATGGGCAAGGGATATCTATCCTTGATGGTCACTTTGTCCAAAATTCTATAGTCGATACACAATCTCAACGATCCATCCTTCTTCTTTACAAAGAGAATTGGTGCACCCCAAGGTGACACACTAGGTTTTATCAACCCTTTCTAACAACCCCTAGAGTTGTACCTTCAAGTCCTATATCTCTATAGGATTCATCCTATATGGGGTTATATGTATTGGCTCAGTTCTAGGCATAAAATCTATAGTGAATTCAAATTCCTTCATTGGCGATAATCCAGACAAATATTCATGAAACACATCCCTATATTCTTGCAAGATTGGGTGTTTACCAGAAACTTAATTTATATTTGTCTTTATTTTATTAAACTTGACCACAAAAATCATTCTCCTAGGGTCTTCTTTAGTTGCATTGTTGACAGTAGTTGAGGTCAAAAAGAGCCTTGTTCACTAACAATTATCCTTCTTTGTTTATTACTGTAAGTGTAATCAATCCATATTTCATGGAAATTTATTATAGCCTCATGGGATTTCAATTAGTACATTCCTAAAATAATGTCAAAGGTATGGAGAGGAGCTATATATAAGTGCTATTATGTAGAGTCGTTGGGTAGGATGAATTGTATGTTGGGATAATATTGATCCATGAAGAGGGTTTATCCAGAACCATACTCTACTTTCCACTCTTCTGTCAAGATTCTCGACCTTTCCAATATATCCTTGACTAAGCTAGAAGAAATAAAGCTATATCTATCAAAATATTAACATTATTATTAAATATAGTACCTTTCAGAAGTAGTGGGGTAGCCTGATTATCTAGATTTTGACTACTACTAATGACCGCACAGATCCTGTGGTTCAGATCTTCAGGTTGTTTACTAGATCTAGTATTATGTGGACAATTATTGGTATAATGTGGACCTTCATAGTCAAAATAACCAATCTTATGTCTAGGGTGTCTATTTTGATTCTGTTCCTTGGGTTTTTTGTTGATCCCGCATTAGGTTACCTCTAAGGCCGAAAAGCATTGTTGTTGTTATTATTATTGTTCCTTTTCTACATTTTTTTTTTCTAATATTCTCCTTGCTTCTTGTCATTCTTCTTTTCATAACATGGGTCATTTTTATTTTTTATTTTTATTTTGATCCCGTTGTACATAATTTGCACTGTTTCTTTTCTCAAAGCATGGTGATCTTCATTGGACAATTTTTTTTTTGCTTGACAAGCCATATTGTAGGCCTTCTATATCATTTTTGGTATATTTATATTAACAACTAACCTTATTCTAGGGTATAATACTAGAATAAATTTGTGTACCTTCATATTTTTATCTGTCTCATAGGTAGGCACATCCTTAAGAAATTTAACAAATTACTGATAATAAGTTTCTATAGTCTTTGTTCCTTGGATAATTGTGGTAAAATCCTCAAAATTTTCCACATAAAAATGTTCTATAAGAAAACTTTCTCAAAATTCTTCCATAAAATCTTCCTAGGTCAGATTTACTGCCTTTATCCTTTATCCTTTTCTAAAGGTCTCCCACCACTCCAACCCTGTTTCTTGTTGATGAAGGGTAGCCCAAAAAATTTTAGTCAATGTTGAATAGTTCTTCATGATGAAATATGACTAACTCAGTTAGCCATGCTTTGGCTGCTTATCCTCCTCCTTTACCATTGAACTTAGACACTTTCAAATTTTTAAGTCTTTGGCCACCTCTAATTCAATGTGAGTCCTAGCCTCTTATTCTGTTGGCACTGGAGTTCTCTCTTGTTATGTTTCAAAATTTCTATTCTATAAATTTTGATGACTCGGGTTTCTAGCATTTGTCTTTGTTACTCTAATTGTTCTTGTAAGAGAGACACAACCACTGTGAGATTGGCAATATCTGGGTTTGGATTTTTCCTATTCCCATCATAGGATCCTATCAAAGTATTGTTTGCTTCTATCAAAGGTGGTTGTAGAGGGGGTCTTCCTCTACCTCTACCCCTTCCTCTTCTTGGTGTCAATGCCATTCTTCATAGCAATACAAGGAATTTAAAATTAGGTACCATCATATATATCTCCATTAGTTTATTTTGTATTTCAAATAAAACTAACAACTATATTTTAACAATCATTCAAAAGTAATATTAGTACTTTGTGTAGACATAGAAAATTGACCCATTAAGATGAGTCATTTTCCTTAAATCTTAAATTTTTCCCTTAAAAACATAGGTTCATATTTGAGAAACATTTTCCCTTATAAAATATTCTCTATTCCTTCAAAAACCTATACCATTGGATTGGGCTTAGAAAGAGCTTTCCGACGGTATACTTTTTATCCTATTTTGACTTTGTTTGGTCCTCCAAAGTGCTAAAAAACTGCACATGACTCTAGCTATTGCGAATTTGCGGTCGTCCCATATAGGGTGTGATTTTGGAAAATTTAGTTTTGTGAAATCATGCCCCATAATTTATGGGGTATGATTTTATCTAAATACCATTGATAAAATCATGCTTGGTAGTTTATAGGGCATGATTTTGTAAAATTTGAGTTTTTTCTTCTAAAATTGTCCAAGTTGTTGGCCGACATCTATGAGGTTGGATCTTAACCAAGTTTATTTTTTATTTTCTTGCCTAAAAATCCTCCAAAACTCTTATAAAAAGAGGATTGGATCCTCTCTTTTTGAATCCAAGGTATCTTATTGAGAATCATAATATCGACTTGCTGATTGTTCATGCTAATAAGTGCTCTTCTACTTTGGGATTGCTTTTTTGTTGCTTTATGCTTTGGTGTTAGTTGATCTTGGTGGATAAGTGTTGGAGACCTAAGGAGGAGTCTACTATCTTGGAGGTCTTCATACTTTTGTTTACTTTTTCATTACCCTGAGGTTGTTTTTGCTCATTTGCATTCATATACTATTAATTTTACATCTTTCATCAGTTCATCTACTTTGGTCTATTATTTTTGTGTTCTATTGTGAAATCATGCCTCATAATAATAGGGTGCAATTTCATCAGCAACAAAATCATGGCCACCCCATACACGGTGCGATTTTATTTATTTCAAGCTTCAAGGTAAAATTTTACCTCTAAACCCTAGATCTACATTTCATGTTATCTTTAGAGCATAATAGCATAATTAGCACATTGCTCATCATACTATTTTTTTTGCATTATATTCTACTTTTCATTTTCTAAAAAGATCAAATTTCGCTTTTGTATTCTAAAGGTTAGATGAAAGGACCTAGGGAGCTTGACTTTTGTGCCTCCAAGCATAGTTATATAGTGACCTAAGCAATCCCCCTAACACTAATCATATTTTTTGAGGGTTTGGTGAAGTTACTTTGCAGGATTGAAGTTATGGGATATTGTTGGATGCAAGATAAATCTTGGAACAACCATAAAATTAGATAAGTACCCTAATAGATCTTTAGGTTGTTTGTTGTTTTCTTTTTATTTATTTCTAATTCAAAGCCTAGATCACAAATAAGGAAAAGCATTTGACCAAATTTCTAGGCATTTGAAAGAATAAAGGCATATAGTGTGCATCTTTAATCTTGTTTGTACATTTCTCTTGTATCCTTGCTCAAAATGTTTTGCTTTGTAATCCTAGGGTTAATGATCATTCAAGCAAATAATTATTCTAGGGTTAGATCTTGTCTTCTTGCATCTTGTATCTTGCATTGCTCTTTTCATTTTCATAGTGTAGTATTAGAAAGACCAAATATAGGTGCATGCTTAATTGACACATTCAAACACATTCCATCCCGAAATTGGAGTGAGTCCTAAAACCATTTCTGGTGAACCCTTTCCCTTTGCTCACTGAGTGTAGAGTAATAATATACCCCTGCGATCACCTCGACTCCTAGTGGATACAACCAAGAATCATATGCGATAGGTCAGTTTTCTCCCTCTACATCTTTGGTGAACCCAACGCGAACACACATTTTAGTGGCCAAATTAGGAAGCCTTGTCATTGTTTGCTTTTATTTTGAAAACTTCTAAACAAGATCATTAATTTATTTTCTTATAATTAGAATAACATTAATAAACACCTTAAAACTCTTATTTTGTATTTTTCATCGATTTTTTCTTCTATCCTTTTGCTTCTTCTAATGGATCCATTCCTTAGAAGTCATTGAAGGTATCTAGAGTTTGATCATGTTCCTCAAGAAGATGATAATATTGATAGAGAGAACCCTAACCTTGATGAATAAGAGCAAGAAAATGTGTAAACTAAGATAAACTATGATCCCATTGAAGAGCCTAATGGGTGCTACATCTTTTAATCATTTGATCATGTTTGGAGTTTTATGAAATGCTATAAGGTAGAATTGCTTGAAGCTATGGAGTGAGAAGTTCAACTCAAAATAGGTGAGACTCCTCCTCCAAAAATTACTACTAGGCATGTTCATACTAACCCTTTGTTTGAATATTTAAATCATGGTAATCTTATTTGTCAACCAACTTATATCACTATTGTAGCCACCAACGTTGGAAAGAGTTTGCAAGGTTTTCCAACCAGTAGTGCCACACAAGATTATTTTCAATTTCCTTCCCATTCTACTCATCTCAGCATTCTTGCTTATATTCCACCAACTATTAGCTATCCTCTTCAACAATATACCACATATCATAACTAAGCACCCTTTCAACAACCTACCTGTACCCCTCCCTTAAGGAACTAGGGGCATTGCATAACAACAATATTGAGGTGTAAAATTCAACTAATATGGTGAAACAATTGGTTTCAAGAGTGGATATGATTCAACCTCCAGTTTCACCTATAGCTATAGAGAAATGTGCAATCAACCCTTTGACGCTATCATAGTTGATAAGCCCTATCCTAAGTATTTTTCCATGTCGATTTTTCCTATATAAGGGAACGAAAGATCCAATTGAGCATTTGATAATATTTAGAACAACTTGCCATGATATCATATATGATGACGTGTTGATAAATATGTTCTCTAAGAGTCTTGGTGGCATGGCATTAGAGTGGTATTATCAGTTTTCCAACCATTCTTTTAGAAAATTTGAAGAAAAAGTTGAATTATTTGTTCAACAGTTTGGTGCTTATGTTGAAAAAAATGTGATCATGAAATATGTTTACATGTTAAACAAGGTAAAGAGGAAATTTTTTTAGAATTTTTGTCTCAGTGGAGGAGTCTAGTGGGATGCTTAAGATATACATTACCTCCTCAAGATATGTTAGATATTTATTGGAAATTTGCAAGAGTAATTGTCTTATGCATTGGAAACTACAACTATCACATATTTTGATCAAGAAATTGACCTAGCAAGAAAGGTAGAGGAAGCTCTTATTAGGAGGACAACATTAAAGCAAAAGAATATAGGACTACTAAAAATTAGTATAAGAACAAGCATGTGGTTGGTATGAATAAAGGGGTATGAAGAAAGGGGTGTGAAGTGAGGGGTATGAAAAAGGGGTATGGAGTGAGGGGTATGAAGAAAGCGATATGAGACATTAAAGTAGTTTTTATAAGTATTCAATTACTTAGGGGTATGAAGTGAGGGGTATGAATAAAAGGGTATGAATAAAGTGATATGAAGTTAGGGGTATGAATTTAGGGGTATGGAGAAAAGGGTATGAAGTTAGGGAGTATGAAGTGAGGGGTATGAAGAAAAGGGTATGAATAAAGTGGTATGAAGTTAGGGGTATGAATTTAGGGGTATGAAGAAAAGGGTATGAAGTTAGGGGGAATGAAGAAAGGGGTATGAAGTGAGGGGTATGAAGAAATGGGTATGAAGTGAGGGGTATGAAGAAAGGGGTGTGAAGTTATGGGTATGAAGTTAGGGGTATCTGACCTTAATTGATTAAAGTTAGGGGTATGAAGAGAGGGGTCTTAAGAAAGGCATATAAAGTTAGGGGTATGAATTGAGGGGTATGAAGTGAGGGGTATGAGACCTTAATAGATTAAAAAAGTGTTTTTCTATTTAATTTTAATTTTTTAATTGTAAACTTTAATTAAAAAATATTAGGAACTTTAAAAATTTAATTTAAATTTAATTTTTTATTTCTGACGAACTTTAAAATTTTAAATTTTTTAACCTTAGAAAAAAACAAAAAATCAAAATGTTAGAAAATCAATTTTTTTTCATAAACTTTAGAAAATCCAAAAAAAATCAATATTCTTTAAAAAAAAAATCAATGTTTCTTCATACCCCTCACTTCACACCCCTAACTTCAAACCCCTTTCTTCATACCCCTAACTTCATACATTTTTTTCATACCCCTCACTAATTGAGTAGTTACAAAAACCAATTCTTTAATCAATTAATGTCTCATACCCCTAACTTCATAGCCCTCACTAATTGAATACTTACAAAAATCAATTCTTTAAGTAATTAATGTCTAATACCACTAACTTTATACCCCTAACTTCATACCCCTCACTTCATACCCCTAACTAATTGAATACTTATAAAAAATACTAAACCCTAAACCCTTATGTTACGGATATGATACATTAATTGATTAAAGAAGTGGTTTTTGTAAGTATTCAATTAGTTAGAGGTATGAAGTTAGGGGTATGAGACATTAATTACACTGAGAGGCATTCCTACAATGGTAGACAGGGGGGTGGGAGGCAAAGAGGTCATACATGTCACACCGTAAACAAATTTTTTTATTAAAAAAGCCGACATTAACAAAAACATTTAAAATATTTAAACTAAAACAGTCAACTAACCAACCGTTGCAAATATTTAAAATATTTAAACTAAAATAGCTGACTAACCAACCATTGCAACAAATGAGATAGGCACCTCGGGATTGATAACTCTCGACGTTTTTAGATATATATCCTTTATATCTAAGCTAGTTAATTAAAGAAGTGGTTTTTGTAAGTATTTAATTAGTTAGGGATATGAATTTAGGGGTATGAAGTGAGGGGTATGAAGTAAAGGGTATGAAGTTAGGGGTATGAAGAAATGGGTATAAAGTGAATAAATTTAGGGGTATGAAGTGAGGGAAATGAGATGTTAATTGATTAAAAAAATGATTTTTGTATGTATTTAATTTGTTAGAGGTATGAAGAAAGGGGTATAAAGTGAGGGGTATGAAGAAAGGAGTATGAAGTGAGGGGTATGAAGAAAGGGATATGAGACATTAATTGATTAAAGAAGTGGTTTTTGTAAGTATTCAATTACTTAGGGGTATGAAGTGAGGGGTATTTAGTGAGGGGTATGAATTTAGGGGTATTAAGTTAGAGGTATGAATTTAGGGGTATGAAGTAAGGGGTATGAAGTTAGGGGTATGAAGAAATGGGTATGAAGTGAATGAAGTTAGGGATATGAAATGAGAGGTATGAAGTAAGGGGTTTGAAGATAGGGGTATGAATGAGTATAAAGTGAATAAAGTTAGAGGTATGAAGTGATGGGTATGAGACATTAATTAATTAAAGAAGTGGTTTTTGTAAGTATTCAATTGGTTAGGGGTATGAAAAATATATGAAATATTAATTAATGAAGTGGTTTTGGTAAGTATTCAATTACTTAGGGGTATGAAGTGAGGGGTATTTATTAAGTATGAAAAAAAAGGTACGAATAAAGGGGTATGAAGTTAGGGCTATGAAGAAAGGGATATGAATAAATGGGTATGAAGTTAGGGGTATGAAGAAAGGGATATGAAGAAAGAGGTATGAAGTTAGAGGTATGAAGTTAGGAGGTATGAATGTTGTATGAAGTGAATGAACTTAGGGGTATGAAGTGAGGGTTATGAGACCTTAATTGATTAAAGAAGTGGTTTTTGTATGTATTCAATTAGTTAGGGGTATGAAGAAAGGGGTATGAAGTTAGGGGGTATGAATAAAAGGGTATGAAGTTAGGGGGTATGAAGAAAGAGGTATGATGTGAATGAAGATAGGGGTATGAAGTGAGGGGTATGAGACGTTAATTAATTAAAGAAGTGGTTTTTGCAAGTATTCAATTAGTTAAGGATGTGAAGAAACGAGTATTAAGTGAGGGGTATTAAAAAAAGGATATGAGACATTATTTAATTAAAGAAATGGTTTTTTTAAGTATTAGATTACTTAAGGGTATGAAGTGAGGGGTGTTTAGTGAGGGATATGAAGAAGAATTTATGAATAAAGGGGTATGAATTTAGTGGTATGAAGAAAGGGGTATAAAGTGAGGATGTGAAGAAACATATATGAAGTGAGGGGTATTTTTTTTTATTAAAAGTGAAAAACCCCTTATGGGGCCGCCTTGGTCTGAGAGACCTCGAATAGGGGGTTATACACCATCAAAGTCACCCGAGAGTCACGCTCGGCCCTGCCCGCACCAACATTATCAATTGGATTTTTTGGTACCCAATTCAATTTTTTGGTAGGGTGGAGATTCGAACCTGGGACCTCCCTTGGAGGATTGCCCTCTCCTCTCCAAATCACCTACAACACCTGGGTGAAGTGAAGGGTATTAAGAAAAGCATATAAGACATTAATTAATTAAAGAAATTATTATTTTTAAGTATTAAATTACTAAGGGGTATGAAGTGAGGGGTGTTTAGTGAGGGATATGAAGAAAAATTTATGAATAAAGGGGTATGAATTTAGGGGTATAAAGTGAATGAAGTTAGGGGTATGAAGTGAGGCGTATGAGACCTTAATTGATTAAAGAATTGGTTTTTGTAAGTAGTCAATTAGTTGGGGGTATGAATAAAGGGGTGTGAAGTGAGGGGTATGGAAGAAAGGGATATCAGACATTAATTGATTAAAAAAGTGGTTTTTGTAAGTATTCAATTACTTAGGGGTATGAAGTGAGAGGTATTTAGTGAGGGTTATGAAGAAAGAGGTATGAAGTTAGGGGTACGAATAAAGGGGTATGAAGTTAGGGATATAAATTTAGGAGTATGAAGAAAGGAGTATGAAGTTAGGGATATGAAGTTAGGGGGTATGAATGGAATGAAGTTAGAGGTATGAAGTGAGGGGTATGAGACCTTAATTGATTAAAGAAGTTATTTTTGTAAGTATTCAATTAGTTAGAGGTATGAAGAAAGGGGTATGAAGTGAGGGGTATAAATAAAAGGATATGAGATATTAATTGATTAAAGAAGTGGTTTTTTGTAAGTATTCAATTACTTAGGGGTATGAAGTGAGGGGTATTTAGTGATGAGTATGAAGAAAGTTGTATGAATAAAGGGGTATGAAATTAGGGGTATGATTTCAAGTGTATGAGTTAGAGGTATGAAGTTAGGGGGTATGAAGAAAAGGGTCTGAAGGAAGAGGTATTAAGAAAGGTGTATGAAGTGAGAGGCATGAAGAAATGGGTGTGACCTGAAGGCTATGAAGTTAGGGGTATGACCTTAATTGTTTAAAGTTAGGGGTATGAAGAGAGGGATATGAAGAGAGGGGTATATGAAGAGAGAGGTATGAAGTGAGGAGTATGAAGAAAGGGGTATGAATTGAGGGAAATGAAGTTAGGGGTATGAAGTGAGGGGTATGAAGTTAGGTGTATGAGATCTTAATTGATTAAAGAAGTGTTTTTTTTTTTTAATTTTTTTTTTTTGAATTGTAAACTTTAATTAAATCAAAATAGGAACTTTAAAATTTTAACTTTAATTTTTTTTTCTTTTTTTTCTTAGAATATTTAAAATTTTAATTTTTTTAACCTTAGAAAAAAACCAAAAAAAATCAAAACTTTAGAAAATTAATTTATTTTCAAAAACATTAAAAATTAAAAAAATCAATGTTTTTTTTTTTAAAGTCAATGTTTCTTCATACCCCTCACTTCACACCCCTAACTTCATACCCCTTTCTTCATACCCCTAACTTCATATCCCTAACTAATTAAATACTTACAAAAACCACTTCTTTATACCCCTAAATTCATACCTCTTTCTTCATACCCCAACTTAATACCCCTTTCTTCATACCCCTAACTTCATACCCCTTTCTTCATACCCCCTCACTTCATACCCCTCACTAATTGAGTACTTACAAAAACCAATTCTTTAATCAATTGATGTCTCATACCCCTTACTTCATACCCCTCACTAATTGAATACTTACAAAAAACAATTCTTTAATCAATTAATGTCTAATACCCCTAACTAATTGAATACTTATAAAAACAAATTTTTAATTAATTAATGTCTCATAACCATATTTTTAAGTTTTAGGGTTTAGGGTCTAGTTAAAAAAGTGGTTTTTGTAAGTATTAAATTAATTTGGAGTATGAAGTTAGGGGTATGAGACATTAATTGATTAAAATAGTGGTTTTTATAAGTATTTAATTAGTTAGGGTATGAAGTTAGGGGTATGAAGTGAGGGATATGAAGTAAGGGGTATGAAGTGAATGAATTTAGGGGTATGAAGTGATGGGTATGAGACATTAATTGATTAAAGAAGTGATTTTTGTAAGTATTCAATTAGTTAGGGGTATGAAAAAATGGATATGAAGTGAGGGATATGAGACATTAATTAATTAAAAAAGTGGTTTTTGTAAGTATTCAATTACTTAGGGTATGAAGTGAGGGGTATTTAGTGAGGGGTATGAAGAAATGAGTATGAAGTTAGGGGTATAAAGAAAGGGGTATGAATTTAAGGGTATCAATTCATACCCCTTTCTTCATACCCCTCACTTTATATGCCTTTTTTAATACCCCTTTTCTTTACACCCTTAACTTTAATCAATTAAGGTCTCATACCCCTCACTTCAAATCCCTTTTTCATACCCCTTACTTCATACCCCTAACTTTATACCCCTTTCTTCATTCTTCCTAAATTCATACCCTTAAATTCATACCCCTAACTTCATACCCTTTTCTTCTTACCCTTCACCTCACACCCCTCTCTTCATACACCTAACTAATTGAATAATTACAAAAAATAATTATTTAAACTTTAAAGGTCTCTTACCCCTCACTTCATACCCTTAAATTTATTCACTTTGTACCCCTTTCTTCATACCCCTAAATTCATACGCCTAACTTCATACCCCTTTATTCATACCCTTTTCTTCATACCCCTCACTAAATATCCCTCACTTTATATTTCTAAGTAATTGAATACTTAAAAAAAGCACTTCTTTAATCAATTAATGTCTTATATACCTTTCTTCATATCCCTCACTTCATACCCCTAAGTAATTGAATACTTATAAAAAATACTTATTTAATCAATTAATGTCTCATATCCCTTTCTTCATACCCCTCACATTATACCCCTCACTTCATACCTCTTTCTTCATACACCTAACTAATTGAATACTTACAAAAACCACTTCTTTAATCAATTAATGTCTCATACCCCTAACTTCATTCACTTCATACCCCTTTCTTCATACCCCTAACTTCATACCTCTTTCTTCATACCCTTAAATTCATACCCCTAACTTCATATCCCTTTTTTCATACCTCTCAATTCATACCCCTAAATTCATACCTCTAAATTCATATCCCTTTTTTTCATACCCCTCACTTCATACCCCTTTCTTCATACCCCTCACTTCAGACCTTTCTTCATACCCATAACTAATTAAATACTTACAAAAACCACTTTTTTAATCAATTAGTGTCTCATACCCTTCACTTCATAATCCTAACTTCACTCACTTCATACCCCTTTCGTTATACCCCCTAACTTCATACGCCTAAATTCATATCCCTTTATTCATACCCCTAACTTAATACCCTTTTAGTCATACCCCTTTATTCATAACACTTTCTTCATACACTTTTCTTTATATCCCTCACTAAACACCCCTCACTTCATACCCCTAAGTAATTGAATACTTAGAAAAACCACATATTTAATCAATTAATATCTCAGATCCCTTTCTTCATACCCCTCACTTTATACCCCTTTATTCATACCCCTCACTTCATTTACCTTTCTTCATATCCCTAACCAATTTAATACTTATAAAAACCACTTATTAAATTAATTAAGGTCTCATACCTATCACTTCATACCCTTAACTTCATTCACTTCATACCTCTTTTTTCATACCCATAACTTCATACCCATTACTTCATATCCCTCACTTCATACCCCTAACTTCATACCCCTAACTAATTAAATACTTATAAAAACCACTTCTTTAATCAATTAATGTCTCATACCCCTAACTTCATATCCCTAACTAATTGAATACTTACAAAAACTACTTTTTTAACTAAACCCTAAACCTTGAAGTTAGGGTTATGAGACATTAATTGATTAAAGAAGTGGTTTTTATAAGTATTCAATTAGTGAGGGGTATGAAGTGAGAGGTATGAAGTTAGGGGTATAAAGTTAGGGGTACTAGACATTAATTGATTAAATAATTGATTTTTGTAAGTATTCAATTAGTGAAGGGTATGAAGTGAGAGGTATGAAGTGATGAGTATGAAGTTAGGGGTATGAAGAAAGGGGTATTAAGTTAGGGGTATGAAGAAAGAGGTATGAATTTAGGGTATGAAGAAGTGGTTTTTGTAAGTATTTAATTAGTTAGGGATATAAAGTTATGGGTATGAAGAAAGGGGTATGAAGTTAGGGGTGTGAAGTGAGGGGTATGAAGAAACATTGTTTTTTATTGAAAAAATATATATATATATTTTTTGGATTCTCTAATGTTTTTGAAAATAAATTGATTTTCTAACATTTTGATTTTTTTTTGTTTTTTTTCTAAGGTTAAAAAAAATAAAATTTTAAAGATTCTAAGAAAACAAAGAAAAAATAATAAAGTTAAAATTAAAATTTTAAAGTTCCTATTTTTGTTTAATTAAAGTTTATAATTAAAAAAAAATAAAATTAAAAAACATACCACTTCTATAATCAATTAAGGTCTCATATCCCTAACTTCATTCCCCTCAATTTATACCCATTTCTTCATACCCCTCACTTCATAACCCTTTCTTCATACCCCTCACTTCATGTCCCTCTCTTCATACCCCTAACTTTAAATAATTAAGATCATACCCCTAACTTTAAATAATTAATATCATACCCCTAACTTCATAGCCCTCACTTCACACCCATTTCTTCATACCCCTTACTGCATACCCATTTTTTAATACCTCTTCCTTCATACCCCTAGATTCATACCCCTTTTTTCATACTCCCTAACTTCATACCTCTAACTCATATCCCTGAATCCATACCCCTAACTTCATACCCCTTTATTCATACCCATTTCTTCATACCCATCACTAAATACACCTCACTTCATACCCCTAAGTAATTGAATACTTACAAAAAACCACTTCTTTAATCAATTAATGTCTCATATTATTTTCTTCATAACCCTCACTTTATACCCCTCTCTTCATACCTCTCACTTCATACCAATTTCTCCATACCTCTAACTAATTGAATACTTACAAAAATAACTTCTTTAATCAATTAAGGTCTCATACCCCTCACTTCATACCTTAACTTCATTCACTTCATACCCCCTAACTTCATACTCCTTTCTTCATACCCCTAAATTCATATCCCTAACTTCATACACCTTTCTTCATACCTCTTTCTTTACTAAATACCTCTTACTTCATACCCCTAAGTAATTGAATACTTATAAAAACCACTTCTTTAATCAATTAATGTCTAATATTCCTTTCTTAATACCCCTCACTTCACACCCATTTATTCATACCCCCAGCTAATTAAATACTTACAAAAACCAATTCCTTAACCAATTAAAGTCTCATACCTCTCACTTCATACCCCTAACTTCATTCACTTCATATCCCTAACTTCATACCCCTTACTTCATACCCCTCACTTCATACCCCTAACTTCATATGGAATAACTGCACACAAATTTTTCTTTTAATTTTTTTTTTAGTAGGTAAAAGTATATTTACTTTACGGGTTGAAGGGGCCTGACCCTATTTACATAAGGAATAGCTGCACAAAAGTTGCAAATAATACAAACATGAATAGGCCAGACCACGAGGCTGGCAATAATTCAAAAAGAAACAAGCCCTCTAACCCAGGCATCCCAAAAACAAAAACATATGTAACCGAGAAACATAGAAAAAAAAGGAAACCCCCCTCTAAAACCATTGGAACTGCCATCGTCATTTCCCAGTCTCCTGAGACTTGTCACCGCTAGGAAGGAGAGCCTCCAAGATTACTGGGAGCCTCTTGAGCTCCTCAATGGCCCTCATCATGGGGTTGGTCCCTTTGCAGAGAATGTTGGACGATGTTAGATAGTTGTCCACTGCCTACGTGATTTGGCTAATCAAAATTGTGCGAAGCATACTATGCGGACCAGGGTCTGGGCTTCGGGCCTTTTGCTCAATTGGCTTGGTCTCATCCAAAATTTTCTCCTTGCGCTCTTCTTGATCACCTCTGAGAGAGCCTTCGTCTCCACTAGATAGGTCTTGTATGGTCCGGGTGTCCTCAATATTAGGTGTCACCAACCGCTTGGATACCCTTCTCTTAGGCCTAACTAATTTTTGCTTAGGTCGAGCTCATTTTCCCATTCTGGGCTTCTGTTCCTATTTTAGGATCTGGCCACTTGCCTTGAAATCCTTCGTATGAGGGTTTAGTCTAGGTGATGCAACGTCTGATGGGTGGGTAGGGGACAAAGGTTGCAGAGGCGACTGGTGGCCTTGTTAGGAGTTGCCTTGCAAGGGAGCCAATGACGAACCCCTTCCTGATCATGCATGGACTGGTGGAGAGGGTTTGAGGATGAGGCTCCCAGTTGGCCTATGCCCAAGGGCATGCTTGTACAAAATGAGAAGCAGGCCCTAGTTCCAAGGAGGTTTTCTTTTTAATTTTAACTTTTTAACCTTAGAAAAAAAAACAAAAAAATCAAAACATTAGGAAATAAAAAAAAATGTTTTTTTCAAAAAAAATCAATTTTTCTTCATACCCCTCACTTCACACCCCTTTCTTCATTCCCCTAACTTCATACCCCTTTCTTCATACCCCTCACTAATTGAATACTTATAAAAAACAATTCTTTAATCAATTAATATCTCATACCCCTAACTTCATACCTCTAACTTTATACCCTTCATTTCATACCCCTAACTAATTGAATACTTACAAAAACCATTTTTTTAATCAATTACTATCTCATAACCCTAAATTTAGGGTTTAGGGTTTTGTATTTAGTTAAAGAATTGATTTTGGTAAGTATATAATTAGTAGGGGTATGAAGTTAGGGATACAAGACATTAATTGATTAAAGAAATGGTTTTTGTAAATATTTAATTAGTTAAGGGTATGAAGTTAGAGGTATGAAGTATAGGGTATGAAGTATTGTTTAAATATGTGGTTTTTGTAAGTAATCAATTACTTAGGGGTATGAAGTGAGGAGTATTTAGTGAGGGG
This sequence comes from Wollemia nobilis, assembly GCA_028583015.1. Taxonomy (NCBI): domain Eukaryota; kingdom Viridiplantae; phylum Streptophyta; class Pinopsida; order Araucariales; family Araucariaceae; genus Wollemia; species Wollemia nobilis. The sequence continues at coordinate 82,781 of JAQPPZ010011525.1, forward strand.
TATGAAGAAAGGTGTATGAAGTTAGGGGTATGAATTTATGGGTATAAAAGAATTGGTAAAACCTATTCCTTTTTCTTTTGCAAATGCCACTATGGTAAAACCATTAAACCTTTATTTTCCTTGACATAAATGACAACCAATATCAGTAACTTATGCCATTAATTCTTTGACATCAATGACAATAATATACTCAAAATTTCCAACAATATCCCCCTTTGTCATTGATGGCAACCCTTTTCTTAAAAAACTTTTTTCAAACCACTTAATTCCAAATCTGCTCCTCCTTGAGAAATTGCTCCCCTTGACTGAATGCTATCCTCCTTTCTCAAATCTCTCCCTCTTTGACATCAATGTAAAAGGGACTCCTTTGGGTCTAAAGATAATAATATTAGCTCAACCCCCTCCCCACCTCTATTTGAGGTGACTAATTTTAGGGTGGGATTATATCCCAACATACAATGCTCTTTTTCTTTGTCAACCTTCTTTTTCAATATTTTTGTAGCCATACCTTTTTTATTCTTTTGAGTGTCCCTGTTCTTGATTGTCTTTGGAAGTTCTAGAAACTCTGTTCTACACCACTTGGCTTTATACCCAAGATTATTGCACCTGTAACACTTAATGTTGTAGTTATTGAAATGTGCAAATATCTTGAAGTTCCTCCTGGTGAAGCCATACTCATTTCTGTCATGAACCCTAAAGTGGATTGCTTTATGACCAAAGTGATTACAAGAGTAGCAATACCCTTGAAAAAAATATACATCTTTGAAAGAGTTGAAATTCCTTTTAGTGAGGCCATAGTCCTTTTCATGAGTCTTGCAATGCATAGCCTTATGACCAAACTAATTACATGAAAAATAACTTCCTTTGAAGAAATCTTATCTTGAACCTTCTAGTCTCTTAGTCCTTTCTTTGCCTTCTCTATGATGATCCTTATTTCTTGTTTGTGCATTGTTTCCTTTCTTAGTGAAGTTTCTCTTCTTCAAATTATCCTCATAAGTCTCAATTTCTTCTTCACTCTCTTCCTCTAAAACTTCCTCTTATTTTGAGCTTGAGCTTCACCCTTCTTCTTGTTTCTCGTGTCTTTCTTTAAAACCAAGTCCTATTTTGATCTATGAAGATCTTTGTGCATTGATAATCTTATCCAAACTTTTTGAACTTTTCCCAAACATGTGCAGCTTGTCCTTAGAATATTTCACTTCCATCCTTAGTGAAACTACCTCATGTTCTAATCTTTCACATTCTAACTCTTTTGCCTCTAAAATTTCACTCATGACCTCTTTAATTTTCCTTTCCTTAGATTTTGAGTTTGTTAGGTTTTGTAAAAGCTTTTCTTTTTCTTCCTCACATTCTTGAACTTGAGTCTTTAGTCTTGAATTCTGCTTTCTAACCTTTTCCAATTCTCTGAGAGCAACAATAACTTCTGCTTCTAGATCTATTGTGCCTTCTTCTTCATTTTCTGAATCTTTCTCTACTTCTTGATCTCCAAGAGCATCTTCATACTTTTTCACTTTATCTTCAACAAGATCATTTTCTTCCTCTTCTATTGCCAAAAATAGGATCAATTCTTCTTCACTATCTGAGAGTCTTTCATCACTATCACTTGAAGTCTTGCTTTCCTTGTTAACATAGAAAATCTTCTTGTGCCTTTGAAAGAGCTTCTTTACATGCTTGCTTTGACCATACCTATTTTTATTTTTGTACCTAGATTTTCCTCCTTCCTTTTTCTTATAATCTTGTTTCTCTTCACTGCTAGTACTTCTAGATTCTGGATAATTATATCCATAGTGGCCAAAATTACCATAGTTAAAACATTTCATTGTTTTCATACCTTTGTGCTTTCTTGAGTCCTTATTTCTTCTACCATAGTTAGCTTCTTCATCACTGCTTGACTCACCACTTGATTTTGGTTTCTTATATTTTGTCTTCTTTGATATTTTGAAACTTACCTCTCTCTTGGAGTTGGGATACTTTACTATTCTCATCTCATAAGCTATGATAATTCCATGTAACTCATCCATAGTCAATTTTTCAATATCTTTTATCTCTTATATAGCTGAAACCTTTCCATCATACCTCATAGAAAGTGACCTTAATAATTTCTAAGCAGTGCTGGAGTCTTCAATTTTGAATCCATGTCCACGCATGGTATTAAAAACTTCACCCACACGAAGCAAGTATGTAGAAATATCTTCCTCATATTTCACATTCAAATATTCAAACCTTTTCTTGTGGTTTTGTAGTTTTGCCATCTTGACCTTTTTATATCCCTCATATGTTTGCTTCAATTTTTCCCATATATCTTTTGCTGATTTGCAATGCATAAATTTCACAAATTTTGTTTCACGTAATCCACTTAAGATTCCATTCATATCCTTGGTATTATTCACATGTAACATCTTATCATATTTGCATGTGGAAGGAGTTGTTGTAGGTGTGAACCCATCCTCAATGGATTGCCATGTCTCATATCCTTGTGCCATCAAGTAAGTCTTAATTATTATGCTCTAGAAAACATAATTGTTCCCATCAAACAATGGTGCCTTATTTGATGAAGATCCATTCTGAGATGTCATCTATGTTCCTATACTATCTTCCTTCAAGTTGTTAGAATTTTTTGAAGGAACCCGCTCTTATACCAATTGAAGAACACAAACTTATACTGAGAGGGGGGTGAACATTATAAGATCAACTTGTACTTTTCTTTCCCAAACAATATTATCTAATATTATCAATGGAAATATCAATATTATTAATCAAATCAATGCACAAATAATCACACACAAAAGAGACACAAATTTAACATGGTTCACCCAATGGGGGCTACTCCATAGAGAAAATATTTCTTCTAAATTTTCTCAATAAATCTCTTTGGAATCAAATTCCATATTACAATGTTTATGGATATTTATCCAAAGGAGACACCAATCCCCTATGCTCTAATTTTTGGATCTCTCTCCACAGGATAACTCTATCCCCTTTTCTCTAGTTTGTGGAACTTGATCTAAGAGAACTCTATATCCTCAACTGATTTGTGGATCTCTCTCCACATAAGAACTCTATATCCCTAGCTAGTTCATGAATCTTACTCCACAAGAGAACTCTTTCTCCTTGCTTTGGTTCATGGATATTTATCCATGGTAGAACTATATCTCCTCTGCTTTGGCTGGTGAACTTCTACAAGACTTCTACCCCCATTGCTTTGGCTTATGGATCTCTCTCCACAGGAGACCTCTTTCTCCACTACTCTGGCTGATGGACCTCTATTCACTGGAGACCTCTGTCCTCTCTACTCTATCACCTCCAAATCTTGCTCTCAACTCTATCTCAAATTTACACCAAACTCTATTTCAAGTATAGCACAAATCTACTCTAACTCTGCTCATAAATTTACACCAAAATTTATCATAAGTCTAGCACAAATCTGCTCTAAATCTGCTCATAAATTTGCTCTAAATTCTATTTCAAATCTTCCCCAAGCCTTAACACAAATCTTGAACAAATCAACAATCAAACCTACTCTTAATTTTATTTTAAATTTACCCCAAGCATTAACACAAAGCTTGAACAAATCAATAATCAAACCTGCTCTCAATTTTATTTCAAATATGCCCCAAGCCTTAACACAAATATTGAACAAATCAGTAATCAAACCTACTCTCAATTTTTTTTCAAGTCTTTACAAGACTTGCTCAAATCTACCTTCAAGCCTTCTTAAAATACTTGCTCAAATCTACCTTAAAGCCTTCTCAAAATACTTGCTCAAATATACCTTCAATCCTTCTCAAAAGAATTGCTCAAATCTGCCTTCAAGCCTTCTCAAAATACGTATTCAAATCTGCCTTCAAGCCTTCTCAAAAGACTTGCTCAAGTCTTCCTTCAATGTTACTCACAAAACCTACTCAAATAACTCCAAATATTGCATACAAAATACAACTTAAACCTCTTTCAAAAATATTTCTTCACACAAACAAATTCTACTTAGAATTCGTTTAACCTCTGGAACATATAGAGAATGATATGCACTTGCCAATGGCTCAATATGTTCTACTCAATCATTAAGTCTGTCGCTTTCACACGTCTCACATTTATTACTCTTTAAAGGTAGGTCTAGTCTGGCACATGACACCTGATCTCCTGATGCACACACTTGCTTCACAAATTTGATTTCTAATACTTCCACATTCACTTTCAATATCACTCAAAACCAATTCCCAAAAGCTTCACACATTCATTCAAACAATGAAGCACAATTTGCTCACAAACCCTAACACAAGTGTTTCCAATTGCTTTAAAAAAAGATGCACATTGTAGGTCTCAAACCCTAACTCAAATATTTTCAATAATTCTTATCAAAAAACCCTTTTATCTCCACCTTATGTTCTAGAAAAACTTACTCAACCAAACATCTTAAACAAAGAATGATGTTCCCATACCTCTTAATTTTTTCTTATGGAGATATGTCTTCAAAACCTATCTCACAAATAACTGATTTTCCTAATGCCACTTCAAGGGTTAGATTGCAAGATACTTTCTCAAAACATCCACATGAATTTTCACCTTCAAAAATGCTCAATGAAATCTGAATTTGATATTTGATCACTCTTTTTTGATCCTAAAAAATGAAGCATTAATATCCAAAAAAACCTTTCATATCTTCCTTTCACAATGCAAGAATCATAATAAAATATCAAGCAACTTATCACACCTTATTACTCCTAATATTGCAAAATAAAATTCAACCCAACAAAACCACAAATTTCACACAAATTCCTTATACACTTTATACCTCCTACTTAAAATAAAATATTTAATGCACCTTAATTTTTCAACAAGACCATAGCATCATTGATTTCATTTACCATACAAAACACTTAGCCAAAAACTCCTTGTTAATTCAACCTTAATTACTCCATGTTGTCCCCTTTTTAATTCAAAAATTAAAATTAAAATGAACACCTTATGACTCCCTAGTAATTTCACATAAAAATAATAAAAATTAATTAACCCTTATAACTCCCTAAGTCGAGCACCATATGCATACCTTAAAAAAATTTCCCACAAGTGTTGTCGCTACTACTCGAACCCATGACTCCTCGTTGGCCCCGTGCCCTAGAGCAAGGGTGGACACCGCGTGGGCTAGCCGCCCACATAAGCACAAAGGAGCACGTGGTCCTACTTCTTCACCAAAACTAGCACAAAATCCTTGACCAAGCAAAAAGGACTCCCTACGATTCAAACACCAAACTTGCCACCTACAATGCGCTCCGTAAGCCAAGCTTGCCAACTAGGATATCCAACCACATTGAATGGAATCGAGCGCCCTTCATATTAACTACACGCTACCATTAAATTCATAAAATATTTTATCTGCCTCCAGCGCTTACTGAATGAATAGCAAATATAATATATTAATCTTTGCCATCATAAACCTCTTCCTTTTCTTTGGATAAAAGTCTTTGCCATCATAAAAACTCCTCGTTTTTCTTTTGCAAATGCCACCATGGTAAAATCATTAAACCTTTATTTTCCTTGACATAAATGACAACCAATGTCATTAACTTATGCCATTAATTATTTGACATCAATGAAAATAATATACTCAAAATTTTCAACACATCCAAATGGTTAAGACACATGGTTGTACAAAATGAGTACATAGTATAAGCCATTGAAGGTTAACTCTACCATTTAGATGTTTTAAATCAATTTTAAGCAAGAAATTATTTTCCTAATAAGTAGGTATATGTTCATCCTCAAACACTACCCTTAAAATTGTAGTTGATGGTGAAAGAGATCATATTCTCACAAAAAGAAGTCTTGAATCTTGATCTCTCAACTCTCCATATTGACAAAAAAACAACCTTAATGAAATTTCATACCATCAATTTGTTAACTTGTAAATAATGATAAATTATAACATTTAGTCTAAACATATAAGAGGAATCTACTATAAATATCATATACTTATGTTGTCCATATAATTTATTAAATACCCTTACATCTAACTAAATGTTCTTACATTTTATTATAGATCATAAAAAAATAACATAATATATAATTCATATAAAATCTTGAAAAAATTATACAAAAAAATTCTTTCTTATTTTAATTATTATATATTATTATTGGTTTCCTCACCATACAATAAATCTATCTTCAACATAATTAAAGATGATCTCTTTATGGTTACAATAAATCCTAAAATAAGATTATAAACACTCACAAACTAATAAATTATATATGAGTGTAGATTCAATGATACTATCTTAATTTTTTTAATTATATAGCATCCACTAACTAATTTTTTTTTTAGTAAAATTATTTTGTTAGAATATTCAAATAAATAACAACACCTACCATAAATATTATATATACATTAGTAATATACGATGAGAAATTTTCTCCTAATTTAAACTAAATGTATGAACTAAAAAACAAGTGCTTATAATATAATCATTGCTCTAAATTCTTGGATGTTTGTAGATTCATATTTTTCAAGTATATTTGAAAGTTTAGATGTAAAATAATATTAATTTATGTCAACTAATTTATGGGGTATAGTTTTTGCAAACTTGACCTTTGATATTATGATACATTTGAGATGCATTGATTCTCATGTTCATGGAGCTTGCACGACACTAGAAGATATTATTAATAGGCTTTATCAACTTTTTTACTTGATCCAGGATCTTCAAAAGGTTTGACGAAAAACTAAAAAGAAGGTAACAAATAGTAACGATCAAGTTCAAGAACTTATTACTTCTATTTCTTCCTTGAAGACTTTAAAATATATAATAGAATACATGTTAATAACTTCTTCACATGACAACCTATCTCACCTCTCACAAGAGAATAATGATATCTAGCATATTACAACAAGATACAACTATAGTCTCTTGATTACTATTAGCTTCTATTCTTATGTGTATTTAGTTATGAATGTTTTACTTCTTAACTACCTTATTTTATTTTTTGTTAGTGAACAATGCTAACACCATATTGTCATAATGTTCCAATTGATAATATAATATTTGCTTTTAATTTAAAAAATAAAATGTATGTGGTTATGTCATCACTCTTGAATGTTGAGGGACTGTCTCTAACCACTTGATAAAATATTAGGACATTATTACTTTTTATCACTCATAAGTATCAAATAAAATGTTAAAAATAAAAATTTGCCTTTAATCATCGTCAAAAGTACCTATGTTGAGAGTTTCTCTAGTGAGAGTTATTTTTTCTTTGTATTAGGGTTTCCTAATATTTCTCGAGTTTTCCATGGCCCCCAACCCTAATGGCCCGACAATTACCTTTGGTGCCACAAGAGAGAAGGCAAATGAAAATGACACCCATGGAGTGTCCTAAGAAATTTCCTTTAATGGAGAGTGAAGAGGTACATTTAGTCTACCTCTATATAAGTTTGATAATGCATGTCAATGCTTACAATATTTTACCCTAGTTGGGTATTTTGTGGGACAAATTTCTAATGAAGCGATATTACAATCTTGGGTTAGCTCGACTTGGACTTCTTATGGATTCAAGATCAAGTTGATTTAGAAAATAAAAAAATGATTTTTCTCTTCTAGTGTGTAGATGCTACTCATTTAAAGGCAATTAATGAGCTTGGGCCTTGGTCCATGAGACTCTCCTTGGTGGTCTTCTTTCCATGGAATCAAGATTTTTCAATTTTTGAGGAAAGAACCTCCAAGGTCCCAATTTGGGTTGAGTTCTCTAATATTCCCCTTCCCCTTTGGCCCTTTTTTAATCACATGGCAATAGTCTTAGGGCATGTCTTATTGGTTGAAGTTGATAGTTCTTTTAATACTCACCCATAGAAAAAGGTTTGTGTTGAGGTTGATCTGTGTAAGGACCTATAAGAAGTTATTGATCTACAGGTGGGGGATACCATTATTTCACAATGAGTGGTGCATATTAACCTATCGAATACTTGCTTTAGATGTCAAGCAACAAACCACAAGGTTAAGGATTATCTTCTTATTCCTCGCAATAAGTTGAAGCCAACCTCCATGCCAACCATCATGTCTCCTCCCTATCACAAAGAGGATGGTTGAACCATGGTGGTAGGGCACAAAAAATCATGTGCCCTTATATCCAAAGTGCAACACCCCCTGCCAGCATTAAAGGTGACTATTTTTCAATCCCATAGTTCTAAAAAATGGTGGAAGAGCAACTAGGTATAGGGCTACCAACAACAAAAATGGTGATCATTAAGGATCCTTTGCCTCATCAAAGCCACACCCCAACAACTAATATGGAAATTATGGTCACTAAGGCTCCTTCTCCTTCTCCTCCTACGATTTCTCATCATTCCCATAGTCCCAAGAAGGAGAAATATGTAGAGGACTTCCTACTAGATAAACAATGCCATCTTTTCATTCCTTGGCTAGAGAACTCTAGACATAACAACTTTGAGAAGTTGGAGTTGCTTGAACAAAATCATGATGGTGAGGAATCCGTTAAGATGACATATTTTACATTTTCTCCTAGCGGTCCTCCTCGAACTAATTGGACTAACTTCAAATTCCCATAGGTAATGTGTGATGGTACATAGTTTGTTAGTAGTTTTTAGATATAGATCTCATGTCACTAAAATCTACATAATTTTTATTTTTAATCAATTTAGAGTTAAAAATTGTCTACTTTGTTTTAATTTCAATATTTTTTGTAAGTCCCAAATCCCTATTTTAGGTTCTAAGTGGCATCTCAGTATGATGTTTTGGGGTGTGTTACCATACCACCTACATTTTTTGTGCGATCAGTGTAACTAATATTATTTTTAGTAATACAAGGTACTTTTCAACAAAAATATATCTATGTTTAGGTTTTATTTGTTTTAAAAGGAAAAGTCTCATTAGTTAGTCACTAGAGATATCAAAAATAGGCATATATTTCATCGAATTACATCATTTGGAGAATCCTATTCATTTCGTACAATGTTTATGTTTTTCTTTACATACTTTAGGCCATAAAATTATTTTAAGTATTTTTTAAACCCTAATTTACTGGTAAAGAGCCTCTATAAACCCTAGTTCAATGGTAAAGACAAAGTCAATAAGACCTCCAATCATCCATAGAATTGAATTGAAACAACCCATCAATAAACACTCAACCATTACCAACCAACCTATAATTTGGATTAATATTTTATGTATTTACTTCATTCATAAAGGAGAAGCAAATTTATTTCTTCATATTTTGTATAGAAATTTAAACCCCATAAAGGATGTTTAAGTTTTAAAAATGATTACACTTGCATCATTACTCACCTTTATTAGTTAAATTGTCATTTCATCATTATAAATTAAATTTTACTATTATTAAAAAAATTTAAACCACATAAATTGTCTTTATGTTCTAAATGTGATTGCACTTATGTTATTCCTTACCTTTATTATTTTTTAAAAATAATTTTAAAAAATATACTAAAACAAGATTATTTATAAGTTGGAGTGAGACTTCTCCAGCCTTAGCCAAAGAGCACTTGTTTCTTCCTTTTAATATTCCAATAAAATTTCATAACTCTACATCCCATGATCCTATGAACCAAATATCTACAATGGTTGTCCAAATTAGCCAAATGCTAAATTTTCTCACCAACCTACCTAATCCTCTCATCCTCAATAGTAATACCATTGTGCCACTGAACCCCTACCTTCTTCTCAATAATAATATTAGCCAATAAGTCTACCACTATATTTAGAGCTCTACCAACATAAATCAGGATCACATCATCCAATTTCCTCCACAACTCCTTAATTTGAGTGACAAGAATCCTTAACATCCATGTCTCCAAAGCAAAGTTCCTCATGCAATCTAGAGCTCCTACCAAGATTTGAGAATTTTATTCTATGATTATCCTCCTATAACCTTGTCTTACTACCTAGATAGAAGCAAATTTGATAGCTAAGGGTTTTGTTTCATTGTTCATGGCCTTGCCTAGGCCCTACAATTCCTAATAGAGCATTGTCCCAACATGATTCCTACAAACCACTCTAATTCTAACTCTACCTATATTTCCTTTTGCATCTGTATTAGTATTAATTTTAATCCGACCTTCCAAGAGTATTTTCCAACTAGCTTTGTCTTGCCCCTCCTGTACTCCAACTTCCTTCTCCATTGTCCCTATATCAACATGAGTTTCCTCTTTAGTATACACTACAACAATTTTATGACATTGCTCCAAATGACCTACCAGATGCCATCCAAGGATTAAAATGTTTCTCTAAAAATTATGCCATTCTCTCCAACCATAATTGCCACAAAATAAAATTTAATCCAAGCTTCCACCCAATACGAAGAGATCATATTTAAATATACCCCTCTTCCATATTTCCTAAATATTAATCCAATTAATATCATCATTGGCTTAGATTTTACAAGCTAAAAACCATCTCTCCTAGATATGGTGCATGAAAAAGCATATAAACATCAAGGGGTTAAATATTTCCTCACTTTTGAAGCATAAAAAACACTAGGATGGGTCAGCTATTCCCCTACATCTCAGATTATCAAAAGTAAGAATTCCATTATCCATGAACTGCTATGGCAAAGAAGTTTATTTTTGGCCAACCCTTGGACTACCAAATCTTTCTCCAATCCTCAACTTGATATGCATGAGGAGGAGATTTTGGAAGGATATTTTCAATTCCATAATTCACCTTGTAGACTCCAAGGCTCCCATATCCCCAAGCTAATTCATCCTCCTCATCCCTACTTATAAGAAATCTTTTTGCCAATATTTTAGCCATGACGGATGACAATTCAATAGGGATTAGAATTAGCCAATCATCCGACTTGTTAAGTTGGCTAAACATATAATTCCCGAGCTGATTGGTATTGAAATAACTTTCAATCTTGATCCAACGCTTGCTTTCCATGGTTGCTTTTGTTGGTTGTAGTTCTAAGAAATCAATAATGATAGGTGGATATTGATCCTAAGAATCTATCCAAAATCATACCTTCTCCCCTCTCCCCACTTTTTAAAATAATTTATCTTTTACCATCTAAAAAAATGACCCACCTCATTTAAATTTACTTATCCAAAATATTTATTAGTTAAATCATCTCATTTAAATTTATTTATCCAAAATATTTATTAATAAAATCTTATGTTCAATTAAAAAAATTTAAAAAAATATATTAAAAATTCCAATCTACTAAAACTTTTCCACCAAAATTTTATTATTTAACTCCAATATCCTTGCCAAAACCTCCCTTTACCTTACCTTTATTCCTTAATTTGTCATTCTTACCATTTAAAGTTTATTTTTACTATTTAACATGTGTATCAACGCTTAAGGGAAGTCAAAGAATAACATAGCAATGGAGATCCATTTCCATTTCCTTCTTTGGCCATCAAGTTAATACATACATACACATTATTTTAATTTAAATTTAATTTTTTAATAAAAATTTTAAATTATAAAATTATATAAAATATATTTTTTTATTATTAAAATAATAAAATGTAACATAAAATAAAATATCAACACCGTTAAATATCTTGTATAAGACATATTAACGTTTAATAATGTTTGTTAGCCATGGAATATTTATTTGAATGTCATAATATAATAGTCATTATTAGTAAAATATTGTTTATAAGTCTAATGGTATTTAGTATAATGGCAGTTGCTTACCTTATATTTATAAAGAATGTTTAATATAAAAAAATATTGTCTACATCACGTTGTCACGTGTAAAGGGCCCCGCCTCTATTAAATCTTTCGACCGTAACAATATATTCCAATGCATTAAAGTTCATGACAAGTATCATATTCTTCTACATCTAATCTCAACAATAAGACTACACTTCCACGTTAATAAAAAACAATATTTGTACGGTGCCAACAAATTCGGTCAATTAATCGGTCTCTTCTCTAATGTCTATAAACATCATCATTAAGGACAACACTAAAGAACAATAGGAAAAAATCACAAGCACAGGGACAGGGACAAGGGAACACTTTATTTATAAGTGTTTGAGTTTTTTTAGACATAAATACTTAGAAACGGGTTTATGATAGATTTATTTGAAGACAGTAAAATAAAAAAATTGAGAATTGCTAACCTAAATCAACAGGAGAAGGAACAGCCTTCCAAAAATAAAAGGATGATTTGAACAGTTGTACTTCCATATTTAAAATCCCATAGACTATATTTGGATCTCTAATTAAAATCTTTATTTCATTAATTTAAGGAGATTGGTGGAGGCCGCGTAAGAGTTTCATATTATTCACATAACAAAATACGGTTAAGGACTAGTAAATGATCCGTACCACTTCATTCAAAACAGTTGGCTTATCCAATTCATTGGTGATATTTTTTTAATTAGGTTAATTGTGAAATCTTTGCAACTAAAGATTGGGTTGGGTATTCTCATCTCAATTAATCGAGACTATTTTTTGAGGATGAGAGTTGAACTTATCAATAGGGGTAAGGGCTAGGTGGATTGATAAGTGCTAGTTTGGATGGGCACTTACTAAGAAGAGACTTAGGTTTAAACTTTGGTGGTGCCAGTTTACAAAGGTAGTAGTTTGTTTCGAATCTTCTGAGTGCACGTCAGACCAACGATAATGTTACGAATCCCGAGTGACCGATAGTCCCCATCTCATGTCGGATCAACAAAAACGAGACGGATTGGTTTGGTGGGAACCCTGCGCTGATCAGTTACTAAAAATAGTGGCTGTAACCAACCCTCCTATGTAACCCAAAAAAAATCTTATCAATAGGGGCCAAACACACACCCACCCCCTCACACCACGGTTTGAACCTTAGACCTCTCGAAAAAGAACCAAGGCCCGAACCGTTGCATTGTCACCTTGGAACAAAAAGGCTTAAGGTAGCTAGTGTGATTTGAATAGGAGTTGAATGGGTCCGTGGTACAGATCGTGGACCTCAGTTGGCTGCCTCACACCAACTCGGCTGCCCATTCACCCTTAAAACTCTTAGGATAAAGAGAAAATCTCTGCCTCGCAAGCACCAACTCGACTGCCCATTCACCCTTAAAACTCTTAGGATAAAGAGTAAATCTCGCTCTTAGGCAGCCATCAGTGTTGTCCCATCCGGGTATACTAGTGTATCTAGAAAGAATTCATAAAAGATTTTTTTTGTGTTCGTTCAGTCTCATGTTTGTATAAAGATTCAAACTAGAAACCTCTCAAATGTAAAAAGTTGTTAACAATCACCAACCTGCCACACTTATAGACGTTTACCAAAGCAAACATTAGAACATGGTGATAAAAAATGGTAGCAATGTGAGGATGTTATTTTGGTTTAAGTAGAAGGAAGAATACAGCTGCTGATTTATTTTTAGTTAAAAAAGAAGTAAACACCTTATATTCAAAACATAAGTTAAATAGAAGTGAACATATAAATTTTATTACTAACCAATAATAATTTGAATACTGTAGTTTCACAGAAAAATCCTATTGGATACTGTAGTTTCACAGAAAAATCCGAAGATCACCGTTAATTGCGGGCTAGTATGCCATCTCACCAACGCACCACACAGAGAGCATGGTAGTCAACATATGATCGGCTGACACATGTCAAGTAAAAGCTGGTCGGTCCACAACTGTTGGATTTAAGATTGGGTATCAATGGGGTTTTATGGTGACTCTCTCCTTTTTGTGAGCCATGATAAGTGACGTTGAAAGCCAAATTTAAGATACTTCATTTAATTTAATTTAATTTAAATTAAAGTAAAGCAAGATGGTACACGACCAAACCGGAAAGTGGGAGCCAACAAAGCAAAGCAAGCAGCAGGTGGAGTGCTTTTCCAAATCAACCTCATCGCTAGTGGTTGTGGATTGATTTTTTCATTTCTATTTTGAAACCAAGAGAAATCTTTTTCTTGGAATTGTATCGACTACTAACACTTTTCTTTGTCAAGAGTTATTATAGATAATTCATCTAACTAGTATTTGTATATATATATTTTTAAATATTTTATTAAAAAATTGATGAGTTAAAATTATGATTTTGAGGTGAACCATGTGTTATTTTTCTTGTTAAATTATACGCTTGCTTTTATTTATGTATAATTACTTTACTAAATTATTCTTGAATATTTACTTTATTACTGACATCAAATTGTGAATATTTAAATATTGATAAGTGTATGATTATGTATCCAGGTGTTGTAGGTGAGTTGGAGAGGAGAGGGCAATCCTCCAAAGAAGATCCCAATTCAAATCTCCACCCTACCAAAAAGCTAAATTAAGCACTCAAAATCCAATTGATAATATTGAATAGACCAAGATAGACCAAGATAACCCCGCAAAAAAATTTTCACTTTAAAAAAAATATATAGTTAATTTACTTAATTAGGAAAGGAAAAACTGTCCTGTGTGATAGACAATTTAACATATGTCTTCTAACTTTTCTGGATGCAAAGAACAACCTATACCATCCAATGTAATAGAGAGCCATCATTTCTCTCGGAATACAAAAATCTGAAAATCAGTAACTATGCAATCATACATATACAGCAACCATAACAGGTGATGACGGCATCATTATTGAGGTTCATACGGCCATCTTCAGTTTTGATCCGGTGGCGTTTCCTTCTTGGAGGGCCGTGGTGGGCTGCACCTTCGATCTGGAACATAGCCAACACAGCTCGGATGTGAATCAAGTATCTCGTCCGTCCTAGTTGAACCATACTAGTCGTTAGTATCCATCTGCATTTTTATTTAGTTTGTGCGGAGCAGAGACACCAGAGACATGACATGGATGAAAAATATGAAGTTGACGCATATTATTATATTGTAACAAGAGTAAAATATTATCATCCTATAAAACTTACTGATCATATTCTATGTTGATAACGTCTGCGACGGAAGTGGCTACTGCCATGAAGGCATCAGCCGACAATTTAATGGTTGTGTTGCAGTCTGAAGAGCAATAGTCCACTATCTTCACTACGATTGAACCGGTGTTGTTAAGGCAAGGATTTTGAGTCATTTGATCGGTTCCACTCAGACATCTCACACTGTACTGCCTTCCACAGGCTGTGCCGTTGTCCCACATGGAGTCACTCGCTGCTGCAAACAGATTTCCCGGAGGAAACTGGCTCTGATTGTCTCCGTAACATTCTGACGCTGCAAAAACAAAAGACACCAATCAATATATCCTTATTACTTTCAATAAAATATAAACTGAATTCAATGGGAAATATGTTACTTACGAACATATGGAGGAGAGTAAGATGTGGCGGTGCCAACGTCTGCCAGGCATGAATAGGAGTAGCAGAGAGCATGTAAACAACTCCATAAGATAACCGTGGCTCTTGTGATGGTATTAGCCATCATGAAGAGCTTCAGCTGCCGCTTCTGTGGGAATGAGAGCACGCGATATCTCCTATAAATACAAAGCGGACGACAAAACGCAGTTGATCAAACAAGGAACGTAGCCGCACTTCCCCGATGTTAATCAAACAACTAACTTTACTTTCTTGATTCCGCCCTTCTATGGATTAGGAACTGCTGTCACCATCACGACAAATAATAAAAATCGCCCTCCACTATAGAACCCGGTAATTGGTGGGCACTTTGACCTCTCTATTTCGTCGCTTTGGAAATACAATCTTCTCTGCCAGTAATATACTCTCGACAAAAAACCCCGAGATTTTAAACAACATATGTTATTAGTTCAATGAACACGTGTTCTCTTCCTCCATGGGTCAGTTTTGACTCTACATTTAAGACGGTGCATGCTCTTCTCTCAGACACGGTAATTGGTGGGCACTTTTACGTCTCTATTTTGTCACTTTGTAAATACTTTTACGTCTCTATTTTGTCACTTTGGAAATACAATCTTCTCTCCGACAGGTGGGCACTTTGACTTCTCTATTTCGTCACTTTGGACATACAATCTTCTCAGCGACAGCTATTGTCACGGTAATTGGTGGGCACTTTGACGTCTCTATTTCGTCACTTTGGAAATACAATCTTCTCTGCGACAGCTTTTGTCACGGTAATTGGTGGGCACTTTGACTTCTCTATTTCGCCACTTTGGACATACAATCTTCTATCTTCTCCGCGACAGCTATTGTCACGGTAGTTGGTGGGCACTTTGACGTCTCTATTTCGTCACTTTGGAAATACAATCTTCTCTGCGACAGCTTTTGTGGAGGTAATTGGTGGGCACTTTGACTTCTCTATTTCGTCACTTTGGACATACAATCTTCTTTCTATCTATCTATCTGCGACAGCTTTTGTCACGGTAATTGGTGGGTTCTTTGACGTCTCTATTTCGTCACTTTGGAAATACAATCTTCTCTGCGACAGCTATTGTGAAGTGACAGAAGATATGCGGAGGAATGTGAAGTGACAGAAATGAGGATAAGCGGAGAAATTTGTTGACTCTGCCCAATAAGTGGCTCCTGAAGCTCTTCACGATGGCTAATACCATCACGGGGGTAGGCTTAAACGCATTGATCGACGGCCCGACAATATTCACGCAAGGACTTGTCTGGTTCAGTTAAAAAAATAGCGTTAGACGCTACAAACACTGATCATGTTCGATTAGTGTTATTAGCGTGTTTATTCAAATATATATATATATATATATATATATTACACAAGCGAGCACACCAAGTTTCACAGTGGTTTGAATCTGGGACTCCAAGCTTTAATTATATGGGTTAGTTTGAATCTGGGTCTTCCTAAAGAAAACCCAAAGCTCTAACCACATGGGTGTCCCACACTGACAATATATCACATTTTTATTCACACTTATAATTATAAATGAATTTTTTCAAGTGTATTTATAATAATATTGAGTTTTTAACTAGAGGATAACCTTAAGTCAACATAAATTTAAGGTTAACCTTATAATAAAATAATAATAAATTATTTTTTTTGTAAGATTATTGATAAAGGTCAATTAAATGATACCACTAAGAGCAAAATATGAAAGAAACCTATAGGCTTATATAAATGATGAATTCTCATAGGTTTACATAAATAGACGAAACGTTGGGAAATCAACATAAATGAATGTCCAAATGTCAACAAAGACATAAAAAACTATGTGAATGAAAAGTTCAAAAGTGGAATGTGGAAAAATGCAAGCAAGAAAAGACAATATTATATTGAAAAGTTTAATTCAAAATATGACCACAAGGAAAAAGCGTATATAGGCACTGCAATCAAGTGGAAGGAAAAGATCCTCATTTCTCAGATAAGGACTTGCTTTCATAGGCTTAGATGTGAAACAGGGAGATGGACAACACCCAAAGAACAATGGAGAGAAAGGATATGTACTCTATGCAGCACAGGGGCAGTAGAGACAAAAGAACACTTTGAGTTTTTCAGATATCCGTGGCAAATACAAAGAAACACTTGGGAACAGGTCTATGGCAGAGTTATTTGAAGATAGTAAAATAAAAAAAGTTGAGGAATTACTAACCCAAATAAGCAGGTGAAGGAACACCCTTCTCAAAGATATTAAAGATCATATGATATAAAGATATTAAAAATCATATGATATGATTTGAATAATTGTACTTCCATATTTAAGATCCCATAGACCATATTTGGGTCTCGCAAACGTAATTAAAATCTTTCATTTCATAAACACATGCTCATAAGATACATTAATAGTGCTCATAAACACTTTTTCACACTTTTGACATTTGACCTAAACAAGAATAATTTACTTAAATTTTAATACCCTTAATTAGAACTAAGAGGACCAAGAAAAAAAATGCTTTAGAGGTAAATCCTCCTCCTCTTAATGGATGATTTATTATTCCTCCATTAATTATCATAAATTTTATGTATAACTCTCAAGAATTTTATTTAGTAATGTAGTTCTTGACGGAGTGTTCTTTAATTTTACAATACTTGCAAGAACCCTTAGACTTGACCCTGTTGTATTCTGATCACGTATTAGAATCAGGTTGCACGGTTGATCCCATTGTATTCAATTCAATGCGTTTATTCTCGCGTTCACACTTGTTTAACACAAGCACTTGTCCAATTCCGTTACATGCAACGTTACACTTGACACGTGAACGGGCGAGATTGCCCAAAGAGGCACAAAAATGAGGTATGGTTGCGAGATTAGTATTCATGCGCAATGGCTCTCGACAATTATCTATAAATTGGAGACTCCTTATCATATTTTCATAAAAGATACCTCTTAGCCACCCACTCAATCCACTCTCAGATATATAGTGGTCAATCGAGGCTTGACTGAAATAGAAGGATTTACGCCGGTTCAGGTTTTTAAAGTGTTACAGTTATCGATTTCCTATTTTTACTTATGCCTTTTCAGCATGACAAGACTCTATGTGGTGTCTTTTTAATCCGTCAAATAGAAGGAAAAGGTTAAGATTTACAATCAAAAAATAATTAAGGATAATGGTGGTTTTACCAGAGATGAAATAGAAATCTTAAATGATGTAATCTTATTTTTTTTGAAAATTACTATTTAAGAAACAAGAGATGAATGAGCAATCAAACAACCACTATTTTATATTTTAAGGATCGTTTTAGAAGAAATTAATGAAAGTCTTAAGACCCTTCTCAAGGGAAAAAGTGAAGAATGTAGTATTGGGGATGCCAAAGGACAAGGCTTCAGGACTGGCTGGATTTTTAATTGGCTTTTTTCAACCATTCTCACATATAATTGGAGAAGATTTTAGTGCGATACTAAGAAATTTTTAGGCAATCTTTTAAGAGATACCAACTCTATTTTTTTTTATTCCTTTCCTTCCATAGAAGGTCTACTTTAGAGGATGAAGCAAAATGATATAAAATCAATTTAATATTTGCAATCATTCTAATATTCAAAATATTGGTCATTTTGTTTCCTTCCAATAAATTCTTCTTTAATATGACCTTAGAGTTCTATTATCTAATTCAAACATAAGCATTCTTTTACCAAATGAAACTTATCCTTTCAAATTTCATAAGAAATTATAATTGCAACAAAGGCTTATTCCATGAAAAATTAGTACTTCCTTTACTACTAAGCATTTATTAATAAGCACCCTTAGCATTCTATGTTACTTGAAAACTATTTAAAGTAACTTAACGTTTCTTGAAAATTTAGACATAATACCATGCATTCACAGCAAGAACGATAAATGCAAAATACACAATTTTAGATTAGTTCTAAATGTGGATATCTTGTGTCAAAGGATCTGGTTATCTTAACCTTCGGTTCTTTGTTCACTCATGAGAACACATGTTCCTGTATAACACACAATTTTTATTAGTAGTATATAAAATTCCAAAAACTACCGAACATCATAAAATCTAATAGTTTTTCATTTAAAATAATATATAGTTTCATAAGCCTATTATATAAAAAAAAATTCAAGGGAGGGTCATGACATACTACACCCTTGGAGAAAACACAGTCCTTTGTGTTTCACCAGTATCCTACATCGAAACCAATATTACATTTTATTTTTAAATAAATATGAAAAATGTTTTTGCACATCTGCTACTTTCTCCCAAGTAGCATTCTTTTATTAGTACCAGTCCCACTAGACTTTACATTGCTCCAGGATTTGGTTCCTCATCTTTTTGGAATGGAATTCCAATATCCTTATAGGTTGCACCTCAATCGCTGCAAGGTCGTTTATCTGTAGGTTAGATAAATTCTATACATGATCAAGATCAACTACATATTTCCTAAGCAGGGATACATGGAAAGTATCATGGATATTGGATAGGTTGGGTGGCAAGGTGAGACGATGGGTGACTAAAATTATCTTCTTAGTGATTTCAAAGGATCCAATATATCTAGGATCCAACTTGGATAATTTTATGGCACTATTCATGGGCTTTTCTCTTAGGAATACTCTATCCCTCGCAAATAATTCTCTAGGTATGTGCTTTCTATCGACAAAAATATTTTATCAATTAGAGTCTTCATTTAACCTCAATTTGATCATTTTTAGTTGTTCCTTCATATCTCAAACCACATCCAGTTTGATGGTAGTTCGATCTTCTATATTGTCCCATGAGAGAGGTGTTTGATATCTTCTTCCATACAACACTTTGAATGGATCCATTCCCAATGAAGCATGATGCACATTCTTATAGGTAAATTCAACAAGGTGCAAAAAATATTCTCATTTAGATTTTTGATCCATGCAATACATGCGAAGCATGTCCTCCAAAACTTGATTGACCCTTTCAATTTGGCCATCAATTTTTGGATCGTAGGTAGAACTAATATTTAGTTTCGTGCCTATAGCCTAATGTAGGAATTTCCAAAATGCATATATGAGTATGGAATCTCTATCATACATAATTACTTCAGGAAATCCATGTAGTCTGAAGATTTCCTTGGCAAACCTGTTAGCCTCTACAACTGCATCATCCTTAGTACTTCTAGGAATGAAGTGTGCAACCTTGGTCAATTTATCCACTACTACAAGTATTGCATCATGTTAGAATTTATTCTTAGGAAGTCCCAAAATAAAATCAATGGGTATTACCTACTATTTTTGAATAGGTATATCATGTAGGTACAAAAAGCCTATTGGATGTTAGTGTTCAACCTTTACCTTTTGACATTTCATATATCTAGCAACAAATTCGTTAATATATTTCATCCCTATCTAATAGAAGGTCTTTTTCATATTTTCCCTCATTTTGACCCCTCTAGGGTGAGCAGAGTAGGGAGATTTATGCGCCTCTTGCATAATAAATTTCCTTAAATCATATTTCTATGGTATGATAACCCTATCCTTAAAACATAAGAGTCCATCCTTATTGCTATAATATTTATTCTCTTCAGGTGTTCTTTCCATCTTTATCAGAATATCAATGCAAACTCGATCCTAGATCTGCATCTCTCTGACTTGGTCCATCAAGTCTACATGGCTATGAGTTATAGCAACTATATGCCTTTGTATACTCAAGGCATCTACAACCTTGTTCTCTTTACCTTTTATATACTCTATACCATAGTTGTATTCAGGTAGGAACTCGATCCATAGTCTTTGTCTTACATTCAACAACTATTGAGTGAAGATATACTTCAAACTCTAATGGTCAGTTCTAAGCTCAAATGTTTTGCCTAGCAAATAGTGTCACCACATCTTAAGGGCATGCACCACTACTATCAGTTCCATGTCATACATAGCATAATTTACTTCATATTTTTTGAGTTTCCTTGACTTGTATGCTACCACTAATTCCTCTTGGGATAAAACTCATCCCAATCCTTCTAGCGATGCATATGTGCATAATGATAAATTACCCTATAGATCTAGAATTTTTAGAATGGATGTAGTAGTGAGTTTCTACTTCAATAACTCAAAGGTTGCCTCACACTTATTTGTCCATTTATTTTTTTTTTCCTTTTCTCTGAAGATTGATTATTGGGTAGGCAATTTTAGAGTAATTTTTCATAAAACATCTATAGTAGCCTATGATGCCCATAAAACTATGTACTTCAATCACAATGGTGGATCAAGTACAACTCACAATGGCTTCTATATTCTTTGGGTATATTGTTATTCCATCAGCAAAAATAGTATGCCAAGATATTGTACCTTAGGGACATAAAAGTCACATTTCGAGAGGTTACCATAAAGCTGGTTTTTCCTTAACAACTCAAGCACTATCCTTACGTGCTTATCATGTTCTTCCTTATTCTTGGAATATATCAAAATATCATCTAAAATATTAAAACAAACTGATCTAACTTTATTTTGAACACATTATCCATCAAATTCATGAAGGCTACTGGTGCATTAGACAACCCAAATGGTAGCACTATGAATTCATAATGCCCATATTGAGTTTTGAAGGTAATTTTTTGAGTATCTTCCTCACGAATTCTCAACTAATGATATCCTAATTTCAAGTCAATTTTATAAAATATGGTTTCCCCTTTCAATTGGTCAAACAAATCCTCTATTATGGGCAAGGGATATCTATCCTTGATGGTCACTTTGTCCAAAATTCTATAGTCGATACACAATCTCAACGATCCATCCTTCTTCTTTACAAAGAGAATTGGTGCACCCCAAGGTGACACACTAGGTTTTATCAACCCTTTTTCTAACAACCCCTAGAGTTGTACCTTCAACTCCTATATCTCTATAGTATTCATCCTATATGGGGTTCTATGTATTGGCTCGGTTCTAGGCATCAAATATATAGTGAATTCAAATTCCCTCTATGGTGGTAATCCAGGCAAATATTCACAAAACACATCCATATATTCTTGCAAGATTGGGTGTTTACCAGAAACTTAATTTATATTTGTCTCTATTTTATTAAACTTGACTACAAAAATCATTCTCCTAGGGTCTTCTTTACTTGCATTTTTGACAGTAGTTGAGGTCGAAAAGAGCCTTGTTCACTAACAATTATCCTTCTTTGTTACTGTAAGTGTAATCAATCCATCTTTCATGGAAATTGATTATAGCATCATGGGATTTCAATCAGTACATCCCTATAATAATGTCAAAGGTATGGAGAGGAGCTATATACAAGTGCTATTATGTAGAGTCGTTGTGTAGGATGAATTGTATGTTGGGATAATATTGATCCATGAAGTAGGTTTATCTAGAACCATACTCTACTTTCCACCCTTCCATCAATATTCTTGACCTTTCCAATATATACTTGACTAAGCTAGAAGAAATAAAGCTATATCTATAAAAATATTAACATTATTATTAAATATAGTACCTTTCAGAAGTAGTGGGGTAGCCTGATTATCTATATTTTGACTACTAATGACCACACAGATCCTATGGTTCAGATCTTCAAGTTGTTTACTAGATCTAGTATTATGTGGACAATTATTGGTATAATGTGGAACTTCATAGTCAAAATAACCAATCTTAGGTCTAGGGTGTCTATTTTGATTATGTTCCTTGGGTTTTTTTGTTGATCCTACATCAGGTTACCTCTAAGGCCGAAAAGCATTGTTATTATTATTATTGTTCCTTTTCTAGAATTTTTTTTTATATTCTCCTTGCTTCTTGTCATTCCTCTTTTCATAACGTGGGTCATTTTTATTTTTTATTTTTATTTTGATCCCATTGTACATAATTTGCATTGTTTCTTTTTCTCAAAGCATGGTGATCTTCGTTGGACAAGTTTGTTTTTGCTTGAAAAGCCATATTGTAGGCCTTCTATATCATTTTTGGTTTATTTATATTAACAACTAACCTTATTCTAGGGTCTAATACTAGAATAAACTTATGTACCTTCATATTTTTATCTGTCTCATAGGTAGGCACATACTTAAGAAATTTGACAAATTACTGATAATAAGTTTCTATAGTCTTTGTTCCTTGGATAATTGTGGTAAACTCATCAAAATTTTCCACATAAAAATGTTCTATACGAAAACTTTCTCAAAATTCCTCCATAAAATCTTCCTAGGTCAGATTTACTGCCTTTATCCTTTATCCTTTTCTAAAGGTCTCCCACCACTCCAACCCTGTTTCTTGTTGATGAAGGGTAGCCCAAAAATTTTTAGTCAATGTTGAATAGTTCTTCATGATGAAATATGACTAACTCAGTTAGCCATGCTTTGGCTGCTTATCCTCCTCCTTTACCATTGAACTTAGACACTTTCAAATTTTTAAGTCTTTGGCCAACTCTAATTCAATGTGAGTCCTAGCCTCTTATTTTGTTGGCACTGGAGTTCTCTCTTGTTATATTTCAAAATTTCTATTCTATAAATTTTGATGACTAGGGTTTCTAGCATTTGTCTTTGTTGCTCTAATTGTTCTTGTAAGAGAGACACAACCACTGTGAGATTGGTAATATCTGGGTTTGGATTTTTCCTTTTCCCATCATAGGATCCTATCAAAGTATTGTTTGCTTCTATCAAAGGTGGTTGTAGAGGGGGTCTTCCTCTACCTCTACCCCTTCCTCTTCTTGGTGTCAATGCCATTCTTCATAGCAATACAAGGAATTTAAAATTAGGTACCATCCTATATATCTCCATTAGTTTATTTTATATTTCAAATAAAACTAACAACTATCTTTTAACAATCATTCAAAAGTAATATTAGTACTTTTTGTAGACATAGAAAATTGACCCATTAAGATGAATCATTTTCCTTAAATCTTAAAATTTTCCCTTAAAAACATAGGTTCATATTTGAGAAAAGTTTTCCCTTATAAAATATTATCTATTCATTCCAAAACCTATACCATTGGATTGGGCTTAGAAAGAGCTTTCTGACGGTATAATTTTTATCCTGTTTTGACTCTGTTTGGTCCTCCAAAGTGCTAAAATACTGCACATGGTTCTAGCTATTGTGAATTTGCGGTCTTCCCATATAGGGTGTGATTTTGGAAAATTTAGTTTTGTGAAATCATGCCCCGTAATTTATGGGGTATAATTTTATCTAAAAACCATTGATAAAATCATGCTTGGTAGTTTATAGGGCACGATTTTGTATAATTTAAGTTTTTTCTTCTAAAATTGTCCAAGTTGTTGGCCGACATCTATGGGGTTGGCTCTTAGCCAAGTTTATTTTTTGTTTTCTTGCCTAAAAATCCTCCAAAAATCTTATAAAAAGAGGATTGGATCCTCTCTTTTTGAATCCAAGGTATCTTCTTGAGAATCATAATCTTGACATGCTCATTGTTCATGCTAATAAGTTCTCTTCTACTGCGGGATTGCTTTTTCGCTGCTTTATTCTTTGGTGTTAGTTGATCTTGGTGGATAAGTGTTGGAGACCTACGGAAGATTCTACTATCTTGGAGGTCTTCATACTTTTGTGTACTTTTTCACTACCATGAGGTTGTTTTTGCTCATTTGCATTCATATACTATTAATTTTACATCTTTCATCAGTTCATCTACTTTGGTCTATTATTTTTGTTTTATATTGTGAAATCATGCCTCATAATAATAGGGTGCAATTTCATTAGCAACAAAATCATGGCCATCCCGTACAGGGTGCGATTTTATTTATGTCAAGCTTCAGGGTAAAATTTCACCTCTAAACCCTAGATCTACATTTCATGTTATCTTTAGAGCATAATAGCATAATTAGCACGTTGTTCATCATACTATTTTTTGCATTATATTATGTTTTTCATTTTCTAAAAAGATCAACTTTCACTTTTGTATTCTAAAGGTTAGGTGAAAGGACCTAGGGAGCTTGAATTTTGTGCCTCCAAGCATAGTTATAGAGCGACCTAAGCAAGCCCCCTAACACCGATCATATTTTTTGAACACCGATCATATTTTTTGAGGGTTTGGTGAAGTTACTTTGCAAGATTGAAGTTATGGGATATTGTTGGATGCAAAAGAAATCTTGGAACAACCATCAAATCAGATAAGTACCCTAATAGATCTTTAGGTTGTTTGTTGTTTTCTTTTTATTTATTTCTAATTCAAAGCCTAGATCACAAATAAGGAAAAGCATTTGACCAAATTTCTAGGCATTTGAAAGAATAAAGGCATATAGTGTGCATCTAGGGTTTTAACCTTGTTTGTACATTTCTCTTGGATCCTTGCTCAAAATTTCTTGCTTTGTAATCCTAGGGTTAATGATCATTCAAGCAAAGAATTATTCTAGGGTTAGATCTTGTCTTCTTGCATCTTGTATCTTGAATTGCTCTTTTCCTTTTCATAGTGTAGTCTTAGAAAGGCCAAATATAGGTGCATGCTTAATTGACACATTCAAACACATTCCACCCAAAAATTGGAGTGAGTCCTAAAACCATTCCTGGTGAACCCTTTCCATTTGCTCACTGAGTGTAGAGTAATAATATACCCCTGCGATCACCTCGACTCCTAGTGGATCCAACCAAGAATCATTTGCGATAGGTCAGTTTTCTCCATCTACATCTTTGGTGAACCCAACATGAACACATGTTTTAGTGGCCAAATTAGGAAGCCTTGTCATTGTTTGCTTTTATTTTGAAAAATTCTAAACAAGATCATTAATTTATTTTATTATAATTAGAAGAACATTAATAAACACCTTAAAACTCTTCTTTTACATTTTTCATCGATTTTTTCTTCTATCCTTTTGCTTCTTCTAATGGATCCATTCCTTAGAAGTCATTGAAGGTGTCTAGAGTTTGATCATGTTCCTCAAGAAGATGATAATATTGATAGAGAGAACCCTAACCTTAATGAATAAGAGCAAGAAAATGTGTAAACTGAGATAAACTATGATCCCCTTGAAGGGCCTTGTTGAGTGGTATTTTCACCCAATTGTGAAAGTACACTCTTCGTTAGGATTTGGGTTCCAAATCCCCTCTTGCAAAGAAGTTAAACAAACAACTTCTCCAAGGTCTCCGCTATATTAGCATTTGCATATATGTATTAGTAATATCAAATAAAGATATTCAATTTAAATGCTTGGAACACCTTAGTGATTGCAAGTAACTGTAAACAAGGGGCAATGTTGGTTTATTTTACCATGAAACTTTAATGATTGTTCGTTGAACCAAAATAAAGCAAATGTGAGTCGGCCCAACAATGGAAACTTTCTATTTTTGGATTTTTATGATCTGCAATAAAACAGTAAATTGAGTGAAATTTTTTTAAATACTAAACAGATCTGAAAATGAGATTTCAAAGTGCGTGTTGGAAGTCTGCAGTATAACCTATGCAACGGTGAAACTATTTTTTTGTATTTTGAAATTTTTTAATTTTTTATTTTAATGCCTATAAATTAAAATAAAGTTAAAATTTCTGGAAAAAATAAAATGCAGAAAAAATGAAAATAAAATGCAAAAAATGAAAATAAAATGCATTCAGTGTGATGCTATCCTATTTCGACAAAACCGAAGATGTGAGGTTTTCTTGCATGCAACCTAACCTATTGGACCTGCAAAACATGCACAATCCGGATAAGCTAAGTGCTAGTTCCTAGGGTTTTGAATGAGGTTTTCAGATTTAAACATTCGCATGAAGCAACCAAGATAACTTGCATAAACTCCATCTACAAGCCTAAAATCTGAAAAAGGGAAAAATAGACATTTAATCTTGCATGCAGAAAATGACTCCTCCTTTCTTGTCCATAAGATGCAACTCTCTGAAATTTTCTGTATTAAAAATTTGTCATTTTACAATAACAAATCTGGTTCTCCAAAACCAGAAAAAGTGGAAGAAAAACACTCCAAAGCAGGCCCAGAATGGCTCTCTCGCCTTCAACTCTGCAACTCTGCTTGCAGCGGTTTTCGACCCCTATACCTGTCTTTGCTTCTACTTTTAAACTTTTTGGTGTGGCTCTCTATTTCCATTTTGTGACATTTCATTTCATTTCCCAGATCCTTTCGTTTCGCTTTCCCCCACCTCTTCATTGTTTTGGCTTTTTGTTCGGGCCTCGAAACATTTTTTTCTCTCCAACGCTTGGTCTTCGTCGCTGACTGTAATTATTGGTCATGAAGCATTACACCATAACCCTTACACCTTTGTGCCACGTGTTCAGTGCTGCCACTGTAGACTCTGTAACGGCCCCTTTTGAATCACAAAAAAGCAACATGTCATGATATCGCGACATTTCTATGTCTTCAGCTTCTTTTGTTGCTTTTGGCCATGAGAATGCAACATGTCACGATATCGCGACACTTTTTCTCTTTTGGTCATGAGAATGCAACATGTCGCGATATCGCGACACTTTTCTCTTTTGGTCACGAGAATGCAACATGTCGCGATATCGCACAAATTAACATGTCGCGATATCATGACACTTTTCTCTTTTGGTCATGAGAATGCAACATGTCGCGATATCGCGACACTTTTTCTCTTTTGGTCACGAGAATGCAACATGTCGCGATATCGCGACACTTTTCTTTTTGGTCGCGAGAATGCAACATGTCGTGATATCGCGACACTTTTTCTCTTTTGGTCGTGAGAATGCAACATGTCGTGATATCACGACACTTTTTCTTTTGGTCCGAGAATGCAACATGTCGTCGATATCATCGACACTTTTCTTTACAACTTTCTCTTTCTTTGTGATATCTGCAACATGTCACGATATCACGACACTTTTTCTTTCTATTAATCAACATGTCACGATATCGCGACACTTTTTTCTTAGCCATGAAAATGCAACATGTCATGATATCACGACACTTTTACCTCTTAGCCACGAAAATGCAACATGTCGCGATATCGCGACACTTTTTCCTTCTTAGCCACAAAAATGCAACATGTCGCGATATCGCGACACTTTTTCTTTCTTGCTTTTTCTCTGATCTTTAGCATATGGGCCACTTCGGTCTTCTTGGAAAATATGCAAACAAGGTGCATCAGCTATTTTTTTATAGATAGTATTAAAAAAAAAAAAAAAACAAAAAAAAAAAAAAAAAAAGGTGGGTCCCCAATTTTGGGGTACGTTGTGGAGCAACCACAACAAATGGTGACTCTGCTGGGAAATGCTCCTGAGCATTTCGGTGAGAACCTAACCTGAAAATATACAAACTTAAATACAAGCGTCAGCACATATCCAAAGAATGCCAATAGATCAGAAATACATGAAACATCAGAATCGTTAAGCATCAGCTCGGTGTGTGCAGTGTGCTCCATTCCCTATCATTTGAAACTTGATCAACTTTCCATTGTCAGCTTTACCTGAATGCATATGTGAGGTTATGGATGATTCCTGTAGGATTTAATGCATGGTGAAGATGTTAGAGATAATAACAACATGCTTTGCAAAGACTCAAACTTTCTAGTACCATGAACAAACATGTTAAAATTGTCAAACCCTCTTAGGACCAAATATGTGTATACTGAATTAATTTACTAGATCCCAAAGTTGGTTATGTGTCACTACCATCTTGAACCCATGTGCAAGTGTAAGTGAAATTAGAGCTTTGGGGAATAGGATTCCCAACCTAAGCGAGATGGGAATTTAACCCTATCCTTACTACTCGATCTAGAATTCATTACCTCATCTTGAACAAAATGATTTAACCTGTTATGGATGAAACTGTCAGGCTAGCCTGTCCGTTTGAGCAGTCAGTGGTCTTGCTTTTAGACAAGACATGTTGCCACGCATGAGCATACTCCACTGCCAGTCAGGCGTCTATAGCCCCGGTGGAGATTAACCCCATAATCCATGATTTGGCTTCATTTTTTATTTCTTGGACCTTGGGGATGACTACCCATCCTTGCAAGGGACATGTAGTACGATCCTTCCAATCCAATATTAATGATGAAATATTTGCTTTACTTTTGATTTCTTGGACCTTGGGGATGACTACCCATCCTTACAAGGGACATGTAGTACGATCCTTCCAATCCAATATTAATGATGAAAAATAGAAGCTTTGGGGAATCAGATTCTCAACCTAAGCGAGATGAGAATTATGCCCTATCCTTACTACTCCATGAAGGTCAAATCAGAGCTTTGGGGAGTTGGATCCTCAACCTAAGTTCGATGAGGATTTAACCCTATCCTTACTACTCTGATTTTAGGCTTTAAGCTCTATGGGAGTGGTAAAAACCACTGTTTTAAGGATTATGTTGCATGATAGGACAGGCACGAAATACTCCTTTCGCCTCACCTTTTCTTCCAAGTATGGTTTTGACCATTTTGCTCAAGATCCTCTTTAATATGTGTAGAACGTGCTTGGTTCAAGATAGTTCGGGCATCAGTTCCCAACCTTAGGATCTTTTTAATATATGTTATATAATAACCCTAAGAGGATTTGACACCTTTTCAATGATTGTATTTGAAATGAAGATGCAACTGAGATGGAATGTATATGCAATGTGGAATGTAACATGAGATATGAATGAATGCATTGCTCTTTCTGAAATGCGGATGGAGTATACCACCTACGTTGCCATAATTTGTAAAACTGACAACTTCATGCATCACAAGTTTCAAACGATATTATTTAATGTGTTTGTGTTACTTGTGGAGCTTTCTACAACACAATTCCAATGTTTCATATTCTCCTAGTCTTAGTCAACATTCATAAGGGCATAAGTTGACATCTCGCTTTTTTTTTTTTAAGACAAACCAAAAGTGTCCAAAGGACCAACACACAAAACTTAAAACCAAACCCAAAAAGCAATTCCAAAACGAACTTGAAAACACAAACCAAAACCAAAAACCAAAATCTATATACAAATGTACAATATAATACAAGATGGTGCAAAAGTTTGGATTATCGTTTTCCTGGATCCCAAACATGATTTGAGCATTTCAACAAACATATAACGCAATACGCATGCCGAATTTTGTAAGAACCCAAAAAAAACAAGATTAGACCGCACCATGCAAGACACTTCCAACTTGCCTCTCTCACCCCACCAATTAGATTTAATTCCATTAGTACTCTCATAGGTGAGTTTTGAATTATTAAAATGATTAGACAATAAATGATATTCAATTTTATCTTGTCTATTCTTGAAAGTATCCATTTCATAATTCGATTCATGATTTAAAATTAGGCCTTCCTTTTCAAATGTGAGATGTTGCAAACAAGAGCCTATTTCTAAAAGTCTTGAATTCAAATCATTTTCCAGGATTTTAAAGCAATCAAAATCATTCAAAACTTGACAAGCATCAACAAAATTTGACATTTCATCATTAATGATATTAGCATCCAAAGGGACATCATGTAACCTATTACTTAAAATTTTTGTAGCTACTACCAAAGGTAAAGATTTCACCTTGTCATCCATACTCAACCCATCATGGTTAGAATTTACCACAACTTGATGAGTGTTAGTAGCTTTTTCTTTTTTCTCATTGTCTTCTTCATCATCCAACACCTGTTCAAAAACACCAAAGTTAGGCACCCAATCAAACATGCGTCCATATTTTTCAAAACAAGAGCCTAGTTTTTCAAGATATGTGTCGCGTGACACCTTTCCATGATCAATGGCTTGAGTTGCCTCAAAATCCACATTTTCATTAGGATCATCAATAGTATCAAACCCAAACCACTTAGGTTTTGTAATTTCATCATTTTGAGATGGCATAGACATTGTAGAAGCAATAGGTGGATCAAGATTTTTGATTTCTTGCCCCTCAAGGGGAACAAAATCAATTGATTCTCCTTCTTTATCCATGGTAGTAGAATCATTATCCTTCTCCAACCTTTGATGAGATTCCAACCCTTCTTCCAAAACATTCTCAGATTGTACAGGACTTGTAATATCCTCATATGAAAGGGCAATTGTATTATCCTGCATATCAATAGGCACACAAAATTCATTAGAAGGTTTGGAGTGAGTGTAGTCTTCCCACTTCTTCCAAGCATCATAATAATCATCTTCCAAAGTCAAGTGGTGACGTTCAACTACTTCTTCAACATCTTTCAATTCATCAACATGTTTCTCATCAAATTTACCTTCACCTTCCTTAGATGGTTCAATTACTTCCAAAATTGGGTTATTGCTTGTATTCAAATTGATAAGGCTATCATAGTCCACATTTGTAACCCATGATTCAAGTTTAACATAATTTGGAAGGTGTGAATTTTCTTGGCCATTATTTTCAACAATGTCATCCAATGTGTCATCCAAGAACAAGTGGTGAAATTCTATCATATCTTCGAATTTATTTATTGATTTTCTTTCAAAATCACTTTCAACCACTTGTGATGGCCTAGGATTTTCTATAATTAGATCCACTTTTACATTCTTATTTTCATGATCATCCCAATATTCCTTTGTGGATAATGATTCCAAATCCTTATTACCCATCCATAGTATTTCTTCCTCAAAATCTTTAATACCATCATGTGAATTCACATCCAAATTTTCCTTATTCTGCATATCAAAGGAAGTTTCATCAATAGGGGTGTGAGACATAAATGATTCTTCAGATTCCTCTATCGAATACTTTTCACCTTTATCCACCTTTGAGGATTCAATTTCAAAAGATTCATCCTCATAGAATTCATCTTTTGGTGAGTCAAGGGTTCCCAATCTATCACATGTTTCAATACTAGTTGGATCTAGTACTCCTCCCTTGCCTAAAATCATATTATTATGAAAATCATTGAAATTGATTTTAGAAACATCTTTTGAATCAAGATGAGTATTTTGAAGTTGATTCATACTTAAGAAAGATGGTTGATCTTGCATAGTAGGTTGAGGATTTTGAAATTGATTGAAGCTTGGGAACGATTGTTGATTCTGAAATTGATTCACACTTGAACTTGGTTGAGGTGGATAAATCATTGGGTGGGTAAGGGAGGTATTAAATGATTGAATATTATATGATCCAAAACCCACACCATAATTTTGACAACTCAATTGTTGCTCAATTGCCATTGCTTGAGTATAGGCTTGTGACAAAGATGTGATTTGAGGCATCCCTCGCAAATATGTGGAAGTGAGTGGGTCAAGAGCATTGACGTATATTTGGAGAGCCACTTCTTCTAGAAGAGCATAAAATGTCACTAATTGAGTGTATAGTCCAAAGAACCTTTCAGAAAATGACTTCACATTTTCACTTGGTCCTTTTCTAATAGTGACAAACTGATCGTACATGAGGATTGGGTCAACTCGCTTTTTGTTGAATTGATTAAGAAATGTTGCCTCTAGTTGAGCCCAAGAAGTGATAGACCCTAAAGGTAGACTTGTAAACCAATCATATGCCACTTTGTCCAAGGTGTAAGGGAACATTTTACAAGCAACATCATCATACCAAATTGTTAAGTGATTCACATAAATTTTGAATGCTTGAATATGTTCTTCTGCAGTATTTGTCCCATTAGACAAAAATCGAGGAAGACCTCTCTCAAAACCAAAGGGCAAATAATGTTGAACTCCAGGTATGTTCAATGGGCTACCTAGCATCCATGGTGTAAACATAGCCATTAGTGAATCTTAAAGAATACAACTTTAATACCAATTTTGTTAGTCAAATAAATATCTTGCAAATAAACATGAAATGACTAACAAATATCAAATGAACAAATCATCACACTCATTCATTATAATGCATGAATAAAACCATAGCAATAAAGAACATTCTCCAATTTGTAATAAGGTTAGCATTAACACATCATCAAATAGAGAATGTTAGAAATGAGAGTAATCATATGGAAATAAAATCTCGTTAGTCAAGACCAATGCTTTTTTTTTAAATCAAATCAAATCACATTATTCCTGTATGAACAATCAAAGCGTTAGAATAGTGCATAGCAATTCCTGTCCTCCTTTTAACACTACAAAGTTGTATTGTTAAAAGAGGGCATGAAATATTCAATTTAAATCTAAATATAAATAAATAAACCAATTCAAACCCTCCTTCTAGCTCCCAAAGTGTTGAATGCTAGAGGATGCCAAAGATGCTAATCAAATGGACTTGAAATATTTAGCAATACAAAGCTCTTAAACAATTATAAACATGTAGCATTTAAAATCATGATGAAATAAACCATTTCATGCCCTCCTTCTAGCGCCAATCTGTTGAGTGGTATTTTCACCCAATTGTGAAAGTACACTCTTCGTTAGGATTTGGGTTCCAAATCCCCTCTTGCAAAGAAGTTAAACAAACAACTTCTCCAAGGTCTCCGCTATATTAGCATTTGCATATATGTATTAGTAATATCAAATAAAGATATTCAATTTAAATGCTTGGAACACCTTAGTGATTGCAAGTAACTATAAACAAGGGGCAATGTTGGTTTATTTTATCATGAAACTTTAATGATTGTTCGTTGAACCAAAATAAAGCAAATGTGAGTCGGCCCAACAATGGAAATTTTTATTTTCAGATTTTTATGATCTGCAATAAAACAGTAACTTCAGTGAATTTTTAAAATACTAAACAGATCCAAAAATGAAATTTCAAAGTGCGTATTGGAAGTCTGCAGTATAACCTACGCAATGGTGAAACTATTTTTGTATTTTGAAATTTTTTAATTTTTTATTTTAATGCCTGTAAATTAAAATAAAGTTAAAATTTTTGGAAAAAATAAAATGCAAAAAAAATGAAAATAAAATGCATTCAGTGTGATGCTATCCTATTTCGACAAAACCGAAGATGTGAGGTTTTCTTGCATGCAACCTAACCTATTGGACCTGCAAAACATGCACAATCCGGATAAGCTAAGTGCTAGTTCCTAGGGTTTTGAATGAGGTTTTCAGATTTAAACATTCGCATGAAGCAACCAAGATAACTTGCATTAAACTCCATCTACAAGCCTAAAATCTGAAAAGGGGAAAAATAGACATTTAATCTTGCATGCAGAAAATGACTCCTCCTTTCTTGTCCATAAGATGCAACTCTCTAAAATTTTCTGTATTAAAAATTTGTCATTTTACAATAACAGAATTTTCTGGTTTCCCAAACTAGTCTATGGAAGAAAAAGCCCAAACAATGGAAAACCAAAAAAAGTGGAAGAAAAACACTCCAAAGCAGGCCCAGAATGGCCTCTCTCGCCTTCAGCTCTGCAACTCTGCTCGCAGCGGTTTTCGACCCCTATACCTATCTTTGCTTCTACTTTTAAACTTTTTGGTGTGGCTCTCCATTTCCATTTTGTGACCTTTCATTTCATTTCCTAGATCCTTTCGTTTCGCTTTCCCCCGCCTCTTCGTTGTTTTGGCTTTTTGTTCGGGCCTCGAAACATTTTTTCTTTCCAACGCTTGGTCTTCGTCGCTGACTGTAATCGTTGGTCATGAAGCGTTACACCATAACCCTTACACCTTTGTGCCACGTGTTCAGTGCTGCCACTGTAGACTCTGTAACGACCCCTTTTGAATCATGAAAAAGCAACATGTCACGATATCGTGACATTTCTATGTCTTCAGCTTCTTTTGTTGCTTTTGGCCGCGAGAATGCAACATGTCGCGATATCGCGACACTTTTTTCTTTTGGTCGTGAGAATGCAACATGTCGCGATATCGCGACACTTTTTCTCTTTTGGTCGCGAGAATGCAACATGTCGCGATATCGCGACACTTTTTCTTTCTTGGTCACGAGAATGCAACATGTCGCGATATCGCGACACTTTTCCTTTTTTTCCTTTGCTTCGAATGCAACATGTCGCGATATCGCGACACTTTTTCTTTTTTGGTCACGAGAATGCAACATGTCGCGATATCGCGACACTTTTTCTCTTTTTGTCGCGAGAATGCAACATGTCGCGATATCGCGACACTTTTTCTTTTTTGGTCGCGAGAATGCAACATGTCGCGATATCGTGACACTTTTTCTTTTTTGGTCGTGAGAATGCAACATGTCGCGATATCGCGACACTTTTTCTTTTTGGGTCGCGAGAATGCAACATGTCGCGATATCGCGACACTTTCTCTTTCTTAGTCACGAGATTGCAACATGTCGCGATATCGCGACACTTTTCCTCTTTTCTCTTTTCCTTTTATTCGGACCATGATAATCTCGTGATATCGCGACACTTTCTCTTTCTTAGTCACGAGATTGCAACATGTCGTGATATCGCGACACTTTTTCTCTTTTCTCTTTTCCTTTGCTTTGGACCATGATACTGCAACATGTCGCGATATCGCGACACTTTTTCTTTCATGCTCTATCTTGTTGCTCTCAACCGTGAAACTGCAACATGTCGCGATATCGCGACACTTTTTCTTTCTTGCTCTATCTTGTTGCTCTCAGCCGTGAAACTGCAACATGTCACGATATCACGACACTTCTCTTTCTTAGCCATGAAAATGCAACATGTCGTGATATCGTGACACTTTCTCTTTCTTAGCTATGAAAATGCAACATGTCGCGATATCGTGACACTTTCTCTTTCTTAGCCACGAAACTGCAACATGTCGCGATATCGTGACACTTTCTTTCTTAGCCGCGAAAATGCAACATGTCGCGATATCGCGACACTTTTTTCTTTCTTGCTTTTTCTCTGATCTTTAGCATATGGGCCACTTCGGTCTTCTTGGAAAGTATGCAAAAGGTGGGTCCCCAATTTTGGGGTACGTTGTGGAGCAGCCACAACAGGCCTAATGGGTGCTACATCTTTTAATCATTTGATCATGTTTGGATTTTTATGAAGTGCTATAAGGTAGAATTGCTTGAAGCTATGGAGTGAGAAGCTCAACTCAAAAGAGGTGAGACTCCTCCTCCAACAGTTACTGCTAGGCATGTTCATACTAACCCTTTGTTTGAATATTGAAATCATGGTAATCCTATTCATCAACCAACTTATATCACTATTGTAGCCACCAACGTTGGATCGAGTTTGCAAGGTCTTCCAACCAGTAGTGCCACACAAGATTGTTTTCAATTTCCTTCCCATTCTACTCAACTCAACATTCTTGCTTATATTCCACCAACTATTAGCTATAATCTTCAATAAGATACCACATATCATAACTAAACACCCTTTCAACAACCTACCTGTACCCCTCCCTTAAGGATCTAGGGGCATTACACAACAATGATCTTGAGGTGTAAAATTCAACTAATATGGTGAAACAATTGGTTTCAAGAGTGGATATGATTCAACCCCCAGTTTCACCTATAGCTATAGAGAAATTTGCAATCAACCCTTTGGCGCTATCATAGCTGCTAAGCCCTATCCTAAGTATTTTTCCATGTCGATTTTTCCTATATAAGGGAACGAAATATCCAATTGAGCATTTGATAATATTTAGAACAACTTGCCATGATATCATATATGATGACATGTTGATAAAGACATTCTCTAAGAGTCTTGGTGGCATGGCATTAGAGTGGTATTATCAATTTTCCAACCATTCTTTTAGAAATTTTGAAGAAAAAGTTGAATTATTTGTTCAACAGTTTGGTGCTTATGTTGAAAAAAATGTGATCATGAAATATGTTTACATGTTAAACAAGGTAAAGAGGAAAGTTTTTTAGAATTTTTATCTCATTGGAGGAGTCTAGTGGGATGCTTAAGATATAAATTACCTCCTCAAGATATGTTAGATATTTATTGGAAATTTACAAGAGTAATTGTCTTATGCATTGGAAACTGCAACTATCACATCTTTTGATCAAGCAATTGACCTAGCAATAAAGGTAGAGCAAGCTCTTATTAGGAGGACAACCTTAAAGCGAAAGAATATAGGACTACTAAAAATTAGTATAAGAACAAGCATGTGGTTGGTGATGGGGTAACAAATAGTACGCATGTTAATATTATTTTTAACAACCCTCAAAATATGGTGCTTAGACAACCCCCAAAACTCCCACAATGGAATTTCATAAGGCTCAACATACCTATGAAAATGGTCCTAAACCAACTTTTGGAAGCTAATATGATTGAATTACCTCCCATAAGAAAACTTGATATCATAGCTAAGTGGTATAAGGTTGATCAACAATATGAGTATCATAGAGTGGAGGGGAATTGTATGAATTATTGTAAGAGGTTAAAACATGTGGTTCATGACCTGATCGATGTAGGATGCCTTGTTATAGAAGGTTCTCACCCACCCAAAAATCAACCTCCTAATCAACAAACACCCATAACTAATCAATATTTGGAAATATTACAAGATCCTCTACCTAAGCATGGGTAGCAGACAACTAATCAAGTGTCATATTAAAATGTGCCACCTCCCTATGATAATGTTGTTGGTATGATAACAGTAACTACAAGGCAACAATATCAAGCACAACCCACTCAATATTCGTAGTAAGAGATGAGCTCTTCATCCAACCCACCCTCGAATCCCATCCTAGTTTTGAAGAATGCTCATAGGAGGAGTATGAGAGTAAAAATCCCACCTTTAGTATTGAAGATACAACCTAAAGTCTTCTTTGACATTCAACAATAGTTAGCTAGTACCCCGACCAAGATCTCTATCTTATAACTCTTGCAAACTTCTCCTATACATAGGAAAGCTTTTTTGGAACTTCTACAACAACAATATATCCCTGTAGACATTTCTCCTAGTGTTATAACCAATGTTGTAGGTTCTCTTGGGATACATAACATCACATTATCGGATGACGATATGCCTTCCTCAAACTTGCAAGGGGATTCTTTCCTTTACATCACAACATTTATTGGGAGAATTTTTGTCAAATGAATCTTGATTGATAATGGTTCTTCCCTTAATTTATGCACTTATCAAATTTTCAAAAAATTTGGATTAAAATAGGAAGACTTAACTAAATTTGATATTATCATCAAGGCTTTCAACAATGAGTCCCAAGAGACTTGCAACATTGTATCTCTCCCCTTGAGGTCGGACCTCAGATCTTAGATACCTTGTTCTATGTGGTACCTTGTCTGGCATATTTTAATCTTCTTCTCAAACGTCCTTGGATCCATGTGATGAAGGCTATCCCTTCTACCTTTCACCAGTGTTTGAATTTCAAATTTAAAGATTAAGTTATCATCGTTTCGAGTGACCCTCATCCATTTAAATATTATTCAATGGTTGAGCAAGCTCAGTCCGATATCAATGTGTGTCCTTCAATTTCATCATCTTCTCCTCCAAGTTCCTCATCTCAAACATTTATGCAACTTGAAAGTTTGAAAGTGAGTGAGGAAACTTGAGTCAATTTTTCATCACGAGATCAAGTTAATAATTTTCTTTAGAAGCCTCTTCAAAATGTTTCCAAGCTACCACCTTCACCAAGGACTACAAGTTTACCTTGTAATAAGGGTGAAGTTTTACACATTGGCACATGTACCTTTATCTTCATAGGAACAACCTTCAAAGAAAATACCCGTGGTAGCAACCCTTATCCTGTGGAGAATTCTTTTGCTCACTCTTATTTTTCCAATGACTACCCACTCCTAAAATAAATCCTATATAGCATGGGATATATTGGTAAATGTTTGGGACCCAAATATAAAGGCATTCAAGAGCCTTTGAATGTCAAAATCTGGCCTAGGAGGTATGTCATAGGCTACATTCCCAACAAAAACCAACCTTTACCATTCGATAATGATGATAACCTTAAAACTTGTGTTGAATATTTATATCATCAAAGATTGAATTGGAGTGATGATGATGAAGGATCCCCTTATCGTTCTAACAGTTTGTTTTGTAATATAAGAAATTTTATGCATTCTAATGGTAAATCTATCACTTCTTAAGCAGACACTGCTTCTCTATCTTATATAGATCTTGCAAAATTTTGGATCGCTCCTCCTTTTTTTAAGAAAATGGTTCAACAAGGGTTTGTGAAGATTTTTGTGCAAAGGTTACCAAAGAAAAATCTACGAAGGATATTCCTTGTGATTCTAATAATCAAGTGATCCCTATTCTAGATTTTTCTTTGATGGATCAGTATCTTGTACGTATGTTCTTTTTGTTAAGCTAGGAGACACAATCAGAATATGTGTCGACTATCATGTTGCTCACTTGCATTAAAAACAACAAAAAAAATTATGCATGATGTTGCAATTTTCATCTAGCTTGCATTTTGTTTGCTTGTTCATACTGCATGACTACCTATCATATTTTGCATTATTTTCCTGACATTCAGTTCCCTACATTTTGCTTGTCATACAATTGCATTGTTACTCGTTTATATTTGCATGACTACTTGATCATATAGATTTTTTGGAATTTTGCGATAATGGCAAGTGATGACACCTAGTTAGGTTGTAGCTCACATGCATTGCACTCTCACTAGGGCTCTAATGCCTAGAAAATACCCAATCTAGGGCTCACATTCATGCATTTCCATAATTGCATTTCCTCATGCCATTCTATATCCTTTGACTTTGAAACTTCTTATTGCTTATATCTCTCCAAGTCAAGGGATATGGTTCTCGTTTTGCTCTATTGACCATGTCCATACACTTTATTGCACACACCACACCCCTATTGAGTAGTACTTGCTTTTTTCATAATATTTTTACACACAACACACTCCATTGTGGATAGCTTCATGGTCACAAGTGAGGGGTAGCCTCCATTCAACCATTTACGAGCATACATCCTAGTAGGTACATCTATTTTTCTCTTACCATCTTAGCGAGCACTACACCCATAGTAGGTTCAGATCCACCTTGTCCATATTTAAAAACTTACAATGCTCATAGGATAACTTCATGGCCATACGTGAGGGGCAACCTCCATCTCGATCATTTGCAAGCATACATTCTCATAGGGCTTTTGGTTTTCTTTTGGCATTTTGGAGCTTTATTTTCATTCACCCATGCATTTATTTTAGGTTTGCACTCTAGTTGTATTACACTTAGTTAGATTCATACCATTCCATATCATTCATTTAGGATTCATTCATTGCATCCATTATGTATGTGTTTACCATGCATACACAAAAAAAATAACAAAGAGCAAATGACAGAGCTTAAGAGCTAGGATGCTTTCATCTTTTCTTGTTTGTCCTTTTTTTTTTCTTTGTTTGTTGTTATCTCTTCTTCTAGGTCCATCCTTTTTAATTTTTTGTAAGAATTTTATATACCTCCCAAAACTCTATGGGGCACCTCTAGCCTTAGAGGCAATAATGGTAGTAATGCCTCATTTTGCATGTAAATTTGCAATGTTTAGGCTAACACCCCTTTTTTGCATCACCCCTTTGTCCAAACCCAACCACCCCTTTCATGTTTGTCATTTTTTCCATAGGTGTCTACATATTTCTTTGACGTATTTATTAGGCCATAAATGCATCAAAGAGGGAGCAAAATGTAGACATGGAAAATTAACCCATTAAGATGAGTCATTTTCCATAGATCTTGAGTTATCCCCTTAGAAAAGTAGGGTCATATTTGAGCCAACGTTTTCCATTTAAAATCTTATCCATTTATTCCAAAACCTACATCATTGGATTATGCTCAAAAAGAGATTTTTGATAGTATAATTTTTATCTCATTCTAATTCCATTTGGTTCCCCAAAGTGCCAAAACACTGCACATGGGTCTAGATGTCACGAAATCATGGTCATCTCGTATGGGGTGCAATTTTAGAAAATTTAGTTTTACAAAATCATGCTCCATAATTTATGGATGCAATTTTGTCTAAAATCCATTGATGAAATCACACCTAGTATTTTATGGGGTGCAATATTGCAAAATTTAGATTTTTTCTCTTAAAAAGCCCAAGTTTTTGGTTGACATATGTGGCGTCGGCTCTTAGCCAAGTTTATTTTTCATTTTCCTACATAAACCTACTCCAAACCTCTTATAAAATGAGTATTGGATCCCATTCTTTTTAATCCAAGGTATCTTCTTGAGAATCCCAATCTTGACTTTATCATTGTTCATGCTAATAAGTGCTCTTCTGCTATGAGATTGCTTTTTCATTGCTTTATACTTTGGTGTTAGATGCTCTTGGTGGATAAATCTTAGAGCCCTAAGAAGGAGTCTACTATCTTGGAGGTCTTCATAATTTTAAATCATCTAATTTTTTGTTACCACCAGGTTGTTTTCACTCATTTACATTCATATACTATTAATTACACATCTTTCATCATTTGCTTTGGTATGATATTTTTGTGTTCTATTGTGAAATCACACCCCATAATTATAGGGTGTGATTTCATCAGCAGCAAAATTGTGGCCACATTATATAGTGTGCAATTTCATTTATGTCAATATTAGGGGTAGAAGTTCACCTCCAAACCCTATATATACATTCCATGTTATATTTAAAGCATTATAGCATAATTTACACATTGTTCATCATAATGTTCTGTTGCATTATATTTTGTTTTTTTATTTTCCAAAAAGGCCAAGTTTCAATTTTGGATTCTAAATGTCACCTAAAAGGACCTAAGGGGCTTGAATGCTACACCTACAAGCATAGTTATATAGTAGCCTAAGTAGACCCCCTAACACTGATCATATTTTTTGAAGATTTTGTGAAGTTACTTTGTAGGATTGAAGTTGTGGGACGTTGTTTGATGTAAGATAAATCTTGGAACAACCATTGAATTAGATAAGTGCCCTAATGGTTCTTTATGTTGTTTGGTGTTTGATTTCTATTCATTTTTATTCAAAACCTAGATCACAAATAGGG
This sequence comes from Wollemia nobilis, assembly GCA_028583015.1. Taxonomy (NCBI): domain Eukaryota; kingdom Viridiplantae; phylum Streptophyta; class Pinopsida; order Araucariales; family Araucariaceae; genus Wollemia; species Wollemia nobilis. The sequence continues at coordinate 124,639 of JAQPPZ010011525.1, forward strand.
AAAAGCATTTGATCGAATTTCTAGGCATTTGAAAAAATAAAGGCATATAGTGTGCATCTAGGGTTTTAACCTTGTTTGTGCAATTCTCTTGGACCCTAAATCAAAAATCTTTGCTTTGTAATCCTAGGGTTATTGATCATTCAATAAAAGAATCATTCTAGGGTTAGCTCTTGTCTTATTGCATCTTGTATCTTGCATTGTTCTTTTTCTTTTCATAGTGTGGTCTTAGAAAGGCCAAATATAGGTGCATGCTTAATTGACACATTCAAACACATTCCACCCCAAAATTGGAACGAGTCCTAAAACCATTAATGGTGAACCCTTACCCTTTTACCATTGAGTGTAGAGTTACAACATACTCCCATGGTCACCTCGGCTCCAAACGGATCCAACTGAGAATCATACATGGTAGGGTTGTTTTCCCCTTGTACACTTTGATCAATGGTCTATTTTATTCCTTCAAAACCACCATCCCCATAGTAATATTATGTTATTCCTAAGTCGCACATCAAATCAAGTCATGGCTAGGTTCTAGGAAGCTTAAAGATCTACAACCATGCTTTGATACCAACTGTAACAACCCTAAAATCTAACCTTTTTTTAAAAGGATGAAGACTAATAAAAAAATCCAAAGAAATTCATAGAAATTTTTTACCACATTGCGAGTTTCAGATGCTTTAGCATACCTTTGGTGGGCAGAAGTGGCCAATATCCCATGATATTTTTGGGGTTTACCTTGTACACTACCCATACAACTTAAAGGACACCTTGCATGGTCACCCTATTTCCTTTATCTCCTTTGAAGGATATTTTGACCATAGTGTAAGGTTAACCCTATCTCACTCATTTGATAAAAGGGATGCCAAATCCCTGACTAGTGTTAGTCATTCCTTACTAGTTTTAGGTGTAAGCTTCATGTAGTTTTATACACCTCCTTTAGTATAAAACTACTATGCACCATTGAACTAAATTACAAATAATTTAAATGAGGTGATTGTCACTTATGTGGCATCTTTCAATGGTTACCACACCAAATGACATCCCCATAGGAATTCTCACACACTCGTTTAGGTTCCTATGACTATCATTTGCATGACATATCTCACATGGGTATATCACTCTCTTCTAGAGAATTCATCACAAGGATTTAGTTATAATGGAATTCTAAGCTCACTATCTCTCAGAGCACACTTCAGAGATATATTACTAAAGTACCCATTGTAACCCTAAGGGATTATCCCATCAATTCTCCCTTAGCTCTGGTACTAACCTTAAGGGTCTAGATATATTGGTATTCTATGGATAAATCCTCTTAAGGAAGAATCCCCAAACCTAAGGTAAAATTCTAGGAATAGCCTTTCCTTCTATCCCATTCATTCAATACTTAATAGCCACATTTTCATAGTCCATATTCTATTGCAAGAAATAAAATAAATCTATCCATCTATCTTTATTTACATTCTTACATTCCATAAAAAGCTTAATAAAATAAACAATTTCATTTCTACTCATATTCAATTCATAGACATATATCAATAAATGCTTATAACAATTCCATACTAAGTTCTACAAAAGATACACAAATTATACATCATGTATCTTGGGAAACCCTCTTGAGAAAAACTTAGCCTTAAATAGCCCATCTTTATTTTCATTGCAAGTCTGTTAGCCAATCTAAAAAAATAATCTTCTTTTTATTTTTCCATAGTTTCAATTTATTACATAAGAATCTCTATAACTATTATGTCCTCTTATTACAAGTACTTTAAAAAATTACTTTTTACAAGAGTGAGGGAAACCCATAATTCCCTCACACTAAACTTCATTAAATCACCAGTCTACTAATACTCAAGACTCTTTTCCTTGAGTATTATCTTACAAAAGAGTATTGATGGAACCCCCATAAGTTCCTTTCCATTCATCGGGTCCCATGCCTAAAGTCTTCTTTATTTAACACAAAAAAATAAGTTTCTCATTTCACAAATAGTCTACTGATTCCACATATTTAAAGCTAACAATATTCATAGCATACAAGCTTTCCTCATCTTATGTAATAATACATATACAACAATTATCTAGCATATCTTCATGAATTATACAATATAAGGATGCCATTCATCTTTTAATAATAGCCTCATTATACTTTTCCAATAAAAATATGAACTTCAATACATTTAGTTCTAATTATCAACGAGTATGCATGATCCAAAAGAAACCATTTCAATCTACTCATCACTAAAAATATCCCCAATATATATATGATTCTATAATGAACCAATCAACTTTAGGGTTATTAATTTTTTTAATAAGATAATACAAAATTCCATTAAAATAGTTTAAATTCAATCTTAGGATTGTCTAGCCCATAAAGGCATAATCATACTGTTTTTCCATCCTTAACTAATGTGCATTATCTTTATTATAAATATTATTTTCTATTAATATAGAAATTCTAATACATTCATTTTTAATCTGAACTGAACTATCTTTCCTCCATAGATTATTTCTTTCTAAATTGAAATATGATACAGATAATATATCTCCAACTAAAAGCATAATATTTCAATAGAGGCATTATAACTCTTCTTAAACATTCTATAATATTTCCTAAGTAAAGGAACGCTTAGCTCTCTAAATCTCATATCTTTCAACATGTAAGTAATACTCACTTCATTTTTTAGCAATCTAACTGTTTAGATCGTCATTCTAGAAAATAACATAATGAAAGTTCCCACAAATTTCACTTAACGTAAGAAAAAGAATTCTATCCTTCTATGGCACATCGACCATCGCTTGGGATGTTTGTATTCATATGGAGCTATCACCCATCTAATAATAATGATACACCCTATTTAATAGGGTAATTCTCATGCTGATGTAGATCCAATTTGTGGCACTAGTCACAAGGTAATGTAAACATAACCAGGTAGATGCCTACAAAGTTTATTGTGTGTATAATTCACACATTTTATTAGTGATAACTTAGATTTAATCTTTTCAACCTAACGATTTAGCTTAGTGTTATAACACAACAAATAAATAATAAAAACCCTCAAATATCATTCCTTAAGTAAGAATTTGCGTCTCTCTGAGCCACCACGTGGACGTTGATGCACAGATCCATCTATGGCTTAAGACAAAATTAAATCATTCCTTGCCCTAAGGTAAGCTTTATATTCACTAGGGTTAAGATGCTAAATTTTTGGTACTGGTTTAATGTGGGAACAACCCCAAACTTCATTCTATAATGATACCTCCTTAGACAATGCACACAAACACGCTTCTTGCTACCAAATATAACACACTCAAGGAAGAAGGATAACGTGGTGAATCTTATATAAGGATCGACCTGAAACTTGCATTCTCTTAGGCGAATGCAACATGAAAAATGTGATCTCTGTAACTACAGTGTTGTTCTATGACGAAGTCAACTCTATGATTTACAAAAGCCAAGCAATATTCAAGTTTTTAAAACATAATCATTCTTCCCTTACATAGGTTTAAAACTACTGCATTAGATATTTATAGAAAAAGGGTACCTTTATCAATCCAACAAATGTATTGAAGATGACTCTATTTTGCACTCCAAAGAAGAGTTATTTCTCTCTTCCATTCTTCAAAATATTTCTCCCTCTGTGGTACATTCACCCCTAAAACAAAAACAATGATCCCCTCTCTTCCATCGAAGGTCTACTATAGAGTATGGAGCAAGTTTCATTCAAGGAATGAACTTAATAACTACCCAAGTCTATTCATTTTTTATTGTTTTCTATTTGAAATGATATAAAATCAATTTAATATTTGCAATCATTCTAATATTCAAAACATTAATCACTTTGTTTCCTTCCAATAAATTCTTTTTTAATAAGACCTTAGAGTTCTATTTTCTAATTCAAACATAAGGAATCTTTTACCAAATGAAACTTATCCTTTCAAATTTCATAAGCAATTATAATTGCAACAAAGGCTTATTCCATGAAAAATTAGTACTTCCTTTACTGCTAAGCATTTATCAATAAGCACCCTTAGCATTCTATGTTACTTTAAAAGTAACTTAAATTTTCTTAAAAATTTAGACATTATACCATGCATTCACAACAAGAACGATAAATACAAAATGCACAATCATAGATTAGGTCTAAATGTGGATATCTTGTGTCAAAGGATCTGGTTATCTTAACCTTCGGTTCTTTGCTCACTTATGAGAACACATGTTCTTGTATAACACACATTTTCATTAGTAGTATATAAAAATCCATAAACTACCAAACATCATAAAATCAAATAGTTTTTCATTAAAAATAACATATGGTTTCATAAGCCTATTATATAAAAACGTTTTCCAAGGGAGGGTCATGACACATATGATACTCTACATTATATGAGTAGCTAATGAGACTTTACCTCTCCAAGTGGATAGGATTGATCTATCTTAGAATCTAGATATGGTACTTATTATTGTGTTTTATTGTTGTGGCCTCTTAAATTTTTTCTAATGAATACTTTTATATTTTTACATTTATGATATTTTATTGTTGTTTCTAATTTTGGAGGTTGTTTCATTACAAGTGGTATTAAAGCAACAATCTTGGCTCCCTGTGATGGTGTAAAAAATTGATAGAGGGACATGCAAGTTATTCTAAAATCTCTTTCAATCAAATCTATTATTTTTTATTAGGTAATTTCTATTAATTTTTTTATGTTATCATCTTTCAACATAAATTTATTTTTACTATTGTAATTTAAGCAAAATCATTCATGTTTTTTGAAACTAAAACAAAAAGTATTAGTGGCACCTAGAACTTGTGGGAGATCTATCTCATTTTGATTATCTTGTTAAACTAAAGAATAAAATATTTAGGGTTTCATCATCAACACATAGTGTATATGCAAACCCTTCGTTTTCTCTGGTTGGGTATGAGTCAACAGGTGTTTACAACATATAAATCTACATATTGATGATTGTATGAGGTAAAAGAAGCATTAACCATGACATCCAAACAAGCACCATAATATACCATACCACATTAATATTTTTGACCCTCATGCTCTTTTTCTTTTATGCACCATAAGTACCCCTCCCAATCCTTCTATGGGTTCCCATCCCTTCCCTCTGACATTTTCTTCAATTTTCATAGGTATCTATCCTTTGAGCACAAAAGGATGAATAAAATGGTCAACAACATTAGTACTCCCTAACAACACTACTTTTAGTAGCTTGATAAAATCCAAAACCAATTGGATTAGTTACTTGTGTAGTGTGGTAGTGATTTTTCCCACATTGAGTGCTTATTAGAAAATGATTTTGAATAGGTTTCAAGATAATTTTTAGTGCATGTGTCCTAATTTTTGCTCCCTTAATAATATTACAGTCAAATATGAGTTCCTTATTCTAATTATTAATTATTTTTTGGATTAACTATATGGTGCCAAATTTATAGAAAGCTTGTTTTGCATTCTATATTTTATCAAATATGGTTAGAGAAGAGGATATTTTAGAAACTATATTTTAGACACGAGGGATTTGTTTGAATATAATGATTCTATTTTTTAGGTTCATGGTGTCATTTATAAGGAAAATATTATTATTTCCATAGACCCTAGTAGCAGGTATAATTTCATTAATATTGCTTTGGCTAAGAATTGCAGGTTCATGTAACAAAAAACAAGAACATACAACTTAAGGGTGAGAATGTTTAGATTTTTTAAGATATGAAGATCACCATGGATAGAAATGTTTCAAAATAAAATATCCATGCTATTAAAACGAAAATGTGGATATTATTTTTGGTTATCCTTGGTTGGATTATTTGGGTACTATTAATATTAATGTGTAAAAGAAGTTCATGAAGTTATGGTATAGGAAAAAGAAGATAACATTGTAGGATATTTATCAACTTAAGGATCAAATATCCAAGGAGAAGCAGGAAGTAGTTATGGAAGGAGAACAAGTTAAGGAACCAATAGATGAATCAAAAGCTAAATCTACAACAAAGGAAACAATAGAGTCCATGGAAGAAACAACAATAAAGTCCAAGGAAGCTTTATTGGAAGAGCACAAGGATGCACCAAAATAATGCTTCATTAGAGAAGAGCATGAAGAAGAAATTAAAATAGAGGAAGAAAATGATGAATAAAGGGAAGCAAAATATTGGGTTAAGGTTACACCATATCACCACCCACACCACCATGAGTGAAAATAATCTTGGAGGCATGGATTAAGGGATCAATATTATTATGGATCTACATGGAGTAATAAAGGCATCAAGTATGCCAATGTTTGACAAAAAAACCATAGTAATTTTAGATTTCAAAGTGGTTTAGCAATATCATAGAATGACTGAACCAATCATTCAAAATATCAGAGTAGAGCAACAAAAGTATAGATCCAATATACTAATTATGGACATTCATGTGGAACAATGGCAACTTATCATTGAAGACCACCACCAATCAAGATTTCACTTAAATGGATGGATGATCAATATTGGTACCAATAGTCAACATTGCTTAAAATATCATATAATTTTGTTTCTTCTCATATTTTGAGGATGAAACATTTGTATGGAGGGTGAAATGCTATGATACTTAGGGATAGGTATATGGGGATATAATAGTATATTGTGTAAGGGTATTATGGATACTTGGCATGGGCCACACATAACACAAGGTTGATTATATTATTATATTAAACTATAATAATGAGTAAGATATCAAGTGGAATTAGCTCAACCGGTTAGATTCAATATTTAAGGAGACCAAGGTTCAAATATTGCCAAGCAATAAATGGATAATATCCAAGCTTTGTTGTAATACCACTATGTGGTGATGATATAATACAGGTGAGGCCTATTTCAATCCCATATAAAAAATTAAAAATGAATGAGATGAGGGTTTAGTCATCAAATCCCCAAAGTAGCATTTGAAAATAAGGGATATTGTCATTGTAAGCATCATCATTCATATCGAGTATTCTCTTATAATCATATTTTTCCACAGAGTGATCTCTCATCTTGGAGATCTTGTTGAGTTATTCATTCCTTAGGGAGTATTATTGGTGTTGCCCTACCTTAAGGGTATTATCTATTTTTATCTTATTGTCTGGATTATTATTGTAGATAAATATTTGTAGATGGATGAGTTGTTATTTTATGTGAATAATTTTTGTTAATGAGAATAAGGTTCCATAACATTTTACTTGACCTACACATTTTCAAAATATATAGCAAGTTAAACTCTCCTTTGAGTATACTTAGGGAATTTAACTCTCACTTCTAAGGAGTAAAAATCTCATAGTTTTACATAATTTTGATGGAGACCAGTGGTTATTCTTTGTCTGTAATATTAGTCTCTTGTGATAGAACCATTTATACCTAAGGCCTTTTTTGAGGTTATTTTTTTTAGTAAAATGTTTTATTCACGACAAAATCATGTTTATAACAACACAGTGAATGCTAATTATGAATGATTTTAAGTTGTATGTATTAATGTCATAAATTTTAATAAGTTAAAATATAATATCAAAGTTATCCACACTATGGGGACCAAGATGTGGTGATGTAGAGGATAACTTTCTAAACTATCTTGTGACACAAAAACTTATATTTTAGAGTTGTGCGACAAAAATAGGGCACAAGAGAATACTTTTCATAAGAATATAAATTTATTTATAGGTAATAAAAATGTAAATATACTATAGAATAAAAACCTCATGCAACCACATTAGCACTAGCACATAGGCATAGTACATGGGGTGCATGGCACTATAAGTACAAGATATTTGGTTCCAATATAAAGATATCCTAAATCTATAGAGTGAGAAAGTAAAGAATGGAAGAATAGGAGAAGATAAATAAAAGAGCAATAGAAGAAGAAGAATAATCCTAAGATAATATTATGCTATATACAAATATTTAAAAGTTTCAAAGTAGTTGGGAGATGAAATAGTTTAGTTTTCCAATTAATAAAGAAGCAATTTCAATGGTAGGTTTAAAATTATCCATTTTCCTTCCTTTGTAGTTGATATTAGTTCACCAAACACCAAGTATCAAGACCATAAATTTATAGATATTTCCTTAATGATTGGTATTACCAAAATTCCCTCTTTGTATAGTAATGCTTGACAATAACATGTGGAGTTGACGTCATAGGTCCATCTGTTTGTGTAAATTAACACTAGTGGCATTAGCACAATGGAAATGTTGGCACCAAAATTATCATAATTCCAAAGGTTAGGTTAATAGTATAAGAAAGTTTGACGTTGCAAGAATAAATACCATTTTATTATATGGTGAATATTCTAGATAGCAACAAAGGCCTATAAGATAAAATTTCCATGGCATCATCATCCTTTGAATCTTGAGCAATTATTGTTTTACTTAGATCATTTATCCCCGTTTGGAAGTGATGGTCCCCATCATAGCAACCTCCAAATATGGAAAATTATTCTTAATCTAATCAAACATCTACCACTTAGCCTGAGCTAAAAACTAACCATGACTAACAAACTTGAATAGATTGTGTGTCTCCTAGTGAATACTCTTATTGGGGATATCAAGCAACTAATTTTTTGTTGTAGGTTCTAATTCATTGGGTCTAGATCTATAAGATGTTGTACTACCATAGGATATAACATAGGAGGATGGTATGACTTAAGGAGTCATACGTGAAACATTGGATGCATCCCCAAGTAAGGTAGCAAATCAAGAAAAAAATTGTTCTTACCTATCATGCTTTGAATGGTGTAAGGACCATAGCATAGTGTTTTGATTTTCTAATATAGGCTAGACAAGTATTCTTTCTTCAAGTGAAGTCAATCCTTATCTTCAACTTAAACCTAATATAGCATTATATGTTGATTATGGTGCATTTTATACTTTTATTATTGGTATTGTAAGATATCATATACCTAGGTTTAAATATTTTAGACTTACTATAGATATTTCTCAACCTTATTTTCTTCCTTGACCTATGTTGGCATCATAGCACAATTGGAATGTGGAAGTTGATATCCATTGTATCACTAGGATGAAATCCAAAGCATCCTAAAATGGGTTGTGACCTATGGTGGTGTAAAGAGCCTTGTTCAGTAATGTTGAACATACAATGTTCTCTCATCCCATGTTTATGGATGTTTATGGTTGTACATCATAAGTAGATGCACCAATAGTTTTTTGACACATTTGGTTTGTCCATCTACCTACCCGATGGAAAGTAGTGGAACATTAGATGCTAGCATCCAATTATTCCTAGAGTTGGAACAAGAATTTGTTTATGAACTTGAAACCCAAAATTAAAACTATCAAGCTTAGGGACCAAAGTGAATTTCATTTACTTTCTAAAAGAACATTTGAGTAGTCTCAATTTCATTAATGTTTTTGTTGTATGTTACCATTATTGAAATTTACTAAACCTATCCATAACCATGAAAATACGATCATATTGATGTTTGCATTGTAGTATAGTTTATAGGACCACACATAGAGCTTTAATTCTCAGCATATGTGTGCATAGTAGAAGTCTATTATAACATCAAAAATGTCCTATTCCAAAAAGTCCAACTACTTTACAATAATGAGATTTCTAAATGAGCAACTTGTGTGGTGTACACAAAGGTGCACAAAAAATTCTAAGATAGTACAACAAAATATCCTAAAGATGGTGATTTAGCATTGGATTATCCTATATCAACTATTGGTGGATATTGAAAAGATCAATATTATTTGGGTATAGCATTTACTAGTCTTTAACACCATTCCTTTTGCTATATAGAATAGTCAACAACATTTACATCAATGAATGGTTCAAATAGCATATATATATAATTTGGTCTGAGAGACCATGACTAGGTGGTTCTAAACCGTCAAAGTCACTCGGGAGTCGCACTCGGTCCTACCTCGCACCAACATTATCAATTGGATTTTGGGTACCCAATTCAACTTTTTGGTAGGGTGGAGATTCAAACCTGGGACCTCCCTTGGAGGATTGCCTTCTCCTCTCCAACTCACCTACAACACCTAGGTCAAATAGCATATTTTTTATTCTCATTTCCCTTGTAATGTTTTATCACAAGATGGAATTGCTACAGGTAAGTCATTCATTTCATATGGAAATATATTTCTAGCTTACTCTATGAGTGCAATATTTATAAAGGCTTGTGATAATAATGGATGATGGTATCCTTACCCATTATGTAGTGGTGCTATTGTTGAAAAATTTGAATAATGGTATATAGATCCTTATATGTTGAGTTTCATTTAACTATGGAAAAGTATATTAGAATGGCATGCCATAGAATTTTTATTTTGGATAAGGATGGTGCCAATTGCATAGTTTAAAACAATAATCTTAGTTGTAAATAATTGAGTGAAGTATGGAATGGCAAGAACTATTGTTAAATAGAAGAACTATTTAAGCTCATAAAATGTTTGTTGTTATGAAGTCTAATGAGAATTTACCTTCCCATGCATGACTAATTGAAATGCTATGAGACATGTGATAATACTAATACAAACTAGTAAAGAAGTTGAAAAGGTCCAAAAAACTCTTGGGTTTTGTTAGATTATTTAGGATTGTCCACTATTGAATGACATGATTCTTCTTTAGGGCTATATATAGTCCTTATGATGCAATGGTGTATCCTATATAGGATATATCTATGATGTCAAAAGTGCACTTATCTATATTAACTTAAATATTGTGCTACTATGGATTGACTAAAACTTGGTGCACATGTTATAGATGCTCCTTCTAAATTTATGCTAAAAATGAGGATGTCATCTAAGTAGAAAATAATGAAAGACCCTATGAATGGTTGAAGAACATCATTCATCAAGCGCATGAAGGTCATTAGAAAACTGTTCAAGCCAAAGGGTATAAACACCCTACATTGGATCCACCCTCCAATGTGGAATCATAACCACTAATCAAAACTAAATTAGTTAAGGATGGCATATATATTAGTCAGCAACTAACATGCATGACCCTTTAATGGTGCCCTATCAACATAATATATATTACATAAGTTATCATCAATGTAATGTTGCAAGAAATCTTATGATTAATGTATATTACTAATTTTGTACTATACTTATGTAATTGTGCATGTGTATGTTTTCCAAAAAACTTTAATTTTATTTAAATATTTTGATAAAGGCAGTAAAACAAATATGTACTCCCACCTATTTGATCTACCAAGGGATATTTTTTGGTGTACTAGCTAGGAAAATTATTCAAGGAATGGTGCTAAGATAAGAAGTTGTTTGAGACCTATTTTAGGTGGAAACAATGACAATTCAAGAAGGGACATGGTAGATGTTTGAAGAAGATAATTGGAAACTAAATGTTGTTGAATTAGAATATTGGTGGTTCCAAAAGCTTGATAGTTATTGGGTTTTTATTATAGAAAGAACCAACCAAAGGATCTCTAACATAGAATCCTACTTCCCTAGAGACATATGTGAAGATTTTTGGGTCAAGATCCTCCATTTATGATGAAAGTGGTTGGTAAAACAACCCTACTTTTAGAAGAGATACTTTGGTAAAATTTGGAAATTTGTAAGGCAAAATCCTAGTGAGCCACACTTTTCCAAACTTGAGTAGTCTAGAGCAATCCTTAAATATAAAATTAGGATGTGAAAGGGATATAGAAAAAAACTAATGCAATTTGTTTGAGGATTTATGATTTTTTTTATTTAAGCATATTTAACAAGTTCATTTTTAAATGGAGTTTCCATTTATGAAATTTTAACAAATTCAAATGCATCTATAGAAGAAACATTAAAATTATAAATAACAATACAAAATTATTAGTTAATATTTTATTGGATTTACTTTGTAATCCAAATCTCAAGTATTTGCATGGTGAATATTGGCACTTATATACCACAAGTGGATAGTGAATGTGAGGCGTGAGGGAGTGCAAGATGAGAGCCAATATAAGATAAGAGGAAGTGCGAGCCAAAATTTAGTCATGGTAGAAGATCAGTGGGTTCATTCTAGGTAATGCTTCAAAACCTTACCACGAATGCATGGAACATTGTTTCTAGAAAATTGCCAAATTGAAGGAATATTGAGAGAAATAAGAGACAAGAGTAAGTACCAGCCAAGATGGAGTGCAAGCCAAGAAAGAGTGCAAGCCAAGAAGGAGTATGATCTAGGAGCAAGCTTCACTATTTAGTATTGAAGGAAAGTCATATTTGAAAGCCCTAATGGCAGGATGCCCTAGCTTGAAGTATATAGGTCCAAGTTGGAGATAAGTGAAAGAGAAAATACATGGCAAGTTTGATCCAAGTAGCAAATGATACACCGGAAGTGAATATCAAGTATGAGATGATTAAGAATGATATAATGGCTCTTTAAAGTAGAGGTTTAATATGTAATTTCCATAGATCATGGCTAAGTTTTTTTGGAGATTCAAAATTGGATCCAATGAAACTAGGGATTGAATTCAAATTACTGTGTCAACTTTTTTCCTAATTTTTTTTCCTCATATTTTCCAATTCATAAAGTAGGGATAAAATAATGGGTGGTGATCCATGGTTTAGGGGCAAATATGCCCTTTATTTAAGACCAAGGAATAAAAAAATGTTGAGAGAAAAACTATTAAGAACCTTCTAGTGTGGGTTAGGCTTTTTGGACTTCCATATCAGCTTATCAATAAGGATGTTTTGAAGAATATTAGAAATACCCTAAGGGAATTCATTGAGGAAATACTAACTACTAAGAAGCGAAAGCATACTATATATACTCGAATATGTGTTGCTATGGATATTTCAAAACCTTTGTGATGATTCATTAAGATTAAATTTTAATAAAGAGAATAGGATCAACAATTGGATTATGAAAATATTGCATTTCGATGCCACAATTGTTATGATATTGGACACACAACAAAATTTTACAAAGTGAAAACTATAAAGGAAGAGAAAAAAATATGGTCATGAGATAAACTTTAAGACGAAGCAAGGAAATCATACAATGATAGAAGCTTAAGATCAAATCAAGGATAATTTACTCTAAAAAATAGGTAACGAAAGCCTATTTACAACATCATTTGGAAAATTCATAAGGAATTAAAGGTGCAAAGGAAGATGTAGAAGAAAATACTCAAACAAAGATGATAGAAGAGGTCAAATTTTTTCCAAGTATCTCATCTTCGTTTTACTGAAGTAATATAGAATCCTTTCTTGGTAATAAAAATGAAAGTGGTGTAGATGTTATCCCTTACACTTTAAGGTTTCAATATCATCATAATAAAGAAATGAGGATGAATGAAATCCATAACAATTTAGGCATTTTAGGGCATAATAAGAAGGTAATTGCTACAGAAGAGTATCCTTGCACTTTAGGGTTTCTAGGGCAATATAAAGAAGAATGTGCTTTTGAGGTTATTCCTTGCATTTTAGATCCTTTAGAGCAATACAAACCTAAATATGATAAGTGTTACTATGTGCACTATGAGAATATTGAAGAGATTGATAAATATGGAAGTATTGGTGGGAATGAAAAACAAAGAGGAAGACCCAAGAAGCAAAAACAAAGAGAAAAATAAAACCGTCGGGATATTTATATGGGGAAAAAAAATCAAATATCATAAGTTTTAACAAGAAGTGAGGCTAAACCCATAAATAAAAACAAAAAATAATAATTAAAATAATATCTTGGAATATTAGAGGCATGAATAAGAACCCTAAAAAAATATATTAAGGATTTTTCGAGTTATTATAGATAATATATTTATAGATATGGAAACTAGATAGAAAATATTTTAGCCATTTGTGGTGTTGAATTTTATCTTGACAAAATTTAAATTTCAAAAGGCATATGATATAAAGAAGTTGATTTTGGAAACTTAGCTATTTGAGGATGATAGAGAATATATTTGATAGAAAGATGAGTTGGATATGGTTTAATTAACTTGTTATAAATGTAATGAGAGTAATATAATATTTTTTTTTTTGCAATGGAAGTGGACCCCAATAGAATCCATACATAGCTTATTAAAAAACAATGCAAAACTACTATATATGGAGCCAAAACTAACATATCTAAAAATATACTTCTAGGTTATGTTTATTTTGGTGCTATCTCACTACATTTTGTAAGTAAGAAGATGTCTACAAGATGGACTACTTCACTATTTACTCAATTTTATCATTCAATTTATTCGAGAGTCCCTATAGGGGACTACCTTCACTTTATTTTGTACGTATTTCATTGTATACATGAGGCAACCTTGTCCATGACCTCACTTCATTCTCAATTGAGATTGATTATCCTTTCATCGACTTAGGAAAAGTCCAACTTGCTCTCTCAAACCTCATTTAGACTAAGGATCTCACATCATTTAACATCACTTAATTCAATTGGTAAAGAAATTTAAAATTAGATTATAAAAACTAGAATGATAAGTCTATTTAATGCAAGCAGGATTGGTTTGATCTCATTAAAAAATTAATTGATTTCCATAAGCATGCAAGAATTGTTGATCTAAAAAATTGTTTGATATGATTATAAGATCATTAGATTGTAGTTCAATACAATAAAGGAGTTAGTTTAATCCCCACTATTTATATTGAATGACCAATTGTAACTAAATATAATTAAATCTAAGTCATTTTGTAGGAAAAGAGATATAAGAAATAAAACAAATATGATTATGTAACCATATAAATGTGAATGATGATCCTAAGTAAGACAAACCTAAAAATGATAAGTATTACTATGATAAGTGTGAGAAGAGTGAATAGATTGATGAATATGAAAGTATTTATGGGAATGAAAAAAAGAGAGGAAGACCCAAGAAGCAAAAACAAAGAGAAAGAAACCCATAGGGATATTGATATGGGAAAATAAAAGCAAATATTGCAAGTTTTAACAAGAAGTAGGGATAAGCCCACAAGTTAAAAATAGATAATGAAAATGATATCTTAAAATATTTAGGATATTAATAAGAACCCTAAAAAAAGGTATTAAGAAGATGTCAAGTTGTTATAGACAAGACATTTATAGATATGGAAACTAGGCAATAAATATTTTAGCCATTCACGGTGTTGAATTTCATCTTGAAAAAATTAAAATTTTGGAAGGTATATGTATGAGTGATATTTTATCTCATAATAAAATTGAAATAAAGGATTTTATTGTGGAAACTTAGCAATTTTACGAAGATGGAGAATATATTTGATAGAAAGGCAAATGAAGAATATTTTTATCAGAAAGGCAAGTTGGATATGGTTTAATTAATTTGATAGAAATGTAATGAGAGCAATGTATGTTTTGTTTTTGTAATAGGAGTGGCCCCCAGTAGAAGCCACACATAGCTTTTTTTTCTTTTTAAAGAAGGATGAGTGATGATGCAGATGAAATATTTAGAAGAAACCAAATAACTTCTGTGTGAATATATTTATGAACACCCTAAAACAATGAAGCAAGAGGAAAAATAGGATATGGAAATGCAAAGCCATATGCATCTTACACCATCAATAAATAGGTAAAAAGACATAGTTGATCCATAGAAACCATACACAATTTCTTTATTAATTATAGTTCAAACCACCAATACAATTCTAATCGTGCTTCTAACTATAATAAATTGAACTCTAACTGATACATTAACTTAGCAAGATATTTATACATAGGTGATAAAAGGTTGATCAATTAGAAAAATTTAGCACTTAAATACATTCTAATCACTTTAGAAAAGTCATTTCCTTCACTAATCCAATGTGGAGATAAAACATCACCATTAAAATTATTATCTCAATTTTTGTGCCTTAAAAAGTATGCCTAATGCAACCTTCACAAATATATTCCTTCAAAATTGCAATTTCTATCTTTGTTTTAACTATGGATAACATTTTTTCTTTAAGTGTAGAGCACATATTTCCTTAAGTGTAAAAAGGCACCTTTCATAACAATCAAATTTTGGGATTTTAACTTTCTTCTTCCTTGATACTCCCAATTCTATTTTGACCCATTTCAAGCTATCAAAATTATCTATTTAAGTATTTATTGCATCAATATATTTTATTCTTAGAATCAAGGAGACACTCTTTCTTAGTTGGCTTATATTGCTACCTCTCACTCATATCCTAGGCTCTATATTACTTCTTTGAGCTCACACTTGCTCAACTCAACTTGACTTGTCTCCCATGAAGGGTCCCTCCCCTATTTATAGTCTCATGGGAGCTAGATATTACATGCATGGAAAAATATTATATGGACACATAACAATACTTTCTAGAGATATTATTTTTTTAATCTTTCAATAATATCAAGATATTTGATATATCCTTCTTGGAATTTTCCTAAGATAATTTACAATTACATGAGATAATACTAATATTAAACATTTCTAGAGATTGTTCGTACTATCAATATTCACTTTTTGCTATTCATCGTGACTATCCCTATCACAATATTCCTTTTATACCCCTTTAGTATAAACATCCCTTTATTTAATAGTTTCCATAACCTTCTCAATGAAACTACTCCATCACAAACATCCCAAACAAACTACTAAGTCATAATCATTTCTCAAGCCATCCCACTATATATTCTTCATGTTATTGCACATGCAAATAATTTGATTTTTTTTGTGTCAACATCTCTCTCCCTCCTAATTTCTACTTCATACTCAAAGTAGGTCTGATCTATTGTAGAGGATGAAATATCTTACATTTACAATGGTTCACCTATTTCTTGGTAGGACTTCCATCCAACTTCTCAAGCTTGTAAGTCTCGTTGTCATGCATGACTACTATCCAATAGGGTACCATATATGTTGGTAGAAAAATTTTATGCTTTCTCTTTTTGTGTTTGGTATTGTACACAATCACCAAGTTATTGACCTTGAAGGGGGACCACTTCAAATTTTTTTCCTAATACTCTTTTTCTTTCATATTCTTATTTACAATGTGGTCCTATGTTACCTACCACATTTCATCCAATTACTACAGTTTTTTATAGATTTGGTTAGTGTTAGAAACCCCTATGACTGTTGCTTAGGGCTAGGCATCCCATCCAACCATGACCTCTCATAAGGGGGAGATATGAGCTTATTAATAGGGAATTTAACACATAGCCACACACACACATGCACCACGGTTTGAACATTGGACCTCCCAAAGAAGATCCAAAGTCCAAACCATTGTGTTGTCCCCCTAGGACATCCAATTAGTGTAGTTGTATCATCCAATCCTTAATATATTGCCTTTCATTATTGTTGTCCTATATTATTGTTCATATGGTGGGTACATAATATTCAATCGGAAGTACAAGATCAATGCCATATGTCAATTGGCATAGGTAATACAATATGACTAACTTTATTGTGGCCCTAGAAGCCCATAATGTTGCATGGATCTCATGTGTAAAATTGTAAAGTTGCATTCTTTATAAGGATTTGACATAGAATATGATTATTTTGTTCCACCTACTCATTGGTATTCAATTTATATACAATCATCTTCTTATTCTTGATCACGAATAAAGTCATAAAGTCTTCCACCACTTTATTCAAGAATTGGGTACCTTGATTACAGATAATCTCCATTGGACATCCAAATAGATAAACCATGTAACTTCTTCCTTTGTCTTGCATTTCATCGATATAGCTTCAACCCACTTATTTAGATAATCCATGGAAATAATGATGCATATATTCCTTCATGTTGTTACAAGAAGGGGTCCAACAATATCAATTCCCCACTTCTCAAAGGGCCTAAGAGGAAATACAAGACATAAGGAGTCATATGTTGTCTTACAATTCTCAAAGGACTAGTACATATCACATGTTTTATGATACTCCATACAATATTTGAAGAGTGTTGGCCAATGATATCATCCAATTCAAAATCCTTCTTGTTGTGATATTTCTAGAGAAGTGCCCTCTACACACACCATCATGGGACTCTACAATCAACTACTTTTCTTAATATTTTCTATTTAATCATCAAAACTTCCCATATGTCCATAATTGATATAAAACTCCTTGCATTATTGAATAGGATTGATTGGACTACACAATCGTCATCTTCATTCTTGGTGTTACATAATCTAGAAACCTAAATATGGTTAAGTATCACTAGATGTATACATATTCCCTCTAGGATAGATTATACTTCCAACAACATCACATCAAGAATCATCATTTGCACATTTAGAGCCTAATACATATGATATTGAAATAAAATTTGCATTGATATGCTTATTAATCAGTTAATCAACAATGTCAAAATAAAATTCTTATAAGAGAATCCATCTGGTTATCCTTCCATATGTAACAATAATGAAATTTTCTCCAATAGATAGTTACTAAAATCATCGTGAGAAAAGATGATGGCTAGTGATTCCTTCTCTGTAATTGTATAGTTTACCTCTACTCTACCTATTTGTCTGCTTCCAAAGTGGATAGGATGATCATTCCCACATGTTGACTTAATGTGCTTCCAAGTGATATGTCATATGCATGTGTACACAATAAATAACTTACTTTGATTTGTATTCTTCAAAACTAGAGTAGTAATTAGGGCCTTCTTCAGTTCCTCAAATGCAGCCTTCGCTTCATTCCCTAGTTCATAAGGAATATCCTTCTTGACAAATTTTGTGAATGACAATACAATTCTTGAGAAATTATTTATGAGCCTCTTGTAATATCCCACATGGCCCAAGAATGATCATAACTTACTCTTGTTTCTTGGAAATTGCATCTACTTAATCTTTGCAACATTTGTAGGATCAATTGCAAGTCCCCGTTGGGAGACCACATAACCTAAAAAGATACCTTTAGTACATCCAAATATGTATTTTCAATATTAAGTAAGGCATTAGCCTCATCCAACCATTTAAATTTCTTCTCAATATCAAATAGATGATCTATATTATTTCCATAAATACAAAAATTATATAGAAAAACTATAATAAAAGTTCCAATATAAGTTTCAAGTACCTTATTCATCAATCGCTTTAAAGTTGTAGGTGCATTACACAACTTGAATGACATCACTTGATAAGAAAATATGCCCCATATAGTGGTGGAGGTTATATTTAGTTAGTATTTCTCTATGACGTGAACCTCATTGTAGCCACTATAGCCATCCACAAAGTTATAGCACTATTTTCCTACAACTTTATCTAAAATTTCATCTAAGAAGGGGAGTAGAGAATGATATTTCTTTATAGCATTTTTCATCTTTGGATAACCAAAACAGACCCTTAGCTTCCCATTCTTCTTCCTTGCAATAATAATTGGATACACCCACTCTGAGATATCTATTGGAAAAATGAAGCCTACATCTAGCAATGTGCCTATCTCTTCCTTCACAGACTTGGTAAATTTTAGATTCATATGATATGGCATTTTATCCATAGGTTTAGCATCATAGATAAAATCTATCTAATGCCTTACCAAATCTACTTGTCATAAATATTTATGATTAAAAGTGAACAAATGAATACACCTATGGAAGAGCTAGAAGTAATCCTCTTTTTCATACTCTTCTATTGTATCCCCAAAGTGTAACTTATGTAGTTGGTTCTCCATATCTTCCTTCAAAAATTGATGTGGATTATCTACTAGAGTATTAAAAAGGATGTCAACCACTAAGACATGCACATCACTTTCTTCATCTTCAGTATCCACCTCACTTGTATTGGCATAATATGAGGTTGTTCATGCTTTCTTACTCAATTTTTATTGTCCTCGTTGTATGAGATTGAGGTATCACATTTATCGTTACTCACTTAGGACCCTAAATAATGATTATATATCCTTCATACCATTAATTATGAGCATGGTATTTTCTTAACCATGATTTTCATAATCACATTGGATAGGTTAATAATATGTCTTTCATGATTTAAAAATCTACCACATAGGTAACTCCCATTAATGATATTACAACATTAAAGACTACTCCTATTGGATTTATTTTTTCTTTATTCAAGAATATTAGGTTTAACTTAGATGGACAATATATTTATAGTCCTAATATCTTCAAAGTAGTTTCTATTATGATATTAATAACATCTCCACCATCTACCATGACATCAAGAATAGAAATACCTTTGCACAAGACTTTAGATTATGGATAATATGGGTCATACTCTACATCGAACACAGTGACTTTGACCTTACTCCTTCTCTGGAACTAAGTCTACTACATAGATCCCTTTGATTTTTTGATGATAACACAATAGTTTCCCATACGTGATGTTGGAAGTTTGCTTTGACAAATCCTATATGGTTGAATATGGTTATCAGCCTATTGAGATTGGAAAATATTGAACTCCTAGTTTTCTTCTTCTCTTTTTGGGCTCTTCTTTCTTCTTAGCCTTCTTTCCTTTGGGTATCCTATCATGAGCTTAATTTATTACCATAATATCAACTTATTCATTATCTTGAACTAGATCAACAATATTAACTAAAGCTTTACCCTTCTCATTCCTCTTTATCTCTGAAGTAGATTCCTTATTAGGGAATTTGTGTAATACCCTTTCCCTTTGAAATCATAGCAAACTACCTTAGACATATTCTTCCTAATATTTTTATCTCTAGATTGGGATCATTGAATTCCTATGTCCTTTTCTTGCAAAAAATTGATTACAAGTTATCCCATCCATTTTATTAGATCTTCTACTTCAGTTACAACAGTAAATGAAGATGATCTTATTGTTGCTACTATTGAATTTGGTTGTGTAATCTAGCTTTAATATGTCAAAGCAACTGGTGCTAGTGGAATTGGCTCTTCTTATCAACTCTCCTTTTACTACTTCATAACCTTATATACATGTTGGATAGTAGCATGTTACTCATACTTGACGCTCAACCTATTTGTTGCCTTGAGACCTATAATAAAATACTTACTAAGCATGTTATACACACCATTCATGATTCCATCAAAAAATTATCCTTTCATAACTAGACCTCCACCTTTTTCTAAAGCCCTTGCACTTATGCATTGCAGTCATGAAATTTTTGATAGATTTTGTAGCCTAACACTTAATGTAAATCTAACAAGAAAGTAATTACATGATCAAAATAAAGTTGCAATATAAATAACCCAATAAAGATGATGAAACTATAATAACTCAAAAATACTCACAAAATAATCACATGAAAAATTCTCATGAAAATACTGAAAATGTTATAGAATAAAGGTCTACTAATGCATGCTATGTGCTATGCATTTTTATACCAATTACAATGATTTGTTACAAATATAATAGTATGTGAATCTTAATATGAAGCACTCTTGAACTTCACTCTTCTTTGAAACTCTTTACTTTCCTATTCTAAGGATAGATGTACACTCTTACATAATGAACACGTGCACATTTATAGGCAGAAACGTAAAAAGTTCAAGTCCTATGTACATATGTCAATATGAGGGATCGTAATCTTGTGAGTACCTATGCACAATATATACCTGGAGTGAAGAGGATGAATCCCTCTACGCCTAACAATTTGGTGGGGGTTGGCTTTTTCGTGTATCTTTAGTTCAAACAAACTTCATAAAACTAATGATTTAAATAAAGCAAATAAAACTGATGCAGGAAAAATAAATACATACAAAAAATAAAATTAACACACTTATAGAATTAAAATAACTAAAATGAAAAAATGAATTAAAATTGTGAAAATTTAAAAAAATTGCACACAACTAAAATAAATGACATGAAATAAATAAAGCAACACACAAAAAAAATGAAAATACAAGAATAAAAAGAAATAGGAGAGGATTATTGCCTGGAGTGGGCTTGAGCTCCCACAGATGGTCTGCCCGACTAATTACTAAAAATTGATGTCTTAGTCCATGCAAATTAAAAGCACTCCTTCTTCATAATGCTCTGCGTTTTTATACAACACATAAGTAGTTTATGTTACAACCATGTAATATTGGAAATTCTAAATTAAACATACATCATTGTCTATTACAACGACTACATATGCAGCTACGTCCTTCGCCAAAGATAGGGAGTCATTATGTGAAATTGAACATCTACGACTAAGAATGATGTTCCTTTGGAACGTGAAAACAACTTCTATCATTTTTATAGAAATCACATGGTCAAAAGTCAACATCTAGTAGTCGTGATATAGGTTCTTTTTGTTGGAGAGTAGGCACAATATTTTTGTTAAGGATAGAAAATACATCGATGAGATGTAGGTATCATTACCTTTTGGATGATTGTGTACATGTGCTAAACTCTATGGGATGTAGGTGTTGTGTTCTAAATGGAACATAGGTGATTTCTTACATTTGAGATATAGGCACTTTCCTATGTTTGGGATATAGGTGCCTTCTTGTGTTCGAGATATATGTACTTCTTCTTTATGGGAAGTAGGTGCTCTACCCTAGGTAGGATGTAGTCACCTCCTACACTCATCGAGATTGCCTTTATAATATCACTAAAATAATAATTCAAGCACATAATGTCAGGTTCGTAGAGGATCTTAACTCAAATTTATGAAAGAATGAACAAAAACCTATAGCTACACACACATTCAGCTAAAAATACCAATCAAACATAAGTAGAACATTTTATCATTAATCATATGCAATAGTCATATAAAAATATATCTCTAATATCCACATAAATGTAAAAGAGATGAGCATTTCTAGTGCTCATCATAATCCCATGACTAGTCATTGACATATCCTCATATCACTCTCTACACATGTTTCTTGCTTCTTTGATGACCCGACGGTATACATTATTTTGATGACACTGCTCTTGTGCTCTTGTGTTATCTCTTGCCCTATTTCTTGGTCATCATCTACGTCTACTGGGCTGATTGGGAGCTACTTTCTCTAATGGTATCCAAGCTAAGGTAACTTTGTTGTGTTTAAATGTTAGTGTTTCCTGTTGACACAATAAATGATTTAGGTTCAAATACATTGTGTCTACAATAGATAGGGTGCCCCACGATACTATGTGTGATATATCAATAACTTGTGTTTCTAGCAAGATGGGTGCCTAGGGATATTCTATGAGTTCCTCTTCTTCTACTTTTACCTCTTCCTTGATCTCCTTAGGGTCCCATGGTGGAGTTCATTCTTTTATTTTGGGGGTACCCACATAGGTTCCTTTCTAGTTACTCTAGTTTGATAAAAATATTCAACCATTGGGATCGCTACTAGGAATAGGAGAGAGAGTCATTCATTTATGGGAGTATTCAGTTTTCTTATTTGATCCTTGGTGGCTAAGTTTATACTAAAACCTAGCTCTCTGTTCATTCACTTTTTTGCTTTTATTGTTGCTTTATTTTTCTTCAAAATATCCTTTATTTCATCCATTTTTCATTGGTAGGCCTCAAAAAATTCAAGTGATGCAACTCATTCTTCATTGAAATCAAGGTCATCCTATATTTTCCTCTTCACTTTATGGTGTTGCATTGGGAATTCTATTTTCTCTTATTTTGATTATCTAGTGCTGAAGTTGCAGGTGCCTTGGTGACAAGTGCAAAAAACTCTTCTTGAGGTAGCAATTGCAGGTCATCTTCTACTACTTGCATAGAAGGGTTTATGGTAGGGAAAATTTACACAGAGTGCTCTACTTCTGGTTGGTTTGAGGATTCTCATAGTTCACTCAGGGTGCTCTGATCATCTAATACTTCAATTAGCATAGGCTCTTATTGAGCCATAGGGCTCCCCTATTTGACTAATATCCCTACTATAGAAGTCATCTATTGCTTTGTCATTGTATCCCATGTCTCAGACTGCTCTATGTGTGATGGGGATCGCCTAGCATCAAAATTCTATACTCTAGTAGAGGTAATTTTTTTTCAAAATCTTTGGATGATATTTCTTGGTCTATGGACCAATTGGTTTGGACAAAAACATCCACTTTATTCATATTCTCAAAAAGCAATTATCATAGTTGTTGCACAATATCTTCCAATTGATGCCCAGTGTTTTACAATTACTATTGTTTAGCAACAATAACTTGCTAATGTTCCTCAAATTTAGTCTTTACAATTTCATATTTTTCTTCCCAATTGGAGATATTTTTCCTTACCTTCTATGATTGACTACTGAAGTCCTCCTCAAATGATCTACCACAAGATATTGCAGTAGAGGCCAAATATTATAAATCTTGGGTGGCTTGTTCATTAGTGAGGGCATAATATTATTTCCTTAACTCTATAGATGTGCCTATGTCTATACCTAATTCGATGGTAGGTGGTGAAACTAACCTCCTAGAGCTTGGCATTGGATTCTCTGCCTCTTCACACTATTAGGAGGTAGGTGCCTCTACTTCTTCATCTAGGGCATCCTCTCATTGCCCTTGCTCTTCAAATGATTCAATTGTAAACAAATTTATTGTGATCTATAGAGATGGTGGTTTAACTCTCTACCCCTTAGCATGTTGAATTAGGGCTAAAAAAAGCCTTTGGTGAGCCAATTTAATCTACATGCCTACCTAGTATCTGTTGGATTCATCCTTCAAGGCACTAGTGAGGTAGAATAGGATGTTGATCCAGTTGTCGTGCATAGATGATTCATAAAGTGGAGGTGGTTTGCATTGATGATCGAATATCATACAGTACAGGTAAAAAATCAATCCAATTGCTCAAACATGAGCTTCCAAGCATCCAATAGATACTGCTTTGATAGCCCTTAGCACATCAATTACATCATTGGCTGGTCAAAAAAATTCTAGATGCATAACTTAATGTTGTAACTCTTATACGTTTGCTCTCCTATATATGGTAGGTTGATAACCATCACAATGTACTCTTCTATCACTCCCCTCATGTGCACCATCACATCCTCCCTGGATGCTACAAATTTATGGATTATAGTGAGATCTTAGCCTTGACTAACCATCATGTTGTTATCCAACCATCCTACGACTTCAAATTATTCTCAGACTACACCTATTATGATGGACAGATTAGTGGGATAGTTATTCTTTTAAGTATGGTTCCTTGACAATCCTTCCATGGTTATCACATTTATATCTCTATGTCTTTATGATGCTTTAGTGATGACTATGCCACTATCGATTATATATTGAAGCATGCACCTACTTATTGTTAATAAGGTATGATTGACACGTCCTTGTAATCAATATCTTCTATTTTGAGAAATGCATGGGGTTGTAGTTAGATTCTATTACAAAACTCCCCCATGCCTAATTGGTCCCATGTGGTTGAGTGCTAACGTGGTTTTGCACAATTGGGAAAAATAATAAATGGGTACATACTAACACTTAACACAAAAATAAATTTTATGATAACTATGCATATAATCAATGAAAAATAATGGTACTTACTTGGGTGTAATCCTTATAATGGTATGTGTGATGCTAGGCAATGTGACATGATTAGATGATGCCATATTAAGGTGGACCAAAGAATAAAAATATTACTACTTTTTTTGTGTGGCATTTACTCACTAGTGGTCATTTTATTGGGAACTATATTATTATAGTTCTTGAGAGCTCATGTATTGAAAGAAAAAGTATGGGTCACTATTATTCATTCACATGAGTAAGCATACTTCATTGTTGTGACTCAAAAGTAGGTGTAACCTACCATTAAAGTATTGGGAGTCACGTACTCTATTTTGAAAGTAGGCATACTCCATAAAAAATGGATGTATTTATGCTTGCATGGATGTAGGTGTCGTCCCCTAGTGGAAAGTAGGTGCCTCTAGTTCTCTCATGAATGTAGGCACTACTCTCTTGGTGGGAAGTAGGCAACTTCTATGTTGGCCTGAATATAGGAGTCATCTTCTTGGTGAGAAGCATGTGCCTTTTATGCTAGCTCAAATATAGGCATTGTCTTCCTTGTGGGAAGCAAGTGCCTTCTATGTTGTCTCGGATATAGACACCATCCTCTTGGTGGGAAGTAGTGTGCTAGCCAAGATTTAGGTGTTTTATTCCTTTTTGGAAGCAGGTGCCTTCTATGCTAGCCTGAATATAGGCACCATCCTATTGGTGGGAAGTATGTATCTTTCGGGTTGGCCTGGATGTAGGTGTCACCATTTTTATGGGAAGTAGATGTCCTCTCCATACCATCACACTCTTATAAAGTGGGAAAACATGGTGATATGACTCTTTATTTATAGGCATGGTGGCCTATAGTCTGCAATGGGTTCCATGTGGCATTGCAAAATGAAAACGAGAATAAAAAAAACCTATCTAAAAGTGTTAAAATAAAATATAAACAAATATATATATATATATATATATATATATATATATATATAAAATTTTTTTGGTGAACTCATTTGCATTTGTCATTCTACTGAAATTTTTTTTGAATATGAGGTCCTCCCCATGCTTGCATCTGAGCCTATTTCATGAATTTTAGGCATATGGTAAGGACATAGTCGGTGTTTGTTGATCGTAAAAACTATTCCACTATCGTTAATAATTTTTATGAAAATGACTCCATTTTTAATTATATCGATCATCTCATACCGACCCAACTACCTCTTATTGAGATTTCCTTTCCTTTCCTAGAACTAGGAGTCGTACAACAATGTCTATTCTCCCTCTCTAAACTGTTTCAGCCTGATAAAACAATCATGCCATATCACTCTCTATTTTTGTATCACTTATGTATGTTGTAAAACTTCCTATTTGATCTCATCCAACTAATTTAGTTGGAATATGCATTATTTTTGTGCTACATCTAGATTCAAATTAAGTTCTCTTACAGTTTGTAGATTTTTTACCTTGAATTCTATGGGCATAATCGCATTCTTATCGTACACCAGCTGAAATGGTGTAAATATTGTGGTGGTTTTCCATTGAGTCTAGTATACCTAGACTACTTTTGGAAGATGTTTCTCCCAGTATTTCTTGTGATGTTGTACTATATTTGTCAAAATATTTTCCAACTTGCAATTGGTAACCTCCACTTGGCCATTAGCTTGAGGATGATGTGGAATTGTTGTGTTGGATCTGAAATTGATGCATTAGTTCATGTATCATCTTCGAGGTTAATTGAGCTCCTTGGTTAGTGGTAATTTCTCTAGGAAAATCAAATATAGTGAAGATGAACTCATACAAAAATTACACTACATTTTTCTCCTTCATACTCGCAATGCTTGCACTTCAACCCACTTGGTAACATAATCAGTACAAACTAAAATATATCTTTTACCATTAGATTATGGATTGATAGGTCCAAAAAAATCCATTTTCCACTTGTCAAATGGTTCTATATGCAAATGTGGTTGAAGGGGCATTTTGTCTCTCATGGTTGGTCGACCCATTCTTTGGAATTTATCACAATGGTTGACGTGTTTAGCTACATATTTGAATAGTGAGGGCCAATAATACCCTATCTATAAAATTTTGAATGTAATTATTTTTCCCAAAAAATATCCACTGGATGGTTCATCATGGTTCATCATGACAAGATTCTAAAATGGATGGGATTTCTTTCTATGCTATGCATCTTCTCATGATTTGGTCAGGACCAAATTTTAAACAAGCAACCATCAACCCATCAGAAGGCTACACTCTTCTCAATAAATTTTTTGAGCTTCTCAAGAAGTGAGTGTAGGGGATACTTTACCAGTTTTCAGATAATTGGCCATATTGGCATACCGTGGTGTTTGGTCATCTAGAGAAAAGATATGCTCATATGGGAATGTATCCTTAGTTCCAATATTATCATGAGATATTAATCTAGATAGAAAATATGCAACCATGTTATCTCTTTTGGTTTTGTCTATAATGGTTACATAAAATTCTTGTAGGAGTAAAAACCATCTCATAAGACTACCACTTACTATTGGTTTGTTCATCAAGTATTTGATGGTTGCATGATATGTATGTATAAATATTATATAGCTCATGATATAATGGTAGAATTTATTAATAGCATGTACAATTGCAAGGAATTATTTCTCTATGATGGTGTAATTTAATTTAGCATCCATGAGTTTTTTACTAACATAATAACTGGCATATACTTAATTTTCTTTCTTCCATCCTAATGCTTCCCCTATAGTGTTGTTAGATGTATCTACATAGATATGGAACATGAGATCCCAATTTGGACCTTTAAACATGGGAGCAATTGTCAATTTTTCTTTTAATATTTGAAATGCTTGTTCATATTCATCCATCTAGAAAAACTCAGCTTCTTTGGTTAATAACGCATGTAGTGGTTTGGCAATCTTACTAAATTTTTAATAAAACACCGATTGTATCCAACAAAGCCCATGAAACTTTGAACATCTCCTTGTTTTTGGGGAGTAGGTAGATCTGTAATGACTTCAATTTTCCTTTCATCTACCTTTATCCCTTTAGTAGAGATGTAATGTCCTAGAACTATCCCTTCAATCATTAGCATAAAACACTTTTCATGGATCAAGGATCGTTTATTTTCATGGCACCGCTAGAGTAATCTCTCTAGAATTGTTGTAGCTTCTTCAATAATTTCATCATAACAGTGAAATCATCCATGTAAACTTCTATAGTCTCTCCTACCATTTTTAGAAAAATACTCAGTACTACCCGTTGGAAGGTTGCAGGTGCATTACATAACCCAAAATGTAAGACTCAATAGATAAATGTTCCCCAAGGATAGGTTAATGAGGTCTTTTCCTGAATATCTTCCCCTATCTGAATCTAGTTGTATCCACCAAATCCATCGAGGAAGGAAAATTATTTCCGTCTAGCTATGGTGTCTAGGACTTGATCTACGAAAGGTAGGGAAAAATGGTCTTTTCTAGTCACTTTATTTAGCATCCTATAGTCCACACAGATCCTCCACTTACCATTTTTCTTGGGTACTACCACCAAAGGTGATACCCATTGATTGTTCAAAATGGGATAGATGAATCCTACAGTTAAGAGTTTTTGTAATTAAGTTTTTACTATTTCTTTAATGGATGGGTTTATCCTCATTTAGGGTTTCCTTACTAGTTTTGCATCTTCTTCTTGGTAGATTCGGTGAGTGCATACTTTGGGTGTGATTTCTTATGTCTCTATAATATCTTACAAAAGCAACTTTGTGATTATTTATTAACTCACTCAGTTTTTCTTCTTGAGTAGCCATGAGTGTGCTATTAATATTCAATATCTTACTAGGTTCTATTTCAATTTGTTTGACATGATGTTCCTTTCTACCAACAAGTGGGGAATCCGTGGGAGGATGTGAAGACTCTCCTTCTAGAAAATTTGTTATGATTAAGTCCTCATATGTTTCATCTCCCACTTCATCAAGATCCATCACTTGTTATAACATAGAAAGGGCATCATCATCTATGCCTTTCGAATAAGGCTCTCCCAATTCATCGGTGGATTGTGTAGGTTGATAAATGACTAATTTCTTTACACTCATTCAATTAGATATCATCATTTTACCTATCCTACAATTGATATAGGCATCAGTTGTAGCGAGCCAAGGACATTCTAGTATGAGTGGGTAGCCACCCAATCTCGATTTTGACTTAAGGACTAGAAAGTCTACTGGGTATTCCCATGCATCTATAGTTATGATCAATCTTCCAACATTCCCTTCAAGAGTATTGTGGATTTGTCTGCTAGTTGTAACACAATTTTTTTGGTATCATACTACTTAACTATATCATATGTATATTTTCTTTAGGAATGACATTTATTACTGCAACTTTAACTGTTAATATTGGGATTCTTGGATCAAAATATTTTTGATGGTAGGTGTTTTCCAACATCAATTCAACTAGCTGACCTACCACTTGTAATAATTTTGGTTGTTGTCTTCATCCTAGTATTTTGAGACATAGTTCTCTAATGGATTTTGTATAAATAGGCACATATCTAATAGCTTGATATAGGATAATTATGCCTGTAAGATTTTTCAGCTCCATTATGTCAAATTTTGGTTGCAACCTCTTCCTGGTTTCTTGTATTATTTTAGGAAAATGTGGGATCTCCTCATTATTTATTTCTTCATTAGTATGGTTTTATTCTACCTCCACTTCATTCACTACCAAAGGTATCTGATCTAATCCTATCTCTATATCCTCCACTATCGAAGGTGTTTGGTCTACTCCTTTTTATCTACCTAATCTAAGCTGAATTGGGCTACAATATAAATTTTCTATGCTAATATGGTACATTACGTACATCCCCATGTCTACCTAATAAGTTGTTTGATATAGTTTATTGTTGCTAGAATTTGGGATTGGTTATGTCGATAGATGTTATGGCTTATAAGTAGGGGATGCTGACAAACTGGGATGTAGTGGGAGTTGTGTGGTTGTCTATGGAGAAGAACTCCATGTATTAAATTTTCTCCACTACGTTCTAGATTGTTGGTATGACATCCATGGGTATGGTGTATAGGGAGAAGGACCTTGGGTAGTGTTCATCCAAGGTGTTTGACCCCACCAACTCATATTGGGTGTTTGGGCTTGCCCTTGGTTCATGAAATTAGACCCACCATATGGTGGTGCTACCCTTGGCATTCCACCTCACATAGGGGGCTATTGCCAATTCATTTTACTACCCATGAAATATGTTTTAGCTACTTTTGGTTCCTTTTTTATGGTTGCTAATCTTGGACACTTCATCTTATGGTCCATTTGATAAATCTTACATACTCGAACCTTGTATTATGAACACTCATTTTTTGCATGTTTCCTCTTACACCTTGGGTGTAAAAAGGTTAATTTTGCTTCTGTCTCTTGATTTTTCTTTTGTAATTGGAAGGTATCTAGTTGTAATGCAAGATATGATAAGATATCACTTTTTATGTCTTCTATCAATGTGTTTATTTTAGCTTTAGTTATTGAGGTTATCATTTATGTTCCTCGTGTGACTGGTTTACCCTTTCTCCTAGAATAGTTCTAAACATAATTATTAGATATTTGACATTTGATCTTGGTAAACATCACCTCCTACTAGTAATTTTAAGGCTTCCAATGATTCATTCATAAGACCCTTAAGAATATACTTCTTAATGATCTTTCTCCCAATTTTGTATGGGATGAGAATTAAAGATTAAAGTTGAACCTACCCCAGTAATCCTCTAGTGATTCTTCTTCCCTTTGTGATATATCTAGGACTTCTTATTGTGCATCCTTTGCCCTTCCAAAGTCCTAGTATTGCTCTAAGAATATTTTCTTCATATTTTCCCACGTATTTATCTATCTATTCTCTAAATTGATGAACTAGCATAATGTTGCATCATCTATGTGGAGAGAAAAGGATTTAATTTTTGGGCATCTATTTTGTAATCAACTGATCTATAGAGGAAATCAAATTTAAAAAGAAATAGAACATGATCTTATGTTGGTAGTCCTCTAAAAGTAGGGAGGTGTCTAGGAGAAATAATTTTCATTTTGGCTTCTGGATTCTTCAATTGGAAACTCAAAACTGGTAGAAGCTTCATCATTTCTGGCCATTTTTCTAATTATAGGTGATGCAGGTTCTAAATCGATTGCTTCTAGAGCAGCTAATAGGGTGTCACACTCATTTTTATTATCCTCTAATAATATTCCTAAATCACAGTCTAAGATAGTCACCTCTTCGAGTGCTTTCCATATACGAGTGTTCAATAAATCTTCAAACTGGTTACGATTGTTGTTTGATCCATTGGCTATTATGTATAGCTAATTATTGTGTTAGGATGAATCAAGTGGAAGTGATTTTTCTTCTTTGTAATAATCTCGCTATTTGATTATTTTTTCTTAGAATAATATGATGCTGCTATGAGTTTTCTGTGATGTAGGTACAAGTTTTCATACGGAAGCAGATGCACCAGTCGAGGACACCCACCCCTTGACAGAGGCAGAAGTTGGAGGCGTCAGGTAAGGTGGGATATGATGTCGTGTCTCGTGCACCTTGGCCCATAGGTACATGGAAGCCTACTATTGATATATTTATATAGGTCATCTTGCGTGAAGTTACATTTTGTTACTGGTGTGCTGCATTGCATAGCATATATACTTATATTGATTGGTCGTTGTGCAATATGTTTAATTAAAGTATAAAAGTATAATATAAAATAAATAAATTTAAAAATAAATATATACATATACAAAAATAATAATCCGCTCATGTAGAGGAGTTGGAGAGCAAGTGGGTAGTTAAAACTCTCTAGTTATCGAGAGGCCTAGGTTCAAATCTCTCCCCTCACATGTTGCGGATATGTTGTATATAAAAGGTTCCTCAATATATATATATATATATATATCTCTAATAGATAAATAAAAATAATAATAAATATTTAAATATTAAAAATAAAGTATGTTTTAAATAGATTGTAATTTAATATTAATTTCAAATCATATGGTAATATATATATAATAAATATATTTATTCATGACAAAAGTATTAAACTATCCATGAAGCATCATATATTATTTTCCATATGGACAAAGTGATTATTTCCATCTGGAAAAGAAACTTGTTGAGTTGTCACGAAATTAAGCTACTTTAATTTTTCATAAGAAAAGACGATGGGGCATTCGTTTTGTTCGGAAGAGCATCAGCTATTATGGAATCCTGTTGTTTTTCCCTGCGGCAACTCGGGAAAATACGAAACAAACTGCGAGTTTGGTTTCCTAAAACAGGTCGGAGATTACTACCTGTTATATTTAAATAATGCGAGTTTGGTTTCCTAAAACAGGTTGGAGGTTACTACCTGTTCTGTTTAAATAATCTGTTGTTTATATTAGGAAATTGTAGTATTGGTTACTGCCTGTTATGATTAATTTTTCTGTTGTCTATATAGGATTTGTAGTATGATTTATCTTTTTAAAAAAATATATGGTTTATGGTGTAATTTCTACATACTAGATTTGCTAATCTGTGTAGCTTTGTATAAATAACGAAATTATGGTTAAACCTTAAAATCTTCTTTATATTATTTCCAATATGGCAAACCTTTAAAGCTTCTTTATATTCCAAAATAAGTACATCCCTACGTACATCCCTTTCTCTTGGCATGCCGTAAAGGCTAGCCGGGCGTGTCTGAGAGAACCATGGTGCTTAAACCATTGGGTGGAAAAATCACTTAGTAACCGGAAGAGAGATTGGTTAAAAATTATTATGGCTTTAACCCGAGTAGCTTCAGCCAATAGCGCAATAACATTACAATAGTGGAAGGGAAAATAATGTATAAACATAATTTAGATCACATAATTAAATAAGGTTGGATATGAGTTGTTTTATATATATTTTTATTTTTAAGGACTTTGAAAGGTCACATTTAAACTTGGGTCGAATTAGGTATGAGCTGATATGGAAAATATTATTAATCGTTAGAATATCTACTTTCTCCTTACTTTTAAAAATAATAATATAAATATTATATTGATAGTTGGAAAGACTTCTATTAAAGCCAGATTAATGGAGGAAGTAGGTAAGGAGACCATTTGTATTTTTATTGGTTAATTATTATATCAAATGAAGCTATTTACTCATATTATCTTGAAACAATTATTTGGACCTTTGTGAAAGGTAATACCAATCTCGAATTAATTCATCCAACTTTTGATAAGTAATAAAAAAATTTCCATGATATTTCAGGCAAAAAATTTAGAATAAAACCCTTTCAAAATTATTGTATTTATACACATATGAGGAGTTGAAGGAATGAGAAATAAAAATATGTATTAAAGTTAGGATTTTTAGTTTGCAAAATTATGACCCTATTTTAATAGTGCTTACAAGATAATGTAGAGTAAAAATTAGATAGATTATTAATAAATGCTGAAAATTCTCTAAATTGCGTAGTTTAGTTGGTAAATGATACTAATGGAAACTTAGTTCAAAACAGTAGAACGAAAAAGTTAATTATTTTGATCATTAGTTTTTTTGAGTGGATAGTTTGATATTTAAGTGGAGCTATTAAATTTATTTATTTCCTAGGTTAAGGTGGATTTAATATAAAAAAGTAAAAAAAAATAATATAAGTTAGTAAATTTACTTCATGCTTAGATTTACCAAATCAAAGTTGCATTATGCCATATGGAAAATCATGTCATTTAAACATTAATAAACCTCATCATATTGTATGGAATTTTTTTTTTATTATATAGTCTAATATGGAAATAAGAAATTAGAATGAATGAACATTATTTTAGAATGGGTTCTTGATTTAAGAAATCAAGAGTATATGTTGTATAAATAAGGAACAATAGGGCTTAAGGATTCAATTTTTTTTTATATTTTTAGGAAAAAGGTGAATGGGTTGTATTACAAGATTTTATTAGAATAATAAAATGTAATTATTTTGGCAGCTATTGTTATTTTTAAGTAACCAATGAGATCATGAACCTTTATTAGGATTTATTTGAATGGAAACTTAGGAATATAAATAGGAAATCAAAATTTGAAGATGGGTGTAAGTAAAATTAAATATAAAGGATTGAGAAGCTTTATACATCAATTCAAAATTAAATGCAAATATGTTTTAGTTTTAAATTTCAAACTTCTGAATAAATAACCAAAAAAGCGAGTAAGGGCTATATAGATATAATGTCGAGAAGGACTACTTACCCAAATCTGTTAGATATAAAGCGAGTATGGGACGTTGCTCCAGGATGACAGTCGGCTAGTACGTGAGGATGCTCACAAATCTACCCCGATTGTGGAAAAGCCAACTTGAGACATGGTCAGGGAGCTGATCATGTGGTTGGATAGTTCAGTGGTAGATGGTATGGGCAACATTACTGTCAACCAGAGTTGGATCTGAGACATATGGTCCAAAAACCATTGTTAGAATAAATCTTTGTTCTCTTAAGTTCTACTAGGATAGTCTTACTTGAGTTACCACTCTTCCATGAGTCAGGTGAACTCTCAGTTTAGACTAGTTCAAATTTGTTGAATTGTTGTAATCCAACGACTCACATTGATCAACTTTGCTATTTATACAAAGTTGATCCCATGGAATAAATCAATCAGTTCTTGATCTTTTAGTAATGCTTTGCATGTCTAGTATCAAAATTCCTACATGGTACCAGAGCTAGGCTAGATTTTGCTTGCATTCAGGTTTTCATAGAGCTGGTTCACCTTATTTGGATAATTTTTTTTTACTACAAAAACTTGCTTAGAGTTAAAAGTAGTCATACTCTTTATTCATAAGTCATTTTTTTCAACAAAATTATTTTATTTTGTTGAAAAGTGTTTGAATTTTAACTTTTGCATATATCTCATTGCATGAATGTAATTTTGTGGTATTACTACTGACATTTCAAGCCTTAATTCTCATTTTGAATATTTAA
Organism: Wollemia nobilis; assembly: GCA_028583015.1. Classification (NCBI taxonomy): domain Eukaryota; kingdom Viridiplantae; phylum Streptophyta; class Pinopsida; order Araucariales; family Araucariaceae; genus Wollemia; species Wollemia nobilis. The sequence goes on from JAQPPZ010011525.1 coordinate 159,828, forward strand.
AAGAGATTGGTTTTGTTATAAGTTGAAATATTTACCATATGGTATAAATATCATGCAAAGTACATGCTTCAATTTCCTTTAGAAGCATGTTCTAACAGTCTTCACAGGCCATTCAAGAAGAAATATTATGCTATGTTTCTTTAATCATGCGCCCATGACCCGAGACTCTCCACTCGAAGCTGCTCATCGATTTATTTCTTGTTGAAAGAATATTTTTCCCATAGGTTTTCTTGTGGAAGTTCGATCTCCTTGACGCTGATAGTTTTGGTCAGCAACGTGGCAATGAAATCTCCTTGGCACCCTTATCTTCCTTGGTGCCATTCTATTGATGAAAAATTATTGGTGCCCTTGAATTACGTGCACCATTGATTCTTCATCGGTACCCTTATATTGCACATGTTCCTAGAGATTATCGTGTTGGATATTTTTTAGTATTCACCTGCCCTCAATCAGCTTGACATCCATAAAACGAACGTATTTCAAAATCTTCCTCCTTGGTGCCTCTGTTGGTGTCTCTTTAGTTATATATTTGTCGTGGAGGTCTTATTCATCCTATCTCACCCACATCCAAACTATAAATCGAGTCACCCCCTTTGTAGCAGTGCATCAATACTTTTTTACACTTTGTAGGGAGCCATATACTCGACCACAATAAGGAAGGATTTCGACGCAAACCAGAAGCTTTGGTGCCTTCGAACATTGTAGATTCCACTCGAACACAAAGTTGGGATGTTTTTCGACTGCAAAAGATGCAAAGCAAGAGCTTTAGCACCTTTGATACCTCTCAGATTCTACTAGAGTGCAGAGCTGGGATATCGTTCAACTGCAGTAGATGCAAACCAGGAGATTTGGCACCTTTATACCTTGCAAGATTCAACTCGAAGCTCAGACATCATTTGAGTGTAGAGCTTGGGGCTATGTACCTTCACACCAAGGTGACTCCACAAGCGTAGAGCTCATCGTTATTCGACTGCAACAAAGAGAAGTAGATGATCAGAGGGTTCGAACATAAAATTTACGTGGATAATCCAAGTTTGAGGGTGCTATTTTTTTATTCAGTGAGAGGGCACTATTGTTTTTTTTTAAAGAAAAAAAGAAAAAAAAGAATGGGCATCCTTGTATAAATTTGCTGCTATCGAGTGCTAGAAAATGTATGTGAGCTCAATTTTCTTTAAGCTCAATTGTTCCTCTTCAATAAGAACAACATTGTATGAGTTTTCTTAAAAGACCATCTCACTATTCTCTACCTATTTTTAAAGGCATTCTAAGTGAGAATCTCCTTGTAAAATCATCAATAAAATATCTTTTGGGGGGTTTTTTATGGTAGTGATCCATATTGCACCTACTCTTAATGGATTCAAACAAAGGGGGGGGCTTCTTCATGTGTCTAAATTCATAAATTGCAGACTATACTACTGTTGCTCTTCTTACTATTGCACTGCTGCATCTTTTACTGCATTACTACTGCTGCTTGCTTCTTGAAGGTGATACTTAGCACATATTGTTGCATTGGTTTTGACACACTCTCTTGGGAATTTGATGTTTGATGCTTGCACAACATCCTAAAGCATTTCATATATGTTATAGTTGCAATACACTTCAAAATTCACTCTAAGCAATCAAACATATTCAAGAAAGGCACCAAATTTTTGGCCCATATCTTCGATATAATCACCTATGTCCCACGTATCATTCTTCTCATTGACCTATAGTCTCCCTCACGTTAGGGTGGGTCATTAAGAAGAGATGGTATAAAGGTTTGGCAGGTTATTCTTGCTTCCCATTTCCTATGTTCCACGTATTGAACTCCTTAATTTACTTATAGTTTCCCTCTCATAAGGGCGGGTAAATTTAGAAGTTTGGTATAGAGGTTTGGCTTCTACTGCCTTGTTTCATAGGAATTCTTGCTCCACACTACTATAATTGAAGGAAGGTGCATCATTGTCTTATCTAAAGCTTCTTGCAGTAAAGGGGGGAATAATTGGTTCACTGCAATATTCTTTTTACAAAATGAATACAATTGACCCACTCACCCCTCACAACTATCATACATGGAAACCAAAAATATTAAATCTCATTTCTCAAAAAGGGCTCACACACTTGCTAGAAGAGAAACAACTTGAGTTTGAAAAATAATATGAGATATTTGTTCATAAAGGGAAGATGTATGAAACAATGGGTATTATAAGCACAAATGTAAATGAAAGCTTATGGTTTCACATTTCAGAATGTAAAACCCCATTTTAAAGTTGGAAAAAATTAAAGAACTTGTTTGGTAAAGTGGATCAAATAAGGTCAATGCACCTAGAGGTAGAATTAACAACATTATCTCCTGAAGACTTTAGCAATATTGTTGACTTTCTCACCAAATTTAAAGAAGTCCTCACTCAACTAAAAGGCAATGGCAAGAATAAAACAGAAGAAGAATGCATCTATCTTATTCTTTCTAAGTTAAATGGAGTGTTTCAAAAAATTTCCACCACTTTTTTGTCTACAAAAGATGCACTTGGTACAAGTTTTAAAATGCCCTCTTTAGAGGAATTTTGTGATAGGCTAACTAGAGAGGAAATGAAAATTGCAAAATATGATATCTCTCCCTCTTCCTCAAAAGCATTAGTAGCATCCACCTCCACTAAAGAAAAATTCAAAAAGAAATAAAGAGGCCCTATAACTTGTACACATTGCAAAAAGGATGGACACTCTATGAACAAATGTTGGAAAAGACTACAACAACTAGAGGTAGCAATGAAGGATCACAAAACAAACATCAAGAAGCATATAGGAAAAGCCTTAAATGTTCAAAGCAAAAATATAAAAACTCCATCAAAACATTGGGTTCTAGATTCAGGGGCAACTCATCATATGACTTCTTCACATGAGTCATTCTCTTCAATCTCCTCCAACTCAACTTGTAGCATAGAAGTTGGTGACTCATCCTTTATCCCTATCAAAGGAAAAGGTGACATATCCATTGATGGTGGGTATATCAATAATGTTATCTATGTCCCAAATATAGCTACAAATCTCCTATCCATCTATCATATTTGTACTTCTTCAAAGGGAAAAATAGTTCTATTCTCACCAACATGGGTTGAAATAAGAGAATTTCAAGAACCTCACTCTCTCATAGAAAAGGAGATATTGATCATAACACTCACCTATTTCACTTCAATGGATTCAAAAATTTAGAAGGGACCTCCTGTTTTGTTGCACATGGAGATATTGAAAGCAAAATTTGGCATGAAAGGTTTGGACATCTCAATTATAACTATCTAAAAGAGTTGAATACTCATGAAATGGTAACAGGGTTACCAAAAGTCTCTTCTATTGATGGAGTATGCCCTGGATGTGCTCTTGGTAAACAAAATCAAAATCCTTTTCAGCCAAGTAGTTCTCAAAAGGCCTCATCCCCTCTAGAGTTAATCCATAGTGACTTGATGGTCTTCCCAGAGCCTTATTTCAAAGGAGCAAAATATGCCTTAACCTTCATTAATGATTTTTCAAGAAGAAATTGGGTCTACTTTCTGAAATACAAAAGTGATGTGCTATCCCACTTCAAAATCTTCAAAGCCTTAGTTGAAAATCAAGCCAATTGCAAAATCAAGCAAATTCGTACAGATAATGGGGAGAATACTTCAGTAATGAGTTCTCCATATTCCTATCAACTCATGGCATAATTCATCAACATTCAGTCTCCCATAATCCTCAACAAAATGGTATTGTAGAAAGGAAAAATAGATCTTTGAAAGAAATGGCAAACTGTATGCTCCACTCAAGAGATCTTCCAGCAGTTTTTTGGGCTGAAGCTATTAACTGTGCAAACTATATTCAAAATTGCACACCTCATAAAGCTCTTGGCCATTTGACTCTCGAAGAAGCATGGACTGGCTCCAAACCTGATGTATCATTTTTTAAAGTTTTTGGGTGTACTGCTTGGGCACACATCCCAAAGAAAAAGAGGAAGGCTCTAGACAAAAAGAGCAAGCAACTTATCTTTGTTGGTTATTGTGAGGAAATGAAAGCCTATAGGCTCCTTGATCCCACAACTCATGAGGTATTTTTCATAGAAATGTTCAATTTGATGAAACATTCCCTCATAAAGATCCTCAATCATCTTCCAACAATAATTATCTTGAGCCATCTCCAACATTTGAGCCCCAATATAGTGAAGATACCATCCTTGAGATAGATGACCAAAATGAGGATCCCATTATTCAAACTCCTCCTCAAAGTCCTACCACATCCATGACTCCTTCCACAATGCCTAAATGGGCCCACACCATAGTTCAAGAAGCCACTCCTTACATCCAAAATCTTCCATCATCCAGATTAAGCAACTCCATGGGTTTTGGTCTTGTTTATCAGTCCATTTCAATAGATCCTCAATCCTTCAAAGAAGCAACTGGTATAAAAGAATGGGATGATGCCATGGAGAATGAATTCTCTTCCTTAATCAAAAATAAAACTTGGGATCTAGTCCCACTACCTAAAGGAAGGAAATTGGTTCATTGTAAATGGATTTACAAAACTAAGTATGGACCTGATGGAGAGATTGACAAACACAAAGCTCACTTAGTAGCTAAAGGTTTTTCACAAATTGAAGGTATTGATTATTCTTAAACCTTTGCACCAGTTCTTGCACTTGCTGCTTCCCAAAAATGGTCAGTATTTCAAATGGATGTTAAAAGTGCTTTCTTACATGGTGACTTAAAAGAGGAAATATTCATGGAACAACCTGATGGATTTATTCAAGACTCCTCACTTGTTTGTAGACTAAGGAAATCTCTCTATGGTCTCAAACAGGCTCCTAGAGCTTGGTATGAAAAAATGGACTCCTTCCTTCTATCCTCAAGGTTTTCTCATTGTGAGTCTGATGCCACAGTCTACATTTGGAGGGATGAAGAAAACATCACCATACTTTTTCTCTATGTTGATGATCTACTACTCATTAGTAGTGCCATTTCTCACATCCAAACTATCAAAGACTCCCTTTTTGAGAAATTTGAGATGGCTGATCTGGGTTTAGCCCATTACTTCCTTGGGTTTCAGATAACTCAAACAGATGCAGGAATTTTATTATGTCAACAAAAATATACTCTAGACCTTCTTTAGCGGTTTAATATGACTGATTGCAAGCCTTCTTCCACACCTTTTTAGTTTGGAATCACTCTAAGTACTTCCTGCAAGTCCCCTCTATGTGATGCTACTCTCTATAGAAAACTTGTAGGAAGTCTATTATACCTCACTCATACTCACCCATATATTTCATATGTTGTTGGCTTAATATCTAGATTCTCACATCAACCTCATTTCAGTCATTGGCAAGCAGCCAAGAGAATCCTCTGCTACTTGCAAGGAACTACTCACTTTGGGCTCTTATATGAGGGTGGATCCATGGATATCAATGGTTACACAGATTCTGATTGGGCATGTTTAGTTGAAGATAAATGTTCCATCTCTGGCTATGTTTTTTAGTCTTGGATCTTCACCTATTGCTTGGTCATGCAAAAAACAACAGGTAGTAGCTTTATCATCCATAGAGGCAGAATACAAGGCAACATTTTTAGCCAATCAAGAAGCTCTTTGGCTTCGTCAGATACTAAGGGAATTTGGTTTTTTCCATAACAAACCCATTACCCTTTGGTGTGACAATCAGAGCACAATTCATATTGCCCGCAATCCAGTGGAACATCAGCACACCAAGCACATTGAGATTCACATGCACTTCATTTAGAAACATATTCAACAAGGGGATCTAAAATTGGAGTACATTCCCACAAAAAATCAAATTGTAGACATCTTCACCAAATCCTTCCCTTCTCCATGTTACATTCATTTGTGAGAGAAACTTGGAGTTAAGCAAATGCATTAGAAGGGTGCACAGAGGTTTTCACCTCTCTCTTCTTCTTATTGTATGTAATACATTGTACATGAGTACCTAATCAGGCCTTGTTTTTGGGACTCATTTCTTTTTAGTTGTTCATTAGAGGAAAATATTTGCCATCCGAAGACATGCCTCTTCTTCTTCTTCTTATTCTTCTTGAAATATGGTTTTTCCCATGGGGTTTTTTCACCATCTCTTCTATAAGAGTTCATTGTACATGAGTACCTCATCAAGCCTTGTTGTTGGGACTCATCTCCTGCACACCCCTAGTATCACTTAAGGGGGTGTTAGAATAAATATTTGTTCTCTTAAGTTCTACTAGGATAGTCTTACTTGAGTTACCACTCTTCCATGAGTCAGGTGAACTCTCAGTTTAGAATAGTTCAGATTTGTTGAGTTTTTGTAATCCAATGACTCACATTGATCAAATTTACTATTTATACAAAGTTGATCCCATGGAATAAATCAATCAGTTCTTGATCTTTTAGTAATGCTTTGCATGTCTAGTATCAAAATTCCTACAACCATGCGATGGCATACCCTGATCAAACCTTAGTTGAAGGTCAATGATCAAAAACTAGCATAGTAATGCTAGTCCAAAGCATATGGTCAATGGACCTCCACAAACAAGAATATGATTACGAATACACATGCTTTGGATAGGGGAAGTACAACATTCACCCTTCCAGGTGTTATGGGGCCTAGAAGGGCAACCCCTCACCAGGATCAAAGAGTAACTCGAGAGAGGAGTAAAGATATTAATGGCAAAATTTTGTAGGAAGTTGTCCGATCTCGAACACTTAAGAAACCAGCTGTAGTGGTGGATGATCTTGAAGTGTGAAAACTCTATGCCAAGTACTAATTCAAATTGGGTATCTTAAGACATAAATATGTGACATTTATGTCAGTTTGAGAAAAAAAAATTATTTTGTGCATCTGACAACCAGGTGCGTAGACCTGGGTTGTGATATTCTTCAAGGAATGTTTCAAACTCTTTTGAAGGTATTTTTGGAATATTTTGAGCTTGTGTTTTTGAGGTAACTTCTATTCTTCTAATAAAACATTCGTTAGGTCCTCTTGGTCTTGGAAAACTCATGCATTCTTAGATAGAGGATCTACAAGTAAGGTAGTCTAAATGTGTACTTTCAAGCTAACTAACCTATGGATCCTAAACACTATAGTTTTGGCACTCCCTGGAAATGGTACTAAAATGATAGGTAGAAACGATGTTCTATAAAAAGGTCAAGTCCTATTTACTTATATTAATCCGAGGGATCATAAGATTCTGAGTACCTATGCACAGTATATGACTGTAGTTAAGAGGATGAATCCCTCTATACCTAATGGTTTTATATGGGATTGGTTTGTTTATGTATCTTAAATTCAACCAAACTTCATAAAACTAATGATTTAAACAAAACAGATAAAATTGTTGGAAATATGTTGAATATTTTCCATGTTATTCTGGTGGGGTTAACACTAAAAGGTACTAGACGCTGTGTCTGATATACTCACTGCGGTTCGGGGGTGGCAGCCCTCCGAAAATTAGGGGTCCGGGGGTAGTATCCCCCAACCAAATTTTTAGGGTTTTAAGTTATTTTTAGACCCATATGGGATTTTAGGGTTACTATATTTGAACCCTTGCTTTTTTGCCCATGATATTGTAAAATTCGTGCATGTGCCTTTGTTATATATATCGCACTTGCATTAGGGTTTGTAGAGATATAGAAGGAGAATATTATTGTATTGGAGATGGTCAAGTTAATGCAATAATAAGATAATACTATGTTGGTTTTCCTGGTTGAGGGTTTCCAGGATAAATATTGTGTAATGTGTGAATCTACTATCTTCTTTCTTTGATTCTGCAATTACTGCTTTTCTAGTTTTATTTTATTGGGGCTCTTTATTTCTCTTCATTTGGTGTCAGAGCTAGGTTTTAGCTTTGTTCGAGGATTAAGGGTTTCAAAATTGTGATAAATTAATTCTTGAGTGGAAGCCATACGCGAAAGGATCCAGGCAAAGGAGAAATATGGGAAGCACACGGATAGAGATTGAGAAATTTAATGGATAAAATTTTGAGTTGTGGAAACTCAATATGGAGGATCTTTTGGTTGATAGATATCAGTGGATTGCGGTCTTAGAAAAAAAAACCAACATTGATGACAGATGAGAATTGGCTAAAAATCAATAGGAAGGCAAGGAGCTCTATTAGATTGTGCTTATCTGACTTGATATTGTTGAATGTATCTACAGAGACCACAAAAAATCTGCTATGGGAGAAGTTGGGAACATTGTATCAGATAAAGTCACTGGTAAATAAACTCTTTCTTTAAAATAAGTTCTATTCACTTCGGATGAATGATGGTGACTCTGTGGCTGAACATCTGAATGCTTTTAACACTGTGGTAAGTCAACTAACCTCTGTAGAAGTAAAAATGGATGAAGAGGAAGAATGTATTACTTTAATTTGTTCATTACCTAATTCATGGGATAACCTTGTTATAGCTATCACTAATTGTACATCTACATTGAAAGTAGAGGATATAGTAGGAACTTTGTTTTCTGAGGAGATGAGACAAAAATATTCTGAGGATTATTATCAAAAGGAAGCCCTGTTTGTGAGAGGTCATTCTCAAGAAAGAAGCAAAAATAAATCTGGAGAAAATAAATCAGGAGAAAAAAATCAAAATCTAGGGGTAAATTTGCTGCCCAAAAAAGAGGAAATGTTGGAATTGTGGTAAACTAGGGCATTATAAAAGATACTGCATATCTAAAAAGGCTGATAATAATCGATCATATTATGAAGGAACTTCTATAAAAATGAAGACCATAAATGAAGATTCAGGGGACTTATTCTTAGCTACAACATGCTCAAGTAAATGCGATGAACCATGGTTGATTAACTCAGGTGCTTATTTTCATATGACTCCTTATAAGGAGGGGTTCTATGAATATGAAAAGATAGATGGAGGTAAAGTCTTTTTGGGAGACAATTCGACATATAAAATAATAGGTCGAGGAAGAGTCAAGCTACTGCTAAAACATGGAAGAATTAAAACCTTTCTCGGTGTGTTGCTTATTCTAGATTTGACAAGGAATATAATATATGTAAGTAAGATGAATGATGCAGGTGTGAATGTGGTATTCAATAAGGATAGTTGCAAGATGGTCTGTGGATCATTGGTGTTGGCAAGAGGAGTTTGCACAAAAACTTTGTTTAGACTTGAGGCTAGCACTATAAGTATTAATTGCAATAACTCTTTAGTTGTACAGGAAAATAATATGATTGAAATGGCTTTGAGTATTCCTATAGTGAAGACAATATTGTGGCATAAACGCATGGGGCATATTGGTGAGAAAGAACTTCAAACATTGAAAATGAAAGGTATGGCTGAAGGAATTTTTGATTGCCCATTAAATTTTGATTTTTGTGAGTACTGTGTTTTTGGGAAACAAACTAGAGTCAAGTTTCCAAGTAGTGCTACAAGTACTGAAGGAATTCTACATCTAGTTCACAGTGATGTGTTTGGACCAGTAAAAGTACCATCATTAGGTAAATCTATCTATTTTATTACATTTATAGATGACTTCTCAAAAAAGACATGGGCATATTTCTACGAAACAAATCTGAGGTTTTCTAATAAATTTAGAGAGTTTAAGGCTCTTGTAGAAAATCAGATAGAGAAAAAGATAAAGGTTTTGATAAGTGATAAGGACTATTAATGAATTTGATCAGTTTTACAAGGACTATGGAATAGAAAGGCAGAGAAAAAATTTGTATACTCCATAACATAATGGGGTTGTAGAATGGATGAACAGGACATTGATGGATAAGGCTAGAAGAATGCTAAGTGGTGCAAGGTTAGAAAAAAAGGTATGGATTGGTAAGAAACCCTCTCTTAGACATATAAGGGTTTTTGGTTGTGATGCTTATATGTATGTCCCAAAACATAAAAGGAGTAAGCCAGACTATAAATCTAAAAAATGTATATTTTTGGGTTATAGTACTAGTGTTAAAGGATATAAGTTGTGGAACCCAAAAACATAGAAGGTTATTTATAGTTGTAATGTGATCTTTAGATAAACAAAAGGGGTTTTAAAATAGGAAATGCAACCAAGAAAAGAACCAAAAATAGTGTAGGTAAAATTAGAACCAGTGGTAGAACTTTAATTACAAAGAGTCTGAAGAGGAATATTCAAAGGAAGAAGGTGAGGAGGAAGCTGAATATGCAGAACCTAGAACTCCAATTTTGAGGAGATTAGATCGAGAGAGAAGACTTCCAGACAGGTATAGTCCTTCAAAATTTTATTTTACATTTAATTTATCAGTTACTGGTGAAGAACCCAAGACTGTAAAGGAGGCACTTCAGTCAAGTGATAATAAGTCTTGGAAAATGGCTATGGAAGAAGAAATGGAGTCCTTGGATAAAAATAAAACATGGGACTTGGTGAAATTACCTCCTGGTAGAAAAATTATCGATTGTAAGTGGTTATTCAAGAAGAAGTACAATGTAGAAGAAAATTTGGAGAAGTACAAGGCTCGCTTGGTAGAAAAAGTATTTTCTTAGGTTGAGGGAATTGACTTTGGTGAGATTTTTTCTCCTGTGGCTAAACTAACTTCAATCAGATTTTTGTTGGCTATTTTTGTTGCTTTTGATTTTGAAATAGAATAGATGGATGTAAAGACAACTTTATTACATGGTGAACTTGTATATATATATATATATATATATATATATATATATATATATATATATATATATATATATATATATATAATATATATATATATATATATATATATATATATATATCACAACCATAATGCTTTAAGGTAAAATGTAAGGAGGACTTGGTATGCAAGTTGAAGAAGTATCTTTATAGGTTGAAGCAGTCTCCAAGGATGTGGAACCAAAAATTTGACAGGTTTGTCTTGACACTTGGGCTTGGAAAAAGCAAAGCAAATCCATGTGTTTTTTCAAAAATGAAGGTGAAAATCTTGTTATCATTGTATTGTATGTGGATGACATGTTGTTAATTGGTAACAATAAGGAGATGATAAAGTTACTCAAATCTCAATTATCTTCTAAATTTGACATGAAGGATTTGGGTGTTGCAAATTTTATTTTGGGTATGGAAATAATAAGGGATCGTGCAAATAGAAATTTATGGTTAAATCAAAGGAAATATGTTTATTTGATATTAAAAAAGTTTATAATGCATGATTGTAAACTAGTACGTACTCCATATTCGGTTGGTCAAAATTTATATGCTTAACAGTGTCCCAAAATAGATGAGGAAATTAAAGAAATGCATCATGTTTCTTATGCTAGTGTTGTGGTCAATTTTATGTACGAAATGGTCTGTACTAGACTTGATATTGCACATGCAGTGGGAGTAGTTAGCAAATATATATCAAATCCTAGAAAGGAATATTGGACTACTATAAAAAGGATCTTTAGATACTTGCATGGAACTACAAATTATGCTATCTATTATGGAGGAAATTTTAAAGGTAATAATATTGTAAATCTACAAGGGTTTGTGGATGCTGATTGGGCTGGAGATCTTGACAAGAGAAGATCCATAGGTGCTTATGTATTCATGCTGTTTAGAGGGGTAGTAAGTTGGATGAGTAAAAAGCAATCAGTTGTTACTTTATCTACTACAAAAGTAGAGTACATTGTAGCAACTCATGCCAGTAAATAAGTAGTGTGGCTACAAAGGTTGTGTTCAACAGTTGATATTAATTAGAAGGTTATGAGAATTAACAGTGATAGTTAGAGTGTAATAATTTTGGCAAATAATCATGGTTTTCATGATCGATCAAAACATATTGATATAAAGTACCATTTTGTGAGAGATATGGTTGAAGAGAACCAAGTGATATTGGAGAAAGTTGATACAAAGAAGAATATTGTTGATTCATTAACAAAGGTTGTACCTGCTCAAAACATTTCTTAGTGTAGAAGATCTATGGGTATGGTTGCCCTTGATAGTTGACAATGGTAGTTGTTAACCCTTATGGAAAGTATTCAACAAGTGGGAGAATTTTGGAAATATGTTGAATATTTTCCATGTTATTCTGGTGGGGTTAACACTAAAATATACTAGACGTTGTGTACGATATACTCGTCGGGGTTCGGGTCGGGTCGGGCCTTGAACAGGGGTTCGGGGGCGGTAGTCCTCCAAAAAGTAGGAATCCAAGGGCGATATCCCCCAGCCAAATTTTTAGGGTTTTAAGTTATTTTTAGACCCATATGGGCTTTTAGGGTTACTATATTTGAACCCTTGCTTTTTCACCCATGATATTGTAAAATCTGTGCATGTGCCTTTGTTATATATATCACACTTGCATTAGGGTTTGTAGAGAGATATAAGGAGAATATTATTGTATTAAATACGATCAAGTTAATGCAATAATAATATAATACTATGCTGGTTTTCCCGATTGAGGGTTTCCAAGATAAATATCGTGTAATGTGTGAATCTGCTATCTTCTTCCTTTGATTTCGTAATTACTACTTTTCTAGTTTTAGTTTATTGGGGCTCTTTATTTCTCTTCAAAAATTAATGTAAGAAAAATAAATATGTGCAGAAAATAAAATTACCCACTTACATAATTAAAATAACTGAAATGAAAGATTGAATTAAAAATTGTAAAAATTAAATAAATTTGCACACAACTAAAATAAACGACTTGAAATAAATAAAGCACACACACAAAATAATTGAAATACAGGAATAAAAAAAACAAGGGAGGATTAGTACCTAGAGTGGGCCTAAGATCTCGTAGATGGTCTACCTGACTAATTACTGAAAATAGGTCTCTTAGTCCACACGAAATAGAAGAACTCAAATAGCTATTGATAAAATGAAATTATAGTGTAGAATAATTATTCTAAAATTCATGGATCTTCTTCTTTATAATTGCTTTGCATTTTTATACAACATGCAGGAAATTTTTGTTACAAGCATGTAATACTGGAAATTCTAAATTAAACATATATCGTTGTTTGTTACAATAGTTGTGTATGCAATTATGTCCTTCAACAAATATAGGGAATTATTCTATGAAATCAAGAATCTACGATTGAGAATGATTCTCCTTTAGAACGTGAAAACAAATTCTATCAGTTTTCTAGAAATGGCATGGTCAACGATCAACATCTAGTAGTCGATATGTAGGCTCTTTTTTGTTGGAGAGTAGGCATGCTATTTCTATTAAGGATAAGCACCACATTGATGATATGTAGGTATTGTTACCTTTTGGTTGAGTGTGTGCACGTGCTAAACTTTGCGAGATGTAGGTGCTATGTTTTAAATGGAACATAGGCGCTTTCCTACGTTTGGGATTTGGGCATCTTTTTGTGTTTGGGATATAGGCGTCTTTCTATGTTTGGGATATAGGCATCTCTTCTTTATGGGAATTATATGATCTACCCTGGGTAGGATGTAGGCAACTCCTACACTCATCGAGATTGCCTTTATAACATCATCAAAATAATAATTCATGCGCATAATTCTTGGTCCATAGAGGACCTTGACTCAGATTTATGAAAGAATGAGCAAAAACCTATAGCTACACACACATTCAACTAAAAACATTGATCAATTATAAGTACTATATTTTATCATTAATCATACGCAATATTCATATAAAAATACATCTCTAGTGTTAATTATACCAGTACAGTGCCCACATAAATATAAATAAGATGAGTATTTCTAGTGCTCTTCACACATCCACACTCACAACACTTGCACACTTAATTACATGAAACTTGTGCATTTCCTACACATTATTTCATTACATGAAAAGTAAACTCACACTCTAATCTAAGACACTCATAATCTAGTATTGTACCAAGGTGATACATTGCCATGTACAAAATAATGTAATATTCTCTAACACCACCATGTATTACATTATTTGGTTATTAAAGACCTTTGTCTTCAACACAATGCTTATCTTTCAATTTACTTTGCATTGTATACCTCCATCTTGATAAAATTCCTTTTCTTCTTGCTTGTCTTCATCTTTAGTTTTAGTTCCATGTTCTTCAATTTTTGTGTTTTCTTGAACTATCTTCTTATCATTGAATTATTCTTTTAAAAAATTCCCTTTGCCTTTGTTATTTATATCACATATCTTCTTTGGTAAATTTTATTATGAATATTCACTTAAAGCATCATGATAATATCTTGAATTAGATGAACTTGATGTATCAATATTGCATGAAGAATGAAATATCTTTTCTAAAAAGGTTTCATTTATTTTTTCTTTCTTCTTAAGAGATGTAATCGATTATTTTTGTTTTTATGTTTTCTTCTTTGTAATATTTGAGTGTTAGCAATGCCATATATAGTATGCTACCAATATCTAAAGGAATTATAATATTATCTTTTTCATTATCAATTGTTTCAATAATCCTAGCATGTAGATAATATTCCAAAGTTTCAAATCTTTCTCCTATTGCTTCACTATATAATAAATTTGTAGCTAGATCTATGCTTCCTTAAGATTTTCTAAGTAATTTTTTTATTTCATTTGACCTTTCTTTTCTAACTATATTTTCCATATCTTTATCCATTGACTTCTTGAATGTAGACATCCTTTTGACTCCCTAGTTTTTGAATAACAAATTCCAAGTTTTCAAGTTTGACAAGAACCTTTGTAGTTGAATACCTTATGGCTCCCTAATTGAATAGAAACTAGAATGTTTGCAAACTTATGAAATCCTAAATTTTAAGTAGAATTCCTTGTCTCTCCATAATTAAATTATTGCAAATATTCTATGGTTTTTGAATTTCAAGAAATAATAAATCAATAAAGCTACTATTTAACCCTTTGAAAAACAATATCTTTGAGAGGTCCAAGGTTCAAAGCCCACTTAGTATGAGGGAACAAGGATCCTTCATAAAAATCTATGCCAACTCATTGAAAAAAACGTTTGAAAAATAAGACTTCAAAAATAATAAAGCCTACTTATCACTCCAAAAAGTAGTTAAGGCATTGAATTCTCTATTAAACTACTTATCTCTCCATTAGAATTATTTAACCTTAGCAAAGAAATAATAACTAGAACTATATACTCCTTATTTCTCCTTTTAACCTTAGGGAAAAATTAATAATCTTTAAAAACCCTAATTTACCTCCTTAAGGTGCGTAGCTTGGTGAATGATCTCTAGTGCTATGTTATGTGCTTCCCTTGAATTTAAAGAATGATTACCTAGCTACAATCATGTGAGGCTTCAGTGCATCAGGATTTTTGCATAAAACAATATTAAATACTTCTCCAAATATTTTCAAATTTTACCCATTTGCATCCTTCTTGTCACATGGCAGAATGTATGCTAGAATGGTAGACACTCTTTCTTACACTTGTAACATTTAAACATTTTGCTTTCTTGAGAATTTAGATCAGAGTAACGATTGGCTCCAATGAATCTATCTCGTACACTTCCCTCTAGCCACTAACATGTTACCTTTCAATGCTCCTCTTGAATGGCAAAAAACAATGTTTGAATACTCACTTCTAAGCTTGTTTTGTGCTTGATATATTTTGCTAGACACTTGGATTTTGATCTCCCATGGCTCTAGCTCTTCTCTTGCCCTTTTTTGACTTACTCGACACTTTGATTCTTGAAAAAAAAGTTTGTTGATCAACCTTTTATCTCCTACATTGCTCAAACGTATGTGCACATTGCTCAGTCCCTACATTCCTTGGTTGGCATCCATTGCATAATTTTCACACCTTGGCTCACGTATATTTGGATGGTGCTTTCACTATATTTTTTGTAATCCTTGTCTAACATATCTTAGATGGTACCTACATAACTTTATTGGTGTTGGTCCTTAGCATATTTCTTAATTCTTCTTGTTACTCAGTGGTTATTGCCTAAGGTAAACTCTTCTTGGTTTGGTTATTGATGTTGCTTATACCCCTTGATAATGTTGA
Organism: Wollemia nobilis; assembly: GCA_028583015.1. NCBI lineage: Eukaryota > Viridiplantae > Streptophyta > Pinopsida > Araucariales > Araucariaceae > Wollemia > Wollemia nobilis. The sequence continues at coordinate 175,674 of JAQPPZ010011525.1, forward strand.
CTTCCTTGATGGTGATGTATTCAATATTTACGTTGGTTTCCTTGATGGTGTTGGTCACCTTAGTATTGTTTTTTTCCTTGGATTGAGTGCTATTGCACTCCTTTTTGGAGCTTTGTTACCTTGCTATGGTGTTGTCAGCTTTTGACTTGGTGCTCTTTGGCTGCTCAACTTTGTATGGTGAACTCTTCACCCTTCACTATTGCCTTGAGTACTTTAATACTATTTTCTATTATTGATGTGCTTGCTTTTTATGCAGATGTAGATTTGGATGCTTTGGACCTGATATATAATATTCTTACAAATAAACATTAGCTTAATCTTTATAAAACTTTCCTTAGCTGCAATGTTTTCTATACTAATATCCTGTCTCCTTTCTTGCTTTGTATGGAGCTTCTAATGGCGTTCCTATTAAAAAATAGTGCTTCGACATGACACTAGATGCTTCTTTGTTGTCCCTTTTAATTTTTGTGTTCTATTATCTTTATTCTATGATGTTGCCTTGAATATTAAAGCTTGTTGCATACTATATTTTTGTTATATTCTTGCTAATATCATTTGTCCCTTTGATCTCGATGCATGATGCTCAAAGATTAAAATGAAATTCTATGCTATCCCCATTAAAGGTTGTATTGTTGTATTTAACATTTTAACTTGTTACTTTTGAATGCAATATCTTTAACTCTTAAGTTTGCTACTCTTGTTGCTCTAATATTTTTCTTTAATATTGCAGGTGCAGAACATTCTTGCAAGCTTCAAACTTAAAAACTCCTTATATGCAAATACCATGATTATTGCAACATTATTTGCTTGTTCAATATTCTATTTAATGCAATCTTCTTGAAGTCTTGAAATGTTACCACACTTATGCTCTTTTAATGTTGTATTTGTCCTTGCTTAGCAATGCTATGTATGCTGCCCTTTATCTTGAATTACTATTTTATCTTCTACTATCCAAAGGTGACCTCTATCAACCTTTGACTGTTATGGATATTTGCACTCTAATTTCTCCCCCCTATTCTTAGTTTAATTTTGAGCATTAATCTTCATTGTGACCTCCTTCAATGGGTCTTTTCTGTATCTTATGGGCTTGTCATCAAATAGCGATAATTATCCCAAACCTTATGTAAACACCTTTGCTAGAATTCTTCTATATTTATCTTCTTTCTCACTTGAAGATCTCTTCTTGTCTTCAAGGTTTTTCTTCTAGATTTTAGTCTTTTTCTTGACTAAATATACTGCCTTTTATAGCTTCAATTATTTTTGTTGTGATGTTATTGTGATGTTTCACTTGCTTATGGCAATACTATGAATGTTGCCTTATATTCTCTAAATTTATTATTTATTTTCTTTATAGTTGCCTTTGTGGATTCTCTTCAATATTGTTCTTATGACATGCAAATACTTTCAATTCAACCCTTGTGGCATTCACTTGCTTTCCATATTGCCCTTATGGCCTTCACTCTTTTTCCTCCAAATACTACCTTGCTCTTTTGTTATTCTGAATTCTCTAGTTTCTTTATTGTCCAATGTGGACTACTAGTATGCTTATTTTAATGTGTTATGTATTTTCCTTTAGCTAGGACTATCCTCAAGAATCTTTGTTGTCTTGAAGTCTTCTTGCTACCTTCAAGTTTTCCTTACTCTATCAATCTTTCAATTGGACCTTTCTACTTAGGTCTCCTTAATATGCTTTCTATGGGACTTCTCTTTTGGAGTCTCTAAACTCTTATTAATATCAAGGTCTATATTCAAGACCTAAAACTATGTTGTAGATTGCCTTCTATTATTAATATTTTATTTGAATAGGTAAACTCAATCTATCTAAATATTTTCAATATTGTATCTTTAATCTTCACTAGTTGTCCTTCAACCTAGTGGTATTAATTATTGCCTTCACTAGTTTTTCTTCAACTTAGTGGAAATACTTGTCTTCACTGGTTTTCCTTATCCGGTGGTAATGTCCTCAACTTCACTGGTATTTCCTTAGCTAGTGGAAATATCCTTGGACTGTTGGAAACTTTTAAAAAAACCTATGCAAATGATACCACTAATAGCTTTTTAAGCCTAACACTTAATATAAATCTAACAAGAAAGTAATTATAGGATTGAAATAAAGTTACAATATAAAGAAATCAATAAATATGATAATGAAACTAGAATAACTTATAAATACTCATAGAATAATCACATGAAAAATGCTCATGAAAATATTGAAAATGTTATAGAATAAAGGTCTACTAATGCATGCTATGTGCTATGCATTTTGATACAAATTACAATGCTTTGTCACAAATATATAATAGTATGATACTCTTCATATGAATCACTCTTGACCTTCACTCTTATTTGAAACTCTTCACTTTTCTATTCTAAGGACACATGTGCACTCTTACATAATGGATACTTGTGCACATCCACACTCACAACACTTGCACACTTAATTACATGAAACTTGTGCATTTCCTGCACATTATTACATTACATGAAATATAAAATCACACTCTAATCTAAGACACTCCTAATCTAATATTGTACCAAGGTGGTACATTGACATGTACCAAATAATGTAATATTATCTAACACTTTCTCTTTAGGTCCTTGAACCAATTTTGTTATCTCGGTCATCAAGTCAGAATATTTTTGGCATAAATTGTAATCCTCAGACATATTTTCACTAATCTTGTCCTAGGAATTCTTAATATTATTCTCTTGCATCTCATAACATCTGAAAGTAGCACCATCCAAAAATTTTAGAAGGAACTCTGCCCATTGCTCCCTTTGTGTTGAGTTGTTACAAATGAAAGCTCTCTTATATTCTTGAATGAAGGTCTTGGTATTTTAAAAATATTGGGATGAAAAGAGAAGAATTATTCCCATATTTACTATGGCCTTGGAAATTTAAGTTCAAATCTTCTAGGTGATAGATTGAAGGGTTCATGAATTGAATGGTGAATTTACCTATAAAGTACTATGAATAACCAATTTACCAGATTCTACCTACCAATTCCTTACTCTTATTCCTCTAGTGTAGACACTCAAATAAGAACCAGATAAACCAGATGGTAGACTATGATGGGATAGTTACAAACTATCCATAAGGTCACCAAAACATACACTTGTTGACCATACTTCACAACACAAGTACACCTATAAGTACAACAAACAATTTTTATGTGAACAAGGTCAATTAGTAGGAATTTCTAGTAAGTACCCTAGTAAATAGACTTTAACACATAGGACAGGAAACACCACCATTAAAGAGAAGTATCCGAGCAATGGAACCAAAAATGTCAAATTATAACAAACTTGTAATATAAAACCAAGCTCTCCTCTTACTATGGTCATTTTGATAGATGCACAATATTAATCTAGTGATGTTATGTTACCATACAACTCTCATTCACAATAAAATATTAGGACATCATGGAAAATAAGAAGTTTATGGAAGCACAAAAGATGCCATAATGCAAACAAATAAAATTGTATTATACATACAAATTATAATAGCACATAAATGCTCATCAAATTGTCTTTTAAGTGAATGTGACTCTTCTGTTGAGCCTTCACCTCTTGTGGACTTTCCCAATGATCATGCTTCGCACCCTCACTCTTACAATATTGGACACACCCTATACAAGGAGACACTCTTTCTTTTCTAGATTGTCTTGCTAGCTCTCACTCACACCTTAAACTCTCTATTACTTCCTTAACCTCACAATTTATTAACTCAACTTGAATTACCTCCCATGAGTCATAGGAGCTAGATATTACATGCATGGAAAATTTTTATAGGGACACGTGGAAATCCTTTCTAGAGATATTTGTGAATTATTTCAATAAAATAAAGATATTTGAGATATCCTTCTTGGACATTTCCTAAGATAATATATAATTACATTGGATAGTCCAAATATTGCATGTTTCTAAAAAAATTTCTTTTAGAATTTTCCTATAAATACATAATACTTCCAAAAGTACCTTTGACTATATTGTATTTCTAGATATTTTATTATTTACAACATATCTCCTTGTGACAAAGATACTTGACAAAGACAATTTACCATGACCATGACACTTTTACTATTTATTGTTACTATATACTATCACTATTGACTTTTTACTATTCACTATCACTACTCACCATTACCTATTCATATCATAATATTTTTTTATACTTTTATTATACAAACATTTCATTTATTAATGGTTGTGCAACCTTCTCGATGAATATACTTTATCAAAAATATCCAAAACAAGCTATCAAGCCATAATATTATTTGATAAGCCATATCACCACATGTTTTGTATGATATTGCATGTGCAAATAACATGAAATTTATTTATGTTGACATCACTCTCCCTCCTAAATTCAACTTCATCCTTAGAGTAGGCTTGATCTATTTTGGAGGATAAAATATCTTAAGTTTATTATGGTTCACCTTTTTCTTGATAGGCCTTCCATCCAACTCCTCAAGCTTGTAGGTCTTAGTTTCATGCATGCTTACTATCTAATAGGGAACCATATATGTTGGTAATTTTTTTTTTTTTGCTTTCTCTTTTTATTTCTAGAATCATACACCATCCCCAAGTCGTTGACCTTAAAGGGGGACCACTTCAGTTTTTTTTTCCTAATATTTTTTTTCCTCTTCTTCTTTACAATGTGGTCCTACACCATTTACTACATATTTTCTAAATGGTGTAGTTGTACCACCCAATCCTTCATAGATTACCTTTCATTCATTCTATCCTATATCATTGTTCATATGGTGGGTACATCATATTCGATGAGAAGGACAAGATCAATACCATATGTTAATTGGAATAAGGAATACCCTATGGCTAGTTTTATTATGGTGATATAAGCTCATAGTGTTGCATGGTTTATTTTATCTTATGTTTCAAGAATCAAAGCTACATCCTTTGCAAGGATTTCCCATATAATATGATTAGTTCATTCCACCCACCCATTTCTACTTAGTTTATATGTAGTCATCTTCCTATGCTTGATCATAAACCAGGTCAAGAATTTTTCCACCACTTTATCAAGGAAATGGATACATTGATTAGAGACAATATCCATTGGGCATCTAAATCTACTAATAAGTCATTCATAAATAAACCATGTAACTTCTTCCTTTGTCTTGTGCTTCATCGATCGAGCTTCAACCCTCTTAGTAAAATAATCTATGGTAATAATGATGTATTTGTTTCTTCATTATGTTACAATAAGGGATCCAATAATATCAATTCCCCACTTCTCAAAGGGCCTTAGAGGAAATATAGGACATAATGAGGTAGCTACTATCTTATGATTCTTAAAGGACTTGCACACATCACATGTTTTAGAATACTCCATATAATATTTGAAGAGGATTGGCCAGTGATATATTACATCTAAAATCCTTCTTATTGTAATATTCCTAGAGAAGTATCCTCACACGCCATCATTTAACTCTACAATCAACTAATTTTCTTACTCTCATTCAAATGCTTGTTGATACTTCCCATATAGACCTACTCAATATAGAACTCCTTGTGGCTAAGCAATCCTCCTCTTCATTCTTAGTGTTGTACTATTTGAAAATATTTTTATATTCCTCTAAAATGGATTCTATTGCTAGTAGTGTTGCATCAATAAAATCATCATCTACATATTCAAATATAATTCCATGCTCTTAAAAGAGCATCTACATTGATATGCTTCTTAGTTCTTACCCAGTTAGTCAACAATGTTAAACTAAAATTCTTGCAATAGGAGAATCCATTTGGTTATCCTTCATGACAAATAGGGCTTATTAACAATATATTTGAGGGTAGCATAGTTTGTAATAACTATGAAATTTTTCCACAAAAGATAGTGCCTAAACTTCTTGTGATTAAATATGATGGTGAGTGCTTCCTTATCTATAATTATATAGTTTACCTTTGCATTGCTGATTTTTCTATATCCAAAGTGGATAGAATTATTATTTCCATTATCATCTTGTTGAATTAGTATACTTCTAAGTACTATATTTGATGCATCTATGTACATAATAAATGGCTTACTCAATCTAGATTCTTCAACATCAGAGCAATAATCAGGTCCTTCAATACCTCAAATGTAGCCTTAACTTCATTTCCTAGTTCATAGGGCATATCCTTCTTGAGGAACTTTGTTATTGTTAGTGCAATCCTTGAGAAAATATTTTTGAACATCCTATAATATCCTATATGGACTAATAATTATTACAACTTACTCTTGTTGCTAAAAAATGGCATATCCTTATTCATGGAAAACTTTGCAAGATCAATTGCAAGACCTTGTTGGAAGACCACATCACCCAACAAGACACCTTTGGTGCATTAAAATATAAATTTTGTAAGATTAAGCGAGACCTTACCTCATCCAGACATTGAAATGACTTCTCAGGAGTAGCTAGATTACCTACCTTCCTTCCATAAACACAAAAATCATCTAGAAAACTTTGATAAAAGCTCCACTATAAGGTTCAAATGCATTATACATTAATCATTGGAAATTTATAGGTGTATTGCATGACCCAAAAAACATCACTTGATAATAAAATGTGCCTCAAGAAGTGGTAAATGTTATCTTCAGCTGATATTTCTTTGCAATGGTGACCTAAATGTAGCCACTATAGCCATCCACAAAGCTATAGCACTCTTGTTCTACAAATTCATCCAAAATCTAATTTTAGAAGGAGAGCAGATAATGGCCTTTCTTTGTAGATATATTTAGTTTTCAATAATCAATACAAACCCTCAAATTTCCATTCTGATTCCTTGTAATGATGATTAGAGACACCCACTATGAGTTGTCTACTAGAAAAATGAAGCTTGTATCTAACAATTTGTCTATCTCTTCCTTAACAAACTTGGATAAGTTTATATTCATATGATATGGCATTTTCTTCATAGTTTGAGAATCATCAACCAACTCTATTTTATGCCTTACCAAATTTACTTGTCGTAACTTTTCATGATTAAAAGTGAACAAATGAATATACCTACAAAAGACCCATAAGTAATCATCTTTTTTATGCTCTTCTATTGCATCTTCAAAGTGTAACTTTTATAGCCAATTATCCACCTATTCTTTAGAAGTTTAGAAATTCATATAGGTGATCTACTAGAGCATCAAAAAGGATGTCAACCACTAGGACATCCACATCACTTTCTTCATATTCAATATCCACCTCACTTATACTAACATAATCTAAGGTTTTCCATTCACTTTCTTCCTTTGTTTTTGTTATCTCTAATGTATGATATTGAGGTATCATATATCTTCACTAGTTTGGGACCCTAACCAATGGTCATTTACCCTTCATGCTAGTAATTATGAGAATGACATTTTCTTAACCATGGTCTTCCTAACCACATCAGATAGGCTACTAAACCATCTTTAATGACTTGAAAATCTACCACATAGGTGACTCCAAGACTGATACTGCTACATTAGAGACTACTCCTATTAGCTTTATTTTTCCTTTGGATCTAAACTTTAAGTTATATGGATGATCTATTTCTAGTACTAGTGTCTTCAAAGTAGATTCTATCATTATATTAACAACTCCACCATCTACCATGACATCAAGAATAAAAATATCTTTACACAAGACATTAGCTTGTGGAGCATATGGGTCAATATTTGCATTTGTACAGTGACTTTGACCTTCCTTATTTATTTGGAACTGAGTTTTCTATATAGCTCCCTTCACTTTTTTGATGATAATGGCAATAGCCTCCCATATGTGATGTTGGAAATTTGCTTTGATAAATCCTCCATAATTGAGTATGGTGTTTGGCCTTTAGAGATTGGAAAATATTGAACTCTTAGTTTTCTTCTCCTTTTTTGGGCTCTTCTTTCTTCTTCTTGGCATTCTTTCCTTCATTGAGCATCCTATCATGAACTCTCTTTATTTCCATAACCTCAACTTCTTCATTATCTTGAACACGATAAACAATGTTAACTAGAACTTTACCCTTATGATTACTCTTTGTCCCTAAAGTAGATTCCTTATTAGGATAACTTATATTGTAATACCCTTTGTATTTGCAATCATAGCAAACTAGCTTTGCAAGTTATCTTTTCATAACTAGACCTCCACCTTATTTCAAAGCTCATGCACTCATACATAGTAGTCATAAAATTTCTCTTCAAGTCCTTAAATTGACTTAATTATCTCGATCATTAGGTCAAAATATTTTTGGTATGGGTATATTTTCATTAATCTCATCCTAGGAGTTCTTAATATACTTCTCTTTTATCTCATACCATCTAAAAGTAGAATTGGAAATTGAATTTTCTTAAAAAGTACTACAAATACCTAGTTTACTAGATTCTACCTACCAATTCCTTACTCTTATGCCTCTAGTGTAGACACTAAAATAAGAATAAAACAAACTATATGGTAGACTATGATGGGGTAATTACAAACTTGTAGATACCTAAAATTGGATCAACTAACTTGGACCAATTTTGTTCCAAATGTACATAATGGTCAATACATCCATGGTAACTACCTCAACCCCAAAATTTGTAGTCCAAACCCATCAACAGTGAATTTTCCATTTCAGAGAAAATTTACTTTCTAGATGGTATATTTGCACCCATTACAAATTTTCAACCTTCCCCCCTTGGATTTGACTTGTAATGGTCGAATCCATGAAATTTTCATCCAAGTGAATTCATTGGTGGTGTATTCATATAGGATATATTTATGTCTAATGCAAAATTGACATTTTGGCCCTATTTGTAGTAGCCAATCAGGGTGTTATTAGCTTTGCTCATCATCTCTATCATCGCATGCAACTAGTGGGTAATGAGGAAGGTGGCTAACTTTTCTCCACCTACCCAAATTAGCCCTAATTGAGGTTAGCTAAATTTGCTCATATCATTAGCTCAATTAGCAAAAAAATCAAACCTCAATTAGCCTTTGTCATTTGGAAAGCCCACCCCTCTTCTTTAAAAAACTCCCAAGAGCGCCAATTCTATAAATTGACCACTTGGGAGGGCATTATCAAACCAAGATTTTGGGATAATGAATTGCTGCCAAAATTTTTATAGAGCTCTTTTTTATGCATCAAATTATTATCAAAATTTGTCTAAGTTGTCATCTTAAATCAACTATTTAGGCTTTAAAGGGAGAAATAAGGCACCTCTCATTCATGAATTTTATGAATTCACCAGTTACAAGACTTTTAGACGATGAATTAGCCATAGATTTTAGAGAATTTGCTAGTTCCAAGTCTTCCAGGAGGTTTATTTGTCAAGCAATATATTCTAAGATAGGTGATGTATTCATTATAACCATTGGTACAAGTATAGTCTCTTCCTCCTATTTGGGTTAATAGCATAGGCTATATGTTGGTTGTTGCTTACATTTTTCTTTGTTTTATCTTTAGATAGTAACATTATAAAAGGAAATTAAAAAGAATCTATCATTAGCTTAGAATTTTTTGTTTTCTTAGGCATTCAATATAAAACTCATGTAGCTTGCATTAGAATAATTTGTATGCTTGCATCCTCCTTATGTCTTTGACTTTTAAAAGAAGAAAAGAGAAAAGTTTCATTTCTTGTAACTTTGTTCTTAAATAGCACTCAATAAAGCAAAATTACAAATAGGCTAGCACCTTGTATTCTACATTTTATCTTCATTTTGCATTGCATTATCATCTTGTACATTATTTCCTAGGATAGAACAAAACCTACGTGTTTGTCAAAGTTGACCACATTAAACTATATTAGGGAAATATTTAAGTTGTTAATGAACCCAAACCCCTCGCCAAAGATAACAGTTTAAAGTGTAATCTAATGATGAGTTAGAAATAGGGCTCTCTCATTCAATTTTGGGTGACCCTTGAGGGAATGCATTAGATACTAGCACCCCATGCATATTTTGGCATCCCACATATTTGGAAAACCCAATGAAATACCATGCACATCCAAAAACATTTTGACCTAGAACCTTATCCGTAATCAACATAAAATTTACTAAACTTTAAAAGATCATTTAATCTTGTTTGTATAGTGTAAACCATATTAAAAAAAGATAACAATAATGTAACCAATTGTAGTCCTATTGGGCAAAGGATAATGACTCCTTGAGTAAATCATGGTATAAACCTTGAGGATTATCTCCTTTGGATAATATAAAATAATGTGCTAACAAGAGTTAGAAGGAGGGTTGTTCTCATTGGGGATATAAGGATTATAAAAAATATCTTCTCTTTCTTCTCTAAGTAACTCTGAAAACAAAATTTAATAAATTTTGAATCCCCTTCCTTTGACCATGTCTAAACCTACTTACCTTATAATATTGTGCAATAGTTAGCACAAAATATGAGTGCTTTGTATGAATTTCTATAAAAGTAACCCATGATTGGAAACCCTCCATTTGAGGAAGAAGTGGGAGAAAATCTTCCTTTTGGAACTCTTTCTCCTATTCATAATGAATAAGGGGAAGTAATTTTTAAGTCCATGGACCATCTAGCTACTTTCCTACTAGTAAATAGGGAAACCATGCGATCCATCTTAAAGGTGGATGACATGCCTACTTTTGTTGTGGAGTGACTTCTTTTAGAACTCCCACAACAACCTAGGTATAATCCTATGAGTTCACAATAGTGATACTCCATGATTACAACCATAGAAGGGAGTCCATTGAAAATCCTATCTTCATCTATAAATAAAGGATCCATACCTCCAAACATAGAGCCATTTAGGCACCCAGGGGTTGTAGGTGAGTTGGAGAGGAGAGGGCAATCCTCCAAGGGAGGTCCTAGGTTCGAATCTCCACCCTACCAAAAAGTTGAATTGGGTACCCAAAATCCAATTAATAATGTTGGTGTGGGCAGGGTCGGGTGTGACTCCTGGGTGACTTTGACGATGTAGAACCCCCTGTTTGTGGTCTCTCAAACCAAGGCGGCCCCGCAAGGGGTTTTTTGCTTTTTAAAAAATTAAAAAATTAAAAAATTAAAAATAAAAAATAAAAAAATAGAGCCATTTATGCTAAATCCCCCTATCCTTCATCCCATAATTCTTCCACAAGTTCAAAATATGGATATCTTTCACAGTCTACCTAATGCTTTGAATGTGATATCTTCTATTCCATTCTTTAGCATGTATATTCCTACTAACATTTCCTCTACTAACCTCCCTTTTCCTAGTAATATTGGAATTAATAACATGAAAATCCTTTTTAAATCATCCCATCCACATTCTCAGCATAATTCTTTGGTTAATTCACAACCTCAATTCATAACACCACAAATTCCTTATCTAGGATTCTAGGATATAAAAATTAAGCTATAATAGTTGGTAAAAAACTCAAAACTCAAGCAATAGTTGGCTTCTATACAAGGATACATGGGAAATAATTATTCCTATAAGGATTACTACAACCAATCCATAGATCCATCTCTAGTTAGTTGACCTTATCCTCGGGACTTTGTAGCATTAAAGTTTCTAATGTATAAGGGAGAAGGTGACCCAACAAATCACCTTAGAGTATTTCAAGCAACTTGTCATGACATTGCTTATGATAAGGCATTTTTATTTAATTTATTCCCTAAAATCCTTAGTGGTGAGGCCTTAGAATGGTATATTTCTAGACACCCTACTACTCAATCAAAATCTTTGGTGATTTGGAAAAATGTTTATTCAATATTTATCTACCTACATCATAGAAAAGTGTATAGTAGATTATTGATATTATCTTAAGCTGGGTAAAAATGATTATTTTAACAAGTTTTTATCTTGATGGCACTCTTTAGTTATAAATTTACCTTACCCTACCATAGAAATATCTAATGTGTATTCCATACCCAATTTGTAAGAGCAACTCTCATACCCCTTAGAGATGACTCACATCTCCTATTTCAAGGATGTGGTGGATCTTGCAAAATAGGTAGAAGCATTTCCTTAATTCAAGGGGTGGTTGAAAACCAAGAAAAAGAAATAAAAATCCTCCTATAACACAAAATGATAATATAAGAACAAGCATGTCATGGGCGATGGTGTAACTTACTCTTGCCTTGTTAAAAATCCTAAATGAGGTAATGCTAATACTACTACTTCCCTAAAAAAATTAGTTCTACCTACTGCTCAAGAAAAGCCTCAAAGTAAGTTTACCAAGTTAAAAAAATCACTATCCTCTATGATAATGTAGTTTTTAGATGCCAAGATGATAGAATTAGCACCTATAAGAGTGTTTGACCCTGACAGAGAAAAGCTTCCCTAGCTGAAGACCAACAAAAAATGTGTTTTTCATCATATAAATGGTCACAACACAAATAAATGAATCACTCTTAAGCATTTAGTAAAAGATCTAGTGATCATCGGTCCTAAACAAACAACATCCTCTAATCACCCTTACAGAGACATAGGCAAAATGATACCAATCATGTTTAATATAAGAAAGTTTCCTCACCAAATCAAAACCTAGTATGAATTATTTAAGTTAGCATCATCACCATACAACAAGCTAAAGAGAGAGGTCAAATATCATAACCACTCACTGATCCCACCTTGGTCTTATGACCTAGATGCCCTGTTGCTTCTTAAGAACCACATTTGTTCTAAAGCCCCAAGACAAAGGTAGGAGGGCCTTCAACCTCTAACAACAATTATAGGATACACCATCCAAAATCTCTATACTTGAGTTGTTGAGAAATTTTCCAAGTCATAAGGAAAACATGTTTAAGCTTTTGAGTGAGCAAATCATGCCTAAAAATATTAGACCTGATGATATGGATAATTTAGTAGGGTCTCTTAATACGAACCATGCAACTATATCCTTCTCCAATGATGGTCTTTCACACCCTTCTATGCTAGGATAGCTCCCTTTATACATCACATGTAACATTGGCGAGCAATGTATATAAATGGTCCTTATAGATAATGGCTTAACTTTAAATATCTACAACCTTAAGTTTATCCTTAGGATAGGACTTAATGAGGAAGATCTAGAGAAATATGATATTTTCATGAAAGCCCATGAAAAGTTGCAAGAACTATAGTTACTCCAATAAAATTGGGGCCTCGCATACTAAAAACTTTGTTTTATATGTTGCCTTGTGATTTGAACTACACCATACTTTTAGAGCAACCTTGAATCCACGCTATGCAAGTTTTCCCCTAAAATTATCATCAATATATAAAATTCAAATATCAGGGTAAGTTGTATAACATTATGGCTAATAGAGTTCCTTTCGCTTGCTGTCAAGCCATCTAGTAAAAAAATCAAGGGCTCATCTTTACCCTTCACTGAATGCTTCCTATAAATTTATAGATGATACCATAAATTTTGTTCCTCCTAAGGTAATAAGTACCAGACAAGGAGAAAAAATTAGTAGGAAAGCCAAAAAAAAGGGTAAGAAAAATATTAAGGATATTAACCATATAAATCTTAACAACTAGCATCATGAGCTACTAGATTTAGACCTGGTTAGGTTACCCCCTTCATATTTTACTTTAGAGTTACCTTCTAGAAATAAAATGATCATGTGGATAGGAAGTTGTATCTTTATTTTTGTAGGCACAACCAATGAGGAGATAATTTGTGGAATCAATCCGCAACCAATAGAATGGAGGTATACCTCATGTTATCTCTTTAACCTAACCCTATCCCTAAGCAAAGACTTTGTAACTTTGATTATCAAGAAAAAGTATTAGGATCTTAGGAGAAATATATAAAGGAACCTTTAGAGCATGAAGCTTGGTTAGTACATTGGTGATTATGATACATTCCAAACCCTAATGAAAAGTCACATTATCCCTCTTCAAATATTATTGATTATGAGGTGTAAATTTTCTCCCTCGAACCCCAAAGTGAGATCACCTTGATGGAAGGGTTGGATTGGGATGAGGATGAGGATATTAAATCTATTTCCCTTCCACTTTCTATACTCTTCTAACAACTTTATCACAAGCACAATAAGCATTATGCATCTTGAGCTTATCAATAGATGAGTCCCATGAAATCCCTAAAAATAGCCTTGGTAATTGAAATGAGTCAACCTTCACTCAAGCAAAATATATCATTCATCTTCAATCAAAGGAAATTTCCTTAGCAACTATCAATGACTATGAGCATATCTTTTTATAACATAGACCTCCTAGAGATGCTAATAATAATGGTCTTGATCAAGAGGACATCCCTAGTGGAGGACCCCTTTCCATAATTACACATCCCTCATAGTCATCAAACCTTGAGCACTGGAATTTAGGGCCTAAAGAGCTTGATAGTCTAGGGGAGTTACCTACCCCTCCATAATTAGAAGATGAATCTCACATATTGGTAGAGGAAAGTATTGATATTAAGATAGATTTCCAAGATAATCCAAATATTATAAAGCCAAGAAAAGTCCTAACCCTAGAGGAGTTCAAAGAGTATACAAAGTTTTTTATATAATTCTATGATATCTTTGAATGGTCTTGTGAAGATATGTTTGGATTAGATTTGTCTTTAGTCATCAAGCTATATGCTAACCCTATAAAGAAAAAATTAAGGAAGATGCATCTGAAAGTTGCTTTACTAGTTAAAGAGGAACCCCAAAAGCTTTTGGAGGTCAAATTTATCAAGGGCATCAACTATTATAATTGGATTTCCAACATAGTACCTGTTGACAATTTTGTCACATTACACAAGGGGTAGAAAAAAAAAATCAAAAAATTTCCTTTTGTAAAGTGTTTCTTTTTGTTGCTTTGAAAGCATTTGTAAGTGTTGCAGCAATTTTGGCTTTCCATGCCACTCCCTTGTATACAGAATGAAGAAGAAAAAGCTTTGCTGCCAAGCAGGCCAAAGAAAATAGCTCCACCAAAAGAATGAAAAGCTGTCGCGATATCACGACATGTCGCATTTTTGCGACCGACAGCAAGAAAGAAGGGCAAAGGACAAAAGGTGTCGCGATATCGCGACATGTCATGTTTTCGTGGCTCAATGCAAGAAAACTACTGAAGGAAAAAAAGTTGTCACGATATCGTGACATGTTGCAAAATCGCAGTCGAAAGCGAGGAGAAAGCGCAGAATGAAAAGCTGTCGCGATATCGCGACATGTCACAAAATCACGGCCGAAAGCGAGAAGGCACAAGCAAGAAAGATGTCATGATATCGCGACATGTCGCAAAATCACAGTTGAAAGCGAGAAGAAGGCGTAAGCAAGAAATATGTCATGATATCGCGACATGTCGCAAAATCATGATCGAAAGCGAGGAGAAAGCCAAACAAAGAAACATGTCGCGTTTTCGCGACTCAAAGCGACAAAGAAGACCAAACGAAGAACAGTGTCGTGATATCACGACATGTCACAAAATCGTGGCTCACAACAAGAAGTGCCAGAATGAAAAAGTGTCGCGATATCGTGACATGTCACAAAATCACGATCGAAAGCGAGAAGAAGGTGCAAGCAAGAAAGAGGTCGTGATATCGTTACATATCACGTTTTCGCGACTCAAAGCAACGAAAGAAGACAAAGGCATAGAAATGTCGTGATATCGCGACATGTTGCTTTTTCATGATGGGCACGTGCTTCAAGCTAGGTATTTTCTCGAGACAATCAAGTGCCTCGTAAATGCATTCTTTCTTGCCCAATAAGCTCATTGTTCTTTTTGGTAATTGGAAGCGAAGTGTCAGTCCCTGAAGGAGAAGTTCGACGAGCATGGCGGCCACTCGAGCATTGCACCAGGGATACTCAGGCGGTTCATCAATGCATATTTTCGTGGTTGACCCGGTCACAGTTGCCCATTCTGGTAATGGATTAGAAAGCTCAGTCTCGAGGGCCGCGAGAAGCCAACTTCTCAGATCTCAAGAATACTTCACCATTCTGTGTAATAATGACTCAGAGGCCCGGGTCCTCTATAAAAACCCAGGCATTGTAATGAAAAAATGGGGGGAACTTTTTGCTAGAAAGTTGCTATAACTTGATGTCCTGCATTTAATACTAAAGACCTTTTGTGCTCTATTTCTCTCTTTTATGCTGCCTTCTATGCTTAATTATTTTGTCTTTTCTCGTTCGTGTACCGAGACTCTGAATCCTGAATCCAAAGTGTGATCGGGGACTGAACCCCTGAAATTCACCCTGAAGGATACATAGGAGAGGAAAAATGCCTTGTCGCTTTCCTTTATGCTGCCTGGTGGATTGAGGTTTTTGTTATTCCCTTATCTCAATCGCTGTTACTCTGAATCCTGAATTCCAACGAGAGAGAAAGGAGAACCCTGCGAACCCGTCTAGAGGATACATAGGAAGTTCGACATTTCATTTCTTTCGTGTTATTCTTGGTATTTCTTGCTGCTATTCGAGTTTTTAGTGAGTAATCATGCTTCCTGTTCTCTCCCACCTTAAATCATCATCTTCCAACCCTTACTCTTTTTATTTCTTTCTCTAACCCTTACCCCTTTTTATTTCTTTTCCTAATCCTTACTCTGTTTATTTCTTTCCTGCACTCTTGTCTCAAACCCCAAAAGTAGATTAGTATAGGAGCTTCTTCAAATATTGGCACGAGAGGCATCTCTTCCCCTTGGCCTTTCAATGTTGATCGCAGGTCCAGGGCGCGCAAACCCACCGAAAGTCCTTTCCTGTGCGGATTTGATGACCAACAGTTTTGGCACGCTCGGTGGGACCCGACTGTGTCTATCTCAGTAAGATCTATAACCAGTCAAGGTCCCATATTTTTAACGCACAATCCCATTTCATCGGGGCCACTAGTTCTAACCAGTTCCCGGTGTGACCTGGTCAGTCTCACCTGACTAGTGGTAGTGAGGACTGGTGCCCTCATTACTAAAAGACTCCTAGCACCTCGCGACTCTGTTCAACCCGAGAATATCTAAGTCGTAAAGACTAGTACCTAAACCTGTGCCTTCATGGCAAAAGTCCCCATGTTTTAAGGAAGCTCGAGTTGGTGAATCTCTGGCTTGCCTCCATCTGGTAAAATCACCTAGTGACTCTAACTGAGCTGAAGATCCAGATTTCTTTATCGTAGGCACCCTTTTTTTTAAGCTAAAAGAAGACATCCCGGAGGAATTAAGGTTTGGTGAGCAGCCTTGACCTCACAAGCGAAGAAAAGTATGTTCACCTGGCGACTCCGACTTAGTGGCGAGGACCGTGATCTCTGCAGGCCACTGCTATAATGGAGAGGGTATGTTATCCTAGTTGGGATGTTTATAACCCTCTGAATATTCAAAGTTACCATGAAATTCCCAAAGGCGTCTTGAAAAACATGCCAAAATACGATGGCACTGAGGGAATGGCCCTAAAGCACCTTGAAGATCTTGTTGATTTGGGGACCATCTATGACATATTCCATGAATATGTCATGATCAGACTTCTGGTCCTGTATCTGGAAGGAGGGGCGCTGTAGTGGTACAGACTACTAGGGCGTAAAAGCATCTACTCATGGTATGACTTAGCGGGAGCACTACTCGAAGCATTCGATGGCTCTCAGGACCCCTTCCAACTATCAAGCATGCCTCATCAGGAGGTGGGCCAAGAAGAGAAACAAGCTCAAGTGGTAGCGCCTGAGAATGAAGAGGGGACATTTTTGCACCCTTTTTGTATCCCAGAGCATGGCACACAAGTGTTCGGCCAGAATCCATCAAGCGTACCTCAAGAGGCTGAACCTGAGGAGATCATAGAAGATTGCTCATTGTCGAAGGAGCCCTGTTACCGCATCGAGAAGGTGGAGGAACCTGTACCCAGCCCGCAGCTACTAGATTCAGTGGTACTCTGGTTCCAGCCATCACCACAGCTAGTACCCCAAGAGGCCCCTCATGCGGTGAACTTCTTCGCCACATCTTTCATCAACGACGCGGGTACTGGCAGGAGTGACAAATCACTACGCCGCTTCCTATTTGCAACATGGACAACTTCGGGAAGAAGCCAACCAGACTTCAAAGATCAACTGAAGTTCAATTTGATCTGGTCTGGGCACTGCAGATTCACCGGATAGACACCCGAGCCTGAGTTTGTGATGGCGATATGTCTGTCATGCCACAAATTTTGTATAAATTGTAAATAACCCGATTAGTAAATAAGATCCGAAAGCACTAAGGTTTCTTAGGGGCTTAAGCACAAACAAAAAATATATATATGCTGTCAGGGGATGTTCAGAGAAGACAATGGGAATGACTCTGTTGCCCAATGGATAAAGGCCTGGGATCTCTGCATTCAGACAAGCTAAATGCCCTACGAGCCACCAAGAATGTTGACAATTTTGTCACATTACACAAGGGGTAGAAAAAAATCAAAAAATTTCCTTTTGTAAAGTGTTTCTTTTTGTTGCTTTGAAAGCATTTGTAAGTGTTGCAGCAATTTTGGCTTTCCATGCCACTCCCTTGTATACAGAATGAAGAAGAAAAAGCTTCACTGCCAAGCAGGCCAAAGAAAATAGCTCCGCCAAAAGAAAGAAAAGTTGTCACGATATCGCGACATGTCGCATTTTCGTGACCGACAACAAGAAGGAAGGGCAAAGGACAAAAGGTGTCGTGATATCACGACATGTCGTGTTTTCACGGCTCAAGGCAAGAAAAGTACTGAAGGGAAAAAAGCTGTCGTGATATCGCGACATGTCGCAAAATCGTGGTCGAAAGCGAGGAGAAAGTGCAGAATGAAAAGCTGTCGCGATATCGTGACATGTCGCAAAATCACGGACGAAAGCGAGAAGACACAAGCAAGAAAGATGTCGCGATATCGCGACATGTCACAAAATCGCGGCCGAAAGCGAGAAGAAGGCGCAAGCAAGAAAGATGTCGCGATATCACATGTCACAAAATCATGGCCGAAAGCGAGGAGAAAGCCAAAAAAATAAACTTGTCACGTTTTTGCGACTCAAAGCGACAAAGAATACCAAATGAAGAACAGTGTCATGATATCGCGACATGTCGCAAAATCATGGCTCACAGCAAGAAGTGCCAGAATGAAAAAGTGTCGTGATATCGCGACATGTCGCAAAATCATGGCTGAAAGCGAGAAGAAGGCGCAAGCAAGAAAGAGGTCGCGATATCGTGACATGTCACATTTTCGTGACTCAAAGCAATGAAAGAAGACAAAGGCATAGAAATGTCACGATATCGCGACATGTTGCTTTTTTGCAATGGGCACGCACTTCAAGCCGGGTATTTTCTCGAGACAATCAAGTGCCTCGTAAATGCATTCTTTCTTGCCCAATAAGCTCGCTGTTCTTTTTGGTAATTGGAAGCAAAGTGTCAATCCCTGAAGGAGAAGTTCGACGAGCATGGCGGCCACTCGAGCATTGCACCAGGGATACTCAGGCGGTTCATCAATGCATATTTCCATGGTTGACCCGATCATAGTTTCCCATTCTGGTAATGGATTAGAAAGCTTAGTCTCGAGGGCCGTGAGAAGCCAACTTCTCAGATCTCAAGAATACTTCACCATTCTGTGTAATAATGACTCAAATGCCCGGGTCCTCTATAAAAACCCAGGCATTGTAATGAAAAAGGGGGGGGAACTTTCTATTAGAAAGCTGCTGTAACTTGATGTCCTGTGTTTAATACTAAAGACCTTTTGTGCTCTATTTCTCTCTTTTATGCTGCCTTCTGT
Organism: Wollemia nobilis; assembly: GCA_028583015.1. Lineage (NCBI taxonomy): Eukaryota > Viridiplantae > Streptophyta > Pinopsida > Araucariales > Araucariaceae > Wollemia > Wollemia nobilis. Next base: position 195,240 of record JAQPPZ010011525.1, read on the forward strand.
GCTTAATTCTTTTGTCTTTTCTTGTTCGCGTACTGAGACTCTAAATCCTGAATTCGGTGTGCGATCGGGGACTGAACCCCTGAAATTTGCCCTGAAGGATACATAGGAGAGGAAAAATGCCTTGTCGCTTTCCTTTATGCTGCCTGGTGGATTGAGGTTTCTATTATTCCCTTGTCTCAATCACTGTTACTCTGAATCCTGAATTCCAACGAGAGAGAAAGGAGAACCCTGCGAACCCGTCCAAAGGATACATAGGAAGTTCGAAATTTCATTTCTTTCATGTTATTCTTGGTATTTCTTGCTGCTATTCGAGTTGTTAGCGAGTAATCGTGCTTCCTGTTCTCTCCCACCTTAAATCATCATCTTCTAACCCTTACTCTTTTTATTTCTTTCTCTAAACCTTACCCCTTTTTATTTCTTTTCCTAGTCTTTACTCTGTTTATTTCTTTCCTGCACTCTTGTCTCGAACCCCAAAAGTAGATTAGTATAGGATCTGGCCTTTCTCCGAAGATTGGCACGAGGGGCATCTCTTCCCCTCGGACTTTCAATGTTGGTCGCAGGTCCAGGGCACACAAACCCACCGAAAGTCCTTTCCTATGCAGATTTGATGACCAACAGTACCAATAGCCAAAAAGCAAGGTGTTGTGAGTGTTTGCACAGACTTTTAGGACATAAAAAAAGCATGTGCCAGTTCCTTACCAAAGATAGACATGATCATTGATTTCACTGTAGGTTGTGGAATATTATCCTTAATGGATGGTTTTTTTGTTATAATCAAATTCAAATAGCACTTGAAGGCCAATACAAGACAACTTTCACTACACCTTGGGTAATCTTTTGTTATGAGGCCATTCCCTTTGGTTTAAATAATGTGGGAACAACCTACCATAGATCCATAACATACATATTTCATGATATCTTTGAATATTATATTTATTATCTTCTTGGATGATCTATTAAACAATAAAATCATGTTTGGGACTTAAGACATATCTTTGAGAGACTCAAAGATTATAAATTCTACGTAAAACCCTCCAGATGTATATTTGGATTAAATTTAGGAAAACTATTAGGATTATAGTATCCCTACCTAGCATTAAAATAGACCTGGAAAAGATATTTGCTATCATAAAAATGCCACTCCCTAAAAATATAACCGAACTTTAAAGCCTACAAGGTAGATTACAAGCTATTCAAAGGTTCATCTCTTAATTTTTGGACAAATATCATCCATTTTCCAAACTTTTTAGGAAAGGATTTGAACTCATATGGGAAAAAGAATGTCAAAATGCCTATGATTCCTTGAAGGCATATCTTCTATCTCCATTGATGCTTGTCCTACCTCATCCCCTTAAACTATTGTTGCTATACATAGAAGCAACAATTCATGCCTTAGGTGGCTTTTTGGCATAGTACAATTATCAACACAAGGAATGGGTAATTGATATATTAGTGAACCCTTGTTAGTTATTACACCAGATATGCTCCTTTAGAAAAACTATTCTTGGTAGTAGTATTCGCTTCTTAAAATTTGAGACATTACATGTTAAATCAGAAGACTTATATCATAGCTAAATTTGATCCTTTATTATACCTTATGTCCAAGCCCTATCTCTCAAGAAGGACAACTAAATAGGTAATGGCCCTTAATGAGTTTGATCTTGAATTCATTGGTCAAAAGTTATTAAAAGGATAAGTAATAGCCGATTAATTGGCCACAACCCTTCTACTGGCTAGTCATTCCCTAGTAATATAGTATCCTGATGAAATGGTAATTATCCTTAAGATAGCACAATGAGATTCTAGGACTCTTTACTTTGATGGCACAAGGTGTGTTAAAAGTGCAGGTGTAGGATTCATCCTAATATCACCTTAATAGATTGTCATCCCTTTATCCTTCAAGATTCAATTCTCATGTACCATTAACATGACTAAATACAAAGTATTTATTCTAGGGCTTCTACCATCCCTAGCCTTAAATTTCACAACCCTCTCCATCTTTAGATATGTATAGTTGATCATGTTAACTAGATTAATGAAATTTATCAGACTCAAGATGATAAACTTAAACCATAGAAGGATATTGTAGATAAATTAAAGGTCACCTTTTATAAAGTCATCATTAGTATAATTCTACACTCTAGTAACTATCAACCAAATGCTATGGTTGATGCTACCTCACTCATGCCTCTAGAAATAGAGGATGAACAAGCAACAATTGTTATCCACCAAATAAAACATGTAACTTCACAACCTAGCCAAGATCCCTTAGCAATATTTGCAAGAAAACAAGATCCTATACTTGACACTTGGTATAAGGAAATTTATGACTTCCTTAAGAGTGGTACTTTGTCGAAAGGCCTAAATTGTAATAAGCAAAAGAACCTAAGACAATGAGCTTGTAGATACATAATAATCAGAGACATCTTATATAGAAAAAATTTGATAGCACCCTTTTGAGTTGTCTAAACTTTGACAAATCTAAGTAAGTAGTCCAAGATACCCATGAGGGAGCATGTGGTGGCCACTTCAATGGAAGTTCTATTTCTAAGAAGATCATCTAAATGGGATATTATTGGTCAACCATTGAAAGGGATACCTAAAATCATATGCAAAAAAATAAGTGCCAAAAACATGATAATCTTATCCATGCACCTTTGCAAGAATTTTAATCCATATGCTTGGGGGCTAGAAATCATAAGCAATTTAAATATAGTGTCATCTTATGGACACAACTTTATCATTATTGTAATTGAATACTTTACAAAGTGGGTAGAGGCTATGCCCTTATCCTCTTATACTAGAGTTTAGGTTGCATTGTTTATCTTGAACCAAATTCTATCACGATATGGTATACCCAACATTATCATCTCAAACAATGACACTCCCTTTAAGAACAATGGCACTCCCTTTAAGAACAAAGATGTCTCCAAGATTTATGCAAATCTTGAAATTCAACATGAATGGTCGACATTGTATTATCCATATGATAATGATAGGTCGAAGCCTCAAATAAAACTTTAATAAAGATATTAAAAAAATTTGTTAGCAAAACTGCTTGAGATTGGTATTTATAGCTATATCCCACTTTATGGGCATATCACACTATTGTTAGAACTACTATTGGTGCTACCCCCTATGCCTTAGTATACAAAACTAAGCCCATCTTCTCATTTGAAGTAGAAGTGTTAGAGCCACTTGAATTGCATTTGTTGTAGGTCATTGAGCTAGTAAACCTCCTCAATGACTACTCAAAATCATTCCTTATCTTCTTGATATTTTGGAATCTAGAAAGGGGTTGAGGTTTTGTGGTGGAGAACCCAAATCTACAGGACAGAAGACAAAGGAAAACAAGAGCCAATTCTCATTCAAAATGCTTTGAAAGAATTTTACAGTCAATGTACAGCAGTAATTTGCGTTTGGCCAACCTCTTTTCCATTACAATATCTGGGTTTTTATAGAGGCCTCAACCCTATGAGTTTTTCAAATTCGATCATGAACTACAAACTGCCACCCAAATCCATCGTGGAAAGCTGCATTGATGAGTCTGTGAGTGCGGTGCATGAATGTCTGCCATAACCATCGGGATCATCCTCTAAAATTGATGCTTCATTTCAAGTTGCCATAAATGCGACTCTGGATGCAATGCGTGAGTGGCCGACATGCTTACTGGGATATTCTCCTGAAACTGATGTTTTATCTCCAGTGCGTGAGTGGCCAACCTGTTCAGCTGGATCTTCTTCTGAGACTGATGCTTCATTGCCGCGAGCTTACCGTGCACAAAGGAATGCATTTATGAAATATTCGGCCTAGAGCACGTGTTCTTCTTTAGGTCATGATATCGTGACCTGTTGCGATATCATGACATTTCTCCTTTGTGCTTTCTCTCTCCTACTCCGATCGCGATATCGCGACATGTCGTGATATTGCAACAGTTTTCCCCCACGTTGTCCCTTTCCTCTTTTGGTCATGATATCATGACATTTTTTCGCCGCATCTTCTCTCTCCTATTTTGGTCGTGATATCGCGACATTTCTTGTCCGCATCTTCTCTCTCCTATTTTGGTCGTGATATCGCGACATGTCACGATATCGTGACATTTCTCATCCACATCTTCTCTCTCCTATTTTGGTCGCGATATCGTGACACTTTTTCTGTCGCGATATCGCGACACTTTTTGGCTTGGCTTTCTCTCTCCTTCCTGAGTCGCAAAAACGCGACATGTCACGATAGTGTCACGATATCGCGACACTTTTTGGCTTGGATTTCTCATGTCATGATATCGTGACACTTTTTTTGTCACGATATTGTGACACTTTTCTGCTTGGCTTTCTCTCTCCTTCTTGAGTCATAAAAACGTGACATGTCGCGATATTGCGACACATATTTTTCTTTGCAAAACACTTAGAAAATTTTGGTTGATGCAAGATTGCTCTGCTGCCATCGGATGCTCCTACATCAGACATCCGGGGTGGATTGAGAAGTGATCCTCACTTCTGAACTGTTAGAGGAAGACCCAGGCGGTCAACCTCTATTTTTGACAACCAAGTTGCATCTTCTACAGGTCTGCCCTTCCACTTGATCAAATATTCAAAATACTATTTGTTCTTGGTGCTTCTGCCTTCACGAGTGTCTAATATTTCCTCGATCTCATCTATGGTTGGAGTAGACGCTGGGATGCTCCACAATTCTGCACTTAGTGCCTCAGTACTATCTCCCTCATGGTATTCCACCAAATCTAAAATGTTAAAAATAGGTGAAATGTCAAGCCCACTTGGCAATTCCACTTCATATGCATTGCTTGAATCCTATTTTTCTATTATTTTGCATGGCCAAAACTTCTTCATCTTCAGCTTGTTATAGGTCTTAGCAGGAAATCGTTCTTTTCTCAGATGGACCATGACTTCGTCTCCCACTTTAAACTCCTTAAAATGTCACTTCTGGTCTATGTTTCCCTCCTCATTCAGCAGGGTTCTCCTCGTGAACAGTACTTCTCCTCTCTCTGCTTCTTCGAAGTGCTCAGATCCAGTACCTTCATCAGTGACCGCAGCTCTGGCATTACCTTCAGGCCTCCTATTAGTCCTATATTTGTGCTGTGGACACTCGTATTGGTGATGTCCTTCTTCCCCACACTAGAAATAGGTTCCACATAACCTTCCTCTTCCATGGCCATGTCTAGCTCTGCCTCTTCCCCTTTGGTAATCATTGTTCTGATTATGGGGGTGGTAGGTATTTTCTCCCCTTTGTTCCTGATTACTGCTACCTTCTCCATTCTTCTGAGAATCCTCATTTCATCTTCAATTGGTCCTTTTGTCGGTCCTTCCGCCATGACCTCTTCCTCTTTGCTTGTTCTCAAACCTCCTATTGAGATTCTCTTCAACTCTCAGGGCAAATTGGTAAGCGTCCTCTATGGTGGTCATCCTAACCAGACTTAATTCCTCTTGAATACTTGCTCATAACCCATTAATATAATGGGCTACCTTCTCCTTGTTGGCCTCTGAGTGGCCTATTCTGATCATAATTTTATGAAACTCCTCTATGTATTTTTTTACAGACTTACTTGATTGCCTCAAACCTTGCATTTTCTTTAGCAGGTCCAACTCATAATCACCAGGGATGAACTGCCTCTTCAGCTTTTCTACCATTCACTCCCATTTTGTTATTCTCTCTTTTCCTCTTCTGTTTTGCTCCAGTTACACTCCCTTCCACCATATGCTGGCATGACCTTTCAGTTTGGTCTTAACGAATCTGACCCTATCAGGATCTTCAACCTATTTGTACTCAAATTACTCTTCCAGATCGTTGATCCAGTCGATCAATTCCTTTGGATCAAGGTTACCAGAGTATATGGAAACCTCCATCTTCAGCCTCTTCCCAATCTGGGATATGGCTCTGTATAGTCTGGCTTGTGTAGGATCTACTGCTTCTTCTTCTTCCTCAAACTGGCCCTCTTCTTCATCAGCTTCCTCTTCACTACCTTCATCTCTTCTTGGCTCCAACCTTCTATGTAGCTCTTCTTACAGGGCCTGAACTTGCCTCTGCAAAACTCAGACATCTTCTATTGCCTCTATGCCTCTTCCACCACCACCATGGTTTCTGTGTGGAGGCATTCTGCTTACTCCTCTCACAAGCCCTTCCACAGATCCTGGTGCAAACTGTCTCACTTTCGGCAATCTGTTTGCACACTCAAGAACTTTCAGCTCTGATACCACTTGGTGGAGAACCCAAATCTATAGGATAGAAGACAAAGGAAAACAAGAGACAATTCTCATTCAAAATTCTTTGGAAGAATTTTACAGTCAATGTACAACAGTAATCTACGTTTGGCCAACCTCTTTTTCATTACAATATCTGGGTTTTTATAGAGAATCCGACCCTCTGAGTTTTTCAAATTCGATCATGAACTGCAAACTGCCACCCGGCTCCATCGTGGAAAGATGCATTGATGAGTCTGTGATTGCGGTGCGTGAATGTCCGCCATAACCACCAGGATCATCCTTTGAAACTGATGCTTCATTTCAAGTTGCCATAAATGCAACTTTGGATGCAATGCACAAGTGGCCGACATGCTTACTGGGATCTTCGCCTAAAACTGATGCTTTATCTCTAGTGTGTGAGTGGACGACCTATTCAGCTGAATCTTCCTCTGAGATTGATGCTTCATTATCGCGAGCTTACCGTGCACGAAGGAATGCATTTATGAAATATTTGGCCTGGAGCGTGTGTTCTTCTTTCGGTCATGATATTGCGACCTGTCGCGATATCACGACATTTCTCCTCTATGCTTTCTCTCTCCTACTTTGATCATGATATCACGACATGTCACAATATCGTGACAGTTTTCCTCTATGCTGTCCCTTTCCTCTTTTGGTAACGATATCATGACATTTCTCTGCCACATCTTCTCTCTCCTATTTTGGTCGTGATATCGCGACATTTCTTGTCCACATCTTCTCTCTCCTATTTTGGTCGTGATATCATGACATTTCTCGTTCGCATCTTCTCTCTCCTATTTTGGTCACGATATCGTGACACTTTTTCTGTTGTGATATCATGACACTTTTTGGCTTGGCTTTCTATCTCCTTCTTGAGTCGCGAAAACGCGACATGTCGCGATAGTGTCGTGATATTGCGGCACTTTTTGGCTTGGATTTCTCTCTCCTTCTTGAGTCGCGATAATGCGACATGTCGCGATATCGCGACACTTTTTCTGTCGCAATATCGCGACACATATTTTTCTTTGCAAAACACTTAGAAAAATTTGGTTGATGCAAGATTGCTCTGCTGCCACTGGATGCTCCTGCATCATTTTGATGACATAGTCCTTAGAAATAGTCACAAGCCATATCTCAACTATACATCAATACCTCAGTCTCTTCTTCTATATTCTTAAATATTTGGAGGGTTGCATGCTTCACTTGCTTGATCATGTACTTGTTAGCATCAACCACTTGCTTCATAATTGAATGTTAATTCACTTGTTTGTGTTCACATGCTTGTTGCTTGCTTGTGTCCATATGCTTGTTGCTTACTTGTTTCTGGCATACAAAGTTGAGAGATTCATTGTGACTCATGATGATCCTAGTTAGGATAGGTTGCATTATATATTGCATTTTAGCTAGGTAGATAAGGTAGTGAATCTCTCTAGTGACTCTTTATAAGTGCACATCTCATCAATTCTTCAACATACCCACTATATTGTTTGTATCATCTTTTCCTGCAACTTGTTAGCACTCTATGATGAATTTGGTATTATAAAAGTATATTTATGTGGCATATAAAAATAGAAATCAGAGCTAGCAAGTTCCTCTCCGAGAAAAATTATCTTTATCATATAGCATCTTTTATCACTACATTCTCATATATAATCCGATTCATCTCCACACCTAGGAAAAGTAAATGATAAAATGATTTAATGATTGGCAAGTGCTTATAAATCCTAAATAATCCAATAACATGGGGTAATTATATCAAAAGTTTTTTTTTTATGTAGGGATCTATCAAGATTTTCAAAACCATTAATATTTTAATCTTTTCATCAAACATTATATCCAAACTGTAGATTAAAAATACACGCCAAACAGAAATATAAAACCACAAGAATGGAATACAGGAAAGTTGCACAAAACAGACGATTTATATTAATCGATGGAGTTTAAAAACTCCTTTTTGAATACAACTGGGCCTGTAACCCTTTTTGTGATACAAAAATTACAAGTTATGCTAGGGTTCTCCGAAACCCTAGCTGGCACGAACGGTGGCGCTTCCGAAGATCGTATCTTCAATCTCAACAGAGTGAGTGGGCTTTGTTGTATCCTGTAGCTCGGACCACTCCAGCTTAAACAGCTGCCATCAATAAACCAGATCTGCTGTTGAAAACCTGCACACATTAACACTATCAAAGGGATTAGAAATTAATAAGAGGGCTCCACTGCGTGAGCCCTCAGAAACAACCTAAAACCCTATAAAAATGGAATGCAGGAAATCAAATAACAGATTAATACATAAAATACGGTTACTTGCTTTAAATTAATTTATACCTGTTCTCTGTTAATGCAACTAGACCAGGCGACACCTGGAAGTAATTTTGTTGTCAGAATAGGCTGCGGAAGGCGCCCTGGTGCACTCGCCGAATGCCCGCGTGCTTCTGGATCTGGATTACAGACGCCGATCTGAGTCTATGGCTGAAGGTAAACTCCCGTGGGCACTTGGTGAAGGGGTAAACGCCCATGGGCACTTGCGGCAGGAATGGGAGATTCTGCAGAGTGCTGCAAAAGGAATAGCGGCGAAAGCGGCGACGAAAACGGCGATAGATGCGGCGAAAAGGGTAGCAGAAGAAAGGAGATAATAGTAGAAGAATTAGAATCAGAGATAGAAGTAGCAAAAGACATAGGCGAAGAAGATAGATAGTAGACATAGCCTTTGAGCCATCAAAGTGACTCGATTTATAATCTACTCTTAGGGCACACTTTAGGGTTTTAACAACACTTTGAACGTGGGGCTAAGATTAAAGTGGATCCAAGGGTAGAGAATAAATCTTGGTTGTGGAATGGATTAAGATGGATGGACGGATGAGATTAAATGAAGGATGGACGGCTCAGATTAAATCACTTAAACTATTATTTAAATATATATATTAAAATATTAAAATATATATATATAAATATTAATTTAAATAAATTTGGGGATGAAAAATGGCGGGAAAGGTGAAATTGGGCCAAATAATGGCGGGAAAGTGTGGATTTGGTCCAAATAATGGCGGGAAGGTGGATGACCAACATGTGGCTGACAGGAAGGTATAGATGACTTGCAAGTGGCTGGATTTTTGTGTCTACAGATGCCCCTTTTTGAGCTGCTTTGTGTGAAGACACAATGCAACACAAAAACTTAGGACACCTGAAAAGCTGGATCAGACGCAACTCTCTCTCAAGACTAAAGCACAACTTTGAAGACCAAGAAATAAAAGAATGTTTAAAATTTATCAGCTTACCCCCTCAATTGGCGAGCGAGAATGGTTCTCACAAGCCAATTGGAAGAAATTCGAAATAAAATGAACCGTTTTTGCCCCAACGGTGAAAAAGGGGTTGGTGTATGAACCATCTGTTTATGTCCCAACAGAAAAGGGGGTTGGTGTAAAAACCAGAAAAGACTATGATTGAAGACGATATGAGTGATGTGAAAGGTGAACCGTTTTCTGCCCCAACGGTTAGAAAGGGATTTTTGCCAAATTTTGAATTCCATGATCATGTAAGATGAATTCTACTATTAGGAAAGTTAAAAATTGATAACGGATTCCCCAACTCCTGTGGGTGAATCCATACTGTTGATGAAATTGCCTTGTTGGTGCCATTGATATGCAGAGATGCAATATGAAAGAGTCCAGAACTTCAGAGATGCTCCTAGTGACTTTATGGATAATTCCTCGGGTCGGAACCAATCAACCTAGGTAGCCTTAATCTCTAGTAAGACTCAAAATAATGATGATATTGAAGATTTGTCCACGTTTAAGGCCCCATGAACTAGGCCATCAATGACAACTATTGAGCAAATTGATCTTGGTATGAGGTCACTTAAAAAGTAGGATACCCAGAATTGATTTCCAATTTTCAAACGGTGAAATAATTGATGATGATAAATGGTAAGTGTCCTTATGGTGTTTTAATCCTCTTACCGAATTGCATGGATGCAAATCGCTGCAATCGCCAAGGTGATAGAATATACCACTAGATACGAGGTTTACTTTAATTTAATTTGGCAAAAATATGCACGATGAAAGAAGAATGAATGAAATTAATGATAGATCAGAAGAATTGATGAATGTGGTTAATTTTGTAAAGGTTTTGAACATTTTTAACCCAATTTGTAAATCAATGATGAATGATGCGCTTTTTGAGCAAAATGACAAAATTTGTTTCCAAAACTGTTGTAACCTTCACAAAATGTTTTATTATGATAAGAAGAATGGATGGATGAAATTTGATGAAATTTGGAGGAGGTAAGCTTCAATTTTGTAAGTTTTGTTCTTTTATTCAATACTGACATCAAACGCCGGTATGCATTTGAAGGTGGCAGAAATGCCCGTCGGTGTTTGAATGCATCATGAAATGCCCCACTGCGTCTGAATGCGCCATGAAACGCCCCACTGCGTTTCAGGGCGCCAAAACTAGCTATTTAAACAGTTTCAGCGAGAATTTCGCTCATTTGTGCATTCAAGCTTGAGAGAAGTGCGTCTGAGGGAGTGAAATGAAGTGAAGTGAAGTGAAAGGTTGTGTAGGAGAGTGAAGCACGTGGGAGCTATGGCGGAGATGGGAGCGGACACGCCAGTGTAGTCAGCTAAGGTATTTGTTTATTTAAGCAAGTGCTTTTATTTGTTTTTTTTTTTTTTTTGAAACAAACTTGTAACCAATTTTTGTTTTGTTGTTTTGCAGCTTAGGGTGTTAGAGGCACGACACCGATTCTCCCCTATCATTTCGGGGATGAGGAGGTCATTGTCCCAGAAATACTGGGAGACATTGGAAGCAGTAGGGCTAGCGAAGGCAGCCCGGTTGGAGGTTTTTTGGGCAGATGAGGGGTACCTCTCGGCTTTGGCCGAGAGGTGGGATCCAGATCGGGGGACATTCCAGCTCCTAACTGGAGAGATGACGGTGATGCTTGAGGATGTATACCGCATCCTCAAGGTGACCATGGAGGGGGCGCGGGTGGAGGTTTGACGAGATAGGGCCACGGATATGGCCAAGTTGTTTGGGGATGACTGGAGGGAGATCCGGACGGAGAGCAGGGGGATTCCTTACTTGGCCATGTATACGGCCAAGGAGTTGGTAGCGGTGGAGGCTCTGATGATGTTCGTATTGGCCAACATTGTGGCCCCGAACAACATCGGGTGTAGGTTTCCATGGAACCTGATGGGTGTAGTGAGCGAGATGCTCACTAATAGGGTAGTGTATGCCTGGGCACCCGTTTTATTGGTGCAGGTGTACTGGGAGTTGTATGAGGTTCGAAGACGGGGCCGGAAGGGCCTAGGCTACAGTTTGGTTCAAAGGGGTTGGTGTATGAACCATCTGTTTATGTCCCAACGGAAAAGGGGTTGGTGTACAAACCCAGAAAAAGAATATGATTGAAGACGATATGAGTGATGTGAAAGATGAACCGTTTTATGCCCCAACGGTTAGAAAGGGATTTTTGCCAAATTTTAAATTCCATGATCATGTAAGATGAATTCCACTATAGGGAAGTTAGAAATTGATAACGGATGCCCCAACTCCTGTGGGTGAATCCATACTGTTGATGAAATTGCCTTGTTGGCGCCATTGATATGCAGAGATGCAATATGAAAGAGTCCAGAACTTCAGAGATGCTCCTAGTGACTGTATGGATAATTCCTCGGGTCGGAACCAATCAACCTAGGTAGCCTTAATCTCTAGCAAGACTCAAAATAATGATGATATTGAAGATTTGTCCACGTTTAAGGCCCCATGAACTAGGCCATCAATGACAACTGTTGAGCAAATTGATCTTGGTATGAGGTCACTTGAAAAGTAGGATACCCAAAATTGATTTCCAATTTTCAAACAGTGAAATAATTGATGATGATAAATGGTAAGTGTCCTTATGGTGGTTTAATCCTCTTACCGAATTGCATGGATGCAAATCGCTGCAATCGCCAAGGTGATAGAATATACCACTAGATACGAGGTTTACTTTAATTTAATTTGGCAAAAATATGCATGATGAAAGAAGAATGAATGAAATTGACGATAGATCAGAAGAATTGATGAATGTGGTTAATTTTGTGAAGGTTTTGAATGTTTTTAACCCAATTTGTAAATCAATGATGAATGATGCGCTTTTTGAGCAAAATGACAAAATTTGTTTCCAAAACTGTTGTAACCTTCACAAAATGTTTTATTATGATAAGAAGAATGGATGGATGCAATTTGATGAAATTTGGAGGAGGTAAGCTTCAATTTTGTAAGTTTTGTTCTTTTATTCCATACTGACATCAAACGCCGGTATGCATTTGGAGGTGGCAGAAACGCCCGTCGGTGTTTGAATGCATCATGAAATGCCCCACTGCGTCTGAATGCGCCATGAAACGCCCCACTGCGTTTCAGGGCACCAAAACCAGCTATTTAAACAGTTTCAGCGAGAATTTCGCTCATTTGTGCGTTCGAGCTTGAGAGAAGTGCGTCTGAGGGAGTGGAATGAAGTGAAGTGAAGTGAAAGGTTGTGTGGGAGAGTGAAGCACGCGGGAGCTATGGCGGAGATGGGAGCGGACGCGCCAGTGCAGCCAGCTGAGGTATTTGTTTATTTAAGCAAGTACTTTTATTTGTTTTTTTTTTTTTTTTTTTTTTTTTGAAACAAATTTGTAACCAATTTTTGTTTTGTTGTTTTGCAGCTTAGGGTGTTAGAGGCACGACACCGATTCTCCCCTATCATTCCGGGGATGAGGAGGTCATTGTCCCAGGAAGGCGGGAGACATTGGAAGCGGTAGGGCTAGCGGAGGCAGCCCGGTTGGAGGTAGTTCGGGCAGATGAGGGGTACCTCTCGGCTTTGGCCGAGAGGTGGGATCCGAGATCGGGGGACGTTCCGGCTCCCAGTCGGAGAGATGACGGTGACGCTTGAGGATGTATACCGCATCCTCAAGGTGCCCGTGGAGGGGGCGCGGGTGGAGGTTGGACGAGATAGGGCCACGGAGATGGCCAAGTTGTTTGGGGATGACTGGAGGGAGATCCGGACGGAGAGCGGGGGATTCCTTACTTGGCCATGTATACGGCCAAGGAGTTGGTAGCGGTGGAGGCTCTGATGATGTTCGTATTGGCCAACATTGTGGCCCCGAACAGCACCGGGTGCAGGTTTCCATGGAACCTGATGGGTGTAGTGAGCGAGATGCTCACTAATAGGGTAGTGTATGCCTGGGCACCCGTTTTATTGGTGCAGGTGTACCGGGAGTTGTATGAGGTTCGAAGGCGGGGCCGGAAGGGCCTAGGCTGCAGTTTGGTTCTCCAGTGTTGGGGCTGGGAGCACTTCAGAGTGGCTCGACCGGAGGGGTTGCCATGTGCTTACTGGGACATGAGCCAGGCTTATGGTAGGAGATGGCTAGTGGCGGAGGAGAGACAGTCGAGCCGCCCCGTGAGATCGGGGCAATGGTATAGGAGTTTATGGGCAGACTTGACAGATGCCCAAGTCATTTGGAGGCCCTGGCGGGAGGCGAGGTGGATCGGTGATGGAGAGCATCTGAGACGGGTGCGACAGGCTAGATGGGTAGTGGGTCGGGGCCACAGCGAGGCGGAGTACATACAGATGTCTCGAGTGCTCCGCCAGGTCGGATTGAGACAGGATGTCCCCGGTGAGCCAGTGCGCTACCGGAGGCACAGATCAGAGGGGGATTTGTCGTGTGCCGAGCCATGGAGAGAGGCGACAGAGGACGATGAGGACATGGAGATCCTCGACGTGGATGACGTCGGGGTAACAGCTGAGTATGCAGCATGGATGGCCGCAGAGCCGAGGTGGGAGCCACCATTAGTGGCTGTTGGAGCTGGAGAGGACGAGGGAACCGCAGAGGTTCCCAAGCGCAGGGAGGGTCCCCGCCTTCGAGTTGACAGTCGAAGGCGAAAGGGGAAGATGGTGCGGCAGGCATCGGGGAGCGGAGATGACGAGGAGGATGATGGCGAGGGCCTAGGAGAGGCCGCTGGAGAGACTAGAGAGGTACCCCCTAGCGGGCACGAGGATGATCTGGCGCAGCTGCAGCAGCAGATAGCAGAGCGTGATGCTATGCTAGCGGTCCGGGATGAGAGGATAGCTCGGTTGGAGCAACAGGTTGTAGAGCGGGATGCCCTGATAGCTGTTCAGGAGGGGAGGATGGCCCAGATGCAGGCGGACTTGGATGGAGCGACTAGGGTGCCCCGGGATGACAGGGTGACGAGACTCCGAGCAGAGCTAGCGGAGCGAGAGCGACGACACGGGATAGACATATCTAGACTTAGGTCTAGGACTCGTTATATTGAGGCTCTGGAGGACACATTGTTTAGGCATCACATTGTGTTGCCTGATCCTCCATCCTCTTCTGTCTCTAGGCGTAGTGAGTCTAGGCACACCACTAGGTCTAGGGCTCCTACTAGGTCACAGGGGTCCTCTTTTGATGGTTAGCTTAGTGCTTAGATGCACTCTTTATGAGCCTTGGTGCTCTATTGTATTTTGTAGCCTTTTGGCATTCACTGTACGTTTTGATCTTTATACATATATATACATGGCTTTTATTTTTAGTGTTTTACTTTCTTTTGTGTGAATGCCTATGTTTTTGTGATGCATGTTTTTATATGTTTTAAATGCATATGTGATGGAATGGAATGCAAAGTTATAGATGATTAATGCGAGACTAAGTAAATGAAATATGCACTAAGAAGCACTCATACTTTTAGATAGTTAGATTTAGCCAACTTTTATCATAATTGTTTAATCAGGGGCACCGAACTTGGTGGCTTGTGAATGGATGACGTATGGAATGACATGAATATGGAAGAAGATATGGAGGTTGATATGGAAGAAAATATGGAGGAAGACTGTTTTACAAAGACTCAAACATGCTAGTGGTATCAAACAAACTTACTAATACTTCCTAATTCAACTAGGACCAAATGTGTGTGCATGTGAGTTCATTAACCAAATCGAAAGCATGGTAGTGACTCTAGGCAATCAAAAACCTGTGTGTGTGCAAGTGTGTTCATTAACCTCATCTTGCATAAATTAGGTAACCCTGTTATGGAGAAGACCCCGAAGCTAGTTTGTCCGTATGAGCATTCAGAGGTCTCTCTTTGAGGAGAGACATGTCGCCACGCAATGAGTATACTCCACTGCCGAGTCAAGCGTCTATAGCCCCGGTGAAGGTTAACTCCATAGTCCATGTTGTTTTTGACCTTTGTAAGCCTTGGGGATGACTACCTATCCGTCTGATTGGACAAGTAGTACGATCCTTACAACTTATTTGGGATCAGTGGTGTGTGAAAAATGTTCATTTCCTTAGAGCTTTGGGGAATCGGATTCTCAACCGAAGTATGATGAGAATTTTACCCTATCCTTACTACTCTGTTTATATTTATATTTTGTTATTTGCTTGTGATAGTGGTAAGAACCACTATTTTATGGACTATGTTTGCATGATAGGACAAACGAGGATTACCCTGTTCACTTCGAGGCACAACCCAAGGATGGTGTTATCTCTCTTTGACACAAGATGTTTTTAAGATGTGAAAATGTGATAGGTTCAAGACCGCTTTTGAAATCATTTCCCAATACTCAAGATTTTATTTAGTGTAATTTGTGATATGGCCCTAGAGAACTTTGACATGCATTTCAAAGTTTGCTTAAAACACTAGAAATGGGTGAGTGATTGAAAACATTTTGGCAATGTAAATATGTGCAAATGGAAAATGGGTGTACGAATGACAATTCGGTTTGATGGATTTTATGAAGGTGCCCCTGATTAAGGCAACATGACTTTTGCTTGACCAAATTTTATATCCAAAAGATAGAATGGTCTCTAACATGATATGCAACTATGGCTGAAAATGAAATGTTATGGTTTTCAATGAGAAGTATGCACATGAAATGCAATGTTTTTGAATGAGATGTATGCAACTAACAATGAAATGCAAATTCTTTTTATTTTATTTGTTTTTTTTTTTTTTTTTACAAGCCATGTATATATGTACATATAAAATTCAAACTATGCGTAGAATGCTCTCAAGTGTATAACGACATTGCTCTCGTCTATGTCTGCCTGGAAGACTTCTGGCTTAGAAGATGAAGGTGAATGTGGAGGTGAAGGAGGAATGTAGTTGGCGGAAGCCCTTAACAATTCCTCGAAAAGGATGAACTCTGAAATAGATGGAGGGGATGAAATCCGATCCATGTCAATCGAGCTTGGGTTGATCGGGATTGGCTTATCCGGATCATATGGATTATGGAGCGGGGTGAATAAGTCTTCAAAATTCATTGTCAACTTATGGAAGAAAGAATGGCGGAATGGAAGGGAAAACCGGTGAAGACCTCGGAAGACCTGAAGTGCAAAACAACATAGTTTTTCAGTTTTTTTTTTTTTTTTTTGTATTTTGAGTTTTTTTTTTTTTTTTGTAGTGGTGAAAACCACTATTACACACATACATAAAGCAATAAAGTATTTTTATATATTTTGATTTTTTTTTTTTTTTGGAATTTTCTGATTTTTTTTTGTTTTTGGTAGTGGTGAAAACCACTATTTTAGTATATACATATAATACAGGTTTGGATTATGGCTTATGGATGTGGCGGGGGTGGTGGTTCACCTCGTTCTTGTGGAAGAAGCAAGCGAAAGATGGCCTCTTGGAGAGGAAACAATTGGAGATAAAACTCGTCTTGTTTAGTGAGGGGAACAATGGGCGCCGACTCTTCTTCAGATTCATCACCATTTGACATGACGTCAAATTCTTCATAGACTTCATCTTCGGATTCGTCGGGGTGGAGGATTTCTTCTTCGAAATTAAGATTAATGCTTTGAAAAGCTCGTTCAAAAGAAGAAAGGGATGGAAGTGGTTGGTAGCCCAGGCCAAAATGCTCAGTGGGTCTCCGATATGGCATATCGATGCGTTCAGTTACCCCTTGCTCGTATCGACCTAGGCCAAATTGCTGCCAATTATGTCTGTGGAAATAGCGAGAGGGAAAACCCTCCATCCTTTCGATATTGGCTGGGACTGGATGCTTAGGTTCTAGTATGGTGGTAGGACTAGAAGATGACTCTATTCCCCCATATACAAAATTAATGGAATTTGGCATAGAACCCATGTTATAAACCGATCCAATGGATAAATGTTGGTCATGTGGACGACCAAAATCTTTAACTGTTTGCACATTGAACGGTGTGATGTGGACATCTTGGATGGCATACTCACCAATACCGACATCAGTGAGATGGACCTTGACTTGGGAGGGAGATGGACTTGATGATGGAATAGAAGAATGTGGGATAGAAGAATTGGAAGGATTTGGTTGGGTTGATGCTTCACTAACTTGTGAAACATCAGCTGGTGATGGTTGGGAAGATGGAGGAATAATAGGTGATGTTGAAGAAGGTGTAGAAGAAGGGGGTAATGACGTGGAAAGAGATGATTGGTCATGGCCACATGTGCATGTGGTCACTGATGAAGAAGAAGGAAGATTAGTTGATGAAGAAAGTGGTGAATGAGATGGAATAGCGGAAGAGGAAGATGGTTGCGATATGATGGGTGGCTCCTCGGGAATGGGAGCTTTAGAAGAAGATGGTATAGAAGAAATAGATGGGGTCAAGAAAAGATGAGTGGATGGCAACACAATCTCATAAGGATTTGAGACATAGTTGCAATGTTTGAAGGGTTCGATGTCGGCGGGTACACAATGAACCTGTCCCTCATATACATACTTCAGACATTGATGCAGTATAGAAGGGACACATCTCATCTCCCTAAGCCAAGGCCGTCCAAGCAATACATTGTATGCCATGGTCCCTTCCAAGATGTGAAACAAGGTATGCAAAGTTCGGGCCCCTACCTCAATGGGCAAGATAACTGTGCCAACCGTGGAAGATAAAGCATCATTGAATGCTTTAAGAGTAAAAGTCGACTTTGTGATAAGGGATGGCGACAGCTTTAGATGACTCAACGCCGATGTTGTAATGATATTGATTGAGGAACCGGTGTCAATTAAGACTCTCTTGAATGGCTTGTTATCGATCTTGGCCATGATATGTAGTGGAGGATCTATACTTTCTGTTGACATAGGTTTGATTTCAAAATCATAGAAAGTGATGGAGGGCTCCATGCATGTTTGAATACTCCCCACAAAGTTGTTGAAGGCATTAGTATCTTGAGTTTGAAGCTCGATTGACTTTAAGATTTCCATTAATGCCTCTCTATGCGGGGGAGATTGTTGAATGAGGTCATAGATCGATAACTTGGCAGAAGCCATTTTTAAACTGGTAGTTAACCGGCTACTCAATGACATGATGGGTCGTTGGCGTTGAGTAGAATGATTTAGCGGTTGTTGAGAAGTACTAGCACGTCGTTGGGTCACTTTTACCTGAGGTGGACTGGGGGTTTGTACAGGTGGGCGTGGTTCAGCCTGATTTGGTTGGTTCGCCCTTTGACCCCGGGTTACTACGTTAATAGTACCCACAAAACCTTGGTATTGTTGTACATGGTTGACTTGATTAGGAGGAGTTACCTGAGTTACTCCCCCCGAAGTTGTTGGAGCTTCCTCCCGATGTGGAAGGGGTGTTTGAAATATACCAAGATTTTGATTTTGTTGGGCTAAGGGGCTATCCAATTTAATGGCTCCAATCTCAATAAGATCTTGGATCACATGTTTGAAAGTCGTACAATTATTGATATCGTGCCCATTTTGCCTATGATAAGGACAAAATAGGTACTCCTTGTAATACTTCCCCCTTCTAGATGGGTCTAAAGGTTTAAACTCGGGTAAAGTTAACTGATTTGTGCTATATAACTTGTTGAATATGACCGCATATGGTTCATCTAAAGGTGTGAATTGTCGCTTGGGACGATTGTTTTGCCAAGGTCGAGTTTCCATGGTTGGCCCGATATTGGGAGTCTGGTTGAGTAGGGGCGGGTACCGCATGATAAGCAATTGGTTGCGGTTGACTTTGCATTACTTGTTGTTGTTGAGCCATTACGGGCTGGCTCGCCACCACTTGATTAACTTGGTTAACATTTGAGGTTGTACTAGCCTGTGCTTGTTTGTTTTGGCCATAATTATTATTTCGTTGTTGGCCCTTTTGTTGCCATTCTTTTCTACGGGGTTTTAAAACACCCTCTTGGACTTTAATGTCTTCTATGATACTTGCTTGGGCCAAAGCCTCTTCAAAAGTCCTGTATTGTTGTAATTGGAGTAACCAAGAGATAGGTTTTAGACAACTCCGGGTGAACATTTTGGTTAACTCCTCCATTGGTAGGGAGAATGGCGGTTTATTAATGATAGCCCTCCAACGGTTTCCAAAGTCATAAACAGTCTCATCGTCATGTTGCTTGAGCTTGTATAAGTCGGACAATGAAACTCTCTTTTGTACATTCAGGGAGAATCGTTCTAAAAACAGATTAATCAATTGCTCGTAAGCATAAATGCTATGGTGAGCTAAATGATTATACCATTGTACAACATCTCCTCCTAATGTCTGAGGAAAAGTTCTGAGCATAAGAGCATCATTATTTTGGATTCTAAAGCAAGCATGCATGAATGAGCTCACATGTTCATGAGGATCCTCAGTTCCTCGAAATTTGTCAAACTTCGGTAATGTGAAATCGGTCGGATATGGCGGTGAAGGTACCGAAGGATGAATTGGTTGATTGATCAATGACCTTAGCGTAGGTTTCTGACTAAATGAGCCAGGCGCGTTAAGCATAAGGTTGTCAATCTGTTGTTGCATAGCATGGAGTCGTGAATCTTCATTAAAATTTTGACTCGTTTGATGATTATGATGATGTAATGGAAGAGTGGAAAATTGATGAGATGGGATGAAATTGCCTGGATTAGGCGGTGTAGAATGGACATGTTGTTGGTATGGATGATACCGAAAAGAAGGTGATTGGGGTAGATGATGAACTGGACTAGGTTGGGAGAAAGGTGGGGTAGGAATGGACACCACCGAAGATTGGGGTACCCAGGTGGGGCCTGAGCTAATAAAAGCTGGCTGGGTAGAAATTGGTTGGGGTGTAGGATTTACTACGACAGGTGGTTGAGCATTTTGTTGTTGTTGTTGCAAAATCAATTTGTCGAGATACTCCTTAACCTTATTAATCTCTAACCCAAGGGAGGTGGGATGATTGGATGAAGGTGGAGGGCAGGCTGCCATGGTAGTCACGAAGCGCATAGGGAGACCATGGTAGTCACAGGGCCACAGGAGCAATGAAGGTGGCTGAAGTAGGCGATACCTGGGAAGGAACAATAGACTGTGTCCCAGGTAGGGTGAAACCATAAATGGTTTGGGAAGAAGAGGGTTGAAATTGGTTATGGCTAGAAGAGTTTCCACCAACTTCATAAAGAGAATTGGTGTACACCGGGTACATGGGGGAGAAGGTGGTCGGGAAGACACTACATTTGTCTCCAAAGGAGGACAATTGAGCATCCGGGAAGATGTTGGAGATGAAGCCGGCTGAACAGATACCACATTAGCCTCAAAAAAAGGGTTAGTGTAGACCTGAGTGAAACCAGCGGGTATGGTTGATGCAATATCCTGCTGAAAAATAGAATCTTGCATAGGGGAATCTTGGATTGGCTCAAGGACATAACCAGTGCCATCTCTTAAGTGAGTTTGCACTTGGGCCATATCAATGTGGGTAATATGACAAGAATTGTCTTCCTCCATGGGCATGGCCATGTGATAGACGGTAGAAGGACGTGAAAGACCTACAGGCGAACCTGCCTGAAATTCACTAGGATAAGTGGCTATGTTGGTGGTGGGGATGTTTTGTGAATTACCCATTTGATTATTTAGATTTAACATTTTAGATTGATTCCTTGTTAAGACCATGAAGCAATAAATCTAAACAAATTCAGAAAAGAAGAATGCAAAACTAGAATGATAAATTTACACTACAAAAATTATCAGAAAACAGTCACAACCTAGGTTTCAACCAATGTGTCTTACCTGCGGTTAATTAATTATTTTCTGGTCTTAATCTGTAGTAAATTTTAAGTGTCCGGTTTATGAGTTTTGCATGTGATCTAATCTTGAATTATTCACAAAAAAAGGTAAAAACTATGGCTAGGAAAGGACAATGAGATTCTTCTTGGTGATGAAATCCAACAAGTTTGCTCGGGGGTGACCTATGGTGTCTAAGGCAGAAGTTTAATGGATGGAGATGAATTCCACCGTCACTAAACTTCAAGCAATACCTCGTGATGAAATCCAGATATCACTGTTTTAAATGCAATATGAAAATGCAATGAATTTTTTTTTTTTAATGTTTTAATTATCTAATGTGTACATACAAGGCTATAAATCAGAAGTTCTAATGATCTAAGCAAGAGGCTACTGAAAACATGTCATTTCCTCTGAAGAAGTGGAGTACACCGTTTAAAACCCCCTGCCTACCAATGATATCAGATATCAAAGGAGCAACCGGAAGGTTCGTCCACTTCTCTGCTTGGAATCACCCAATGGCAGGAGTACTATTGACATCCAATCAATAGTCCTACTTAGATAATTAAAACAAATAATTTGTAGCTATTCTAATATGCAGCTAGGTATGCAAAAATTTTTTTTTAAATGCAAGCAACAATCAATAATGCAATGCAAAGAAAAATGTAATTAAAAATAACTGTTCTTTTCCAGATTACTTAGTTTTTGTTCATTTTAAAGTAATGATCTGAAAAAGAAACAAAATATGGCAGAAAAACCAAAAACGTAAAAAGTACAACACTTACTTGGAAGCCTACGCTTTTTTGTAAAACTGACTTCAAACGCCCACGGGAGTCTGCACAGGCTGAAACGCACCTCTGCGTTTCGTATTGGACTTCCAGACGCCCCTCTGCGTCTGCTGCGTTTTCTGCAAGCTCAGAAACCCTAGTTCGCTGGAACAGCGAATTTCACGATTTTTGGAACCTGCAAAATGAAAC
The DNA here is from genome assembly GCA_028583015.1 of Wollemia nobilis. NCBI lineage: Eukaryota > Viridiplantae > Streptophyta > Pinopsida > Araucariales > Araucariaceae > Wollemia > Wollemia nobilis. The sequence goes on from JAQPPZ010011525.1 coordinate 217,380, forward strand.
AGAAAACAAGAACAGATTAGTAAAGCAAGTATTTAAAAATATGAAACCCTAGGGGGTCCCACCGTGATCGCCATTTGTAGATTAAAAATACCACGCCAAACAAAAGATAAAACCACAATAATGGAGTACAGAATAGTTGCACAAAACAAACGATTTATATTAATCGATGGAGTTTAAAAACTCCTTTTTGAATACAACTGGGCCTGTAACCCTTTTTGTGATACAAAAAATTACAAGTTATGCTAGGGTTCTCCGAAACCCTAGATGGCACGAATGGTGGCGCTTCCGAAGAACGTATCTTCAATCCCAACAGAGTGAGTGGGCTTTGTCGTATCCCTTGCTTGGACCACTCCAGCTTAATCACCTGCCATCAATAAACTGGATCTGTTATCAAAAACCTGCACACATTAACACTATCAAGGAGTTAGAAATTAATGAGAGGGCTCCACTGCGTGAGCCCTCAGAAACAATCTAAAACCCTATAAAAATGGAATGCAAGAAATCAATAACAGATTAATACATAAAATACGGCTACTTGCTTTAAACTAATTTATACCTGTTCTCTGTTAACGCAGCTAGACCAGGCGACACCTGGAAGTAATGTTGTTGTCGAATAGGCTGCGGAAGGCGCCCTGGTGCACTCGCCGAACGCCCGCGTGCTTCTAGATCTGGATTACAGACGCCGGTCTGAGTCTGTGGCTGAAGGTAAACGCCCGTGGGCACTTAGTAAACGCCCGTGGGCACTTGGTAAACGCCCGTGGGCACTTGGTGAAGGGGTAAACGCCCGTGGGCACTTGCGACAGGAATGGGAGATTCTGCAGAGTGCTGCAGAAGGAATGGCGGCGAAAGCGGCGACGAAAAGGCGATAGATGCGGCGAAAGGGTAGCGGAAGAGAGGAGATAACCGTAGAAGAATTAGAATCAGAGATAGAAGTAGCAAAAGACATAGGCGAAGATAGAAGAGACATAGGGTTTGAGCCATCAAAGTGACTCGATTTATAATCCACTCTTAGGGCACACTTTAGGGTTTTAACGACACTTTGAACGTGTGGCTAAGATTAAAGCGGATCCAAGGGTAGAGAATAAATCTTGGTTGTGGAATGGATTAAGATGGATGGACGGATGAGATTAAATGAAGGATGGACGGCTCAGATTAAATCACTTAAACTATTATTTAAATATATATATTAAAATATTAAAATATATATATATAAATATTAATTTAAATAAATTTGGGGATGAAAAATGGCGGGAAAGGTGAAATTGGGCCAAATAATGGCGGGAAAGTGTGGATTTGGGCCAAATAATGGCGGGAAGGTGGATGACCGACATGTGGCTGACAGGAAGGTATAGATGACTTGCAAGTGGCTGGATTTTGGTGTCTACACAAACATTCGATTAGTTTGGTTCATCCTTATACCTAGAAAGAAATTTGGGTAAAATCATTTGATGCTGACAAGTGTTTAGCCTACCTACACACCCAAAAAGTGAGGAATGATTATGTCAAACCTCCTTCTTTAGTATAAGGGTCTATAAAAAAAAATTAAGTGATAAACATAATATCATATCTTAATCAAATTCACCTTTATACCTAAAATTAATGAATGAAAAGGACTACCCAATTCCTAGCAAGTGTTCAACACAACTAATGATATTGGATAATTGGGTTGGATATCCTACCCTGGTATAAGCATCTATCATAAGTATCATACAACCTTTTGTTCCTATCAAACTAGGGCAATATGATGAATCATAATTGTTGACATCCATACATCATCAATTCTTAATCACAAGCATCATACATGATGGATTTCCTACATAGTTTACATAGTTTATTTTAAGCATGTATGCTTATTTGTATGATGCATTTAGAATTAGGAGACTTTGCAATGATTCAATGATGACAACTAGTCAAGTTGGTTTATATGCATTGCACTTGCACTAGGTCACTAATTCTAGCGAGTCCTTGCCCTTAGGATTTTATATTGCTTTGTATATAGCTTTCATTTCTTCATTGGTAAGCAACAATTAATTTTATATCAAGAATCATGTGCTAGCTGACTTTATTTTTTGCATTGTATGCTTTTGATGCATCTCTCTCCCTAACTTATGTTTTTTAGGGTAGAGGATGATACGACTTATTTCTTGATTAATGAATTTCATACACAAGCATGAGACATCAAAATCCTTAAGGAATAACTCTCATCATCTTCCTTCCCTCAAAAGGCATAAGTTATTCATTGTATACATTATTTCTGGCTTAACAATTAATATAGCTTTTGCATAACTATTACTATCACAGTTGCACAATTGCTTGATGCATATAGAATCAAGGAATTTTGTGATGATGTGATGATGACTAGTCAATATAACATACACTTGTATTACATTTGCACTAGGGTATCTGATTCTAGTGAATCCCTACCCTTATGATCATATGCATGTTGCATGTTTAATAAATTTTTATTGAGCAATAAACTTGCAAGCTTTTTTTTTCACAAATATCCCCTAAAATATAATTAATCCTATTTTTTTAAAACTATCACCTTCTTGAAAAATGATGTCTACCTCTCTAAGTTACAATAAAGGATGGCCTTCATTTTTAAACCGTCAACTATCTTAACTTATTCACTTGAGCCCTCTTATTAGTGCTTATAAGGTGATGGAACAAGCATACTCCATTCTCTCATAAGCTTTAATGAGGGGCTCAAGCAACATCTTAGGCAAATTCATCCCATTTCACTATATTCAATTACAAGTGAATGGAAAAGGAATCCTATTTTATTTGAATTTGATAAACCACTTGAAATGATCAAATTTACAAAAGTGTCAAATGAAAAATATCCTACGACATAAATATCATTAATGGCAAGACCTCCTATAAAATTATTGCTTATAAGAATCATCTAAATAAGCCCCACAATTACCCAGGTGTTGTAGGTGAGTTGGAGAGGAGAGGGCAATCCTCCAAGGGAGGTCCCAGGTTCAAATCTCCACCCTACCAAAAATATGAATTGGGTATCCAAAATCCAATTGATAATGTTGGTGCGGGTAGGGTCGGGTGCGACTCTCGGGTGAATTTGATGGTGTAGAACCTCTTGTTCGTGGTCTCTCATACCAAGGCGGTGCCGCAAAAGGTTTTTTGCTTAAAAAAATAAATAAATAAATAAAATAAGCCCCACAATTTGGGGGTATTAAATATAAACAAAAAAATATGGATATAGACTATCCAACATAGTTATTAGGAAATATTGTCTAACACAACGATCAGGACATAGACTATCCAACACAACAACCAAGACATAGACTATCCAACATAATAAAACACACACATATACTATACAACATAACAAAATATGAACATAGATTTTCCAACACAACAATATGGACATAGACTATCCAACACAATAAAACATGGATATAGACTATCCAACACAAAAAAATACAGAATAGATTATCCAACACAACAAATAGACATAGATTGTCCAACACAATAATATGGACATAGATTGTTCAACACAACAGTAAATACATAGACTATCCAACCCCGCAAAGCAATAAGGACATTAACTATCCAATACCATAGCATTTATTATTGCATGGATATTGACTATCCCCAACATTATATTATTTAAGAACATTGACTATCCTTATCATTATATATATGGATATTGACTATCCCTAGCATTGTATTATATGGACATAGATTGTCGAAATCATCAAAAGGTATTGACTACCTATAAAAAATAGTTCATCTAAGCACTTATACATTAATTAAACTAGAAGATCCATCGCTTGGGAGCAAACAAAAGTCACAAGGAAATAAATTTTCCAATGACACAGACTGTCTAAAAATACAATAAGTCATAGTCGCCTAAGTGCTTGTCCATAAATTAGGCTAAAATGCCATCACTTAGGGCCTAAAAATGCAACATATAAAATAAACATTGGTTTGTTAAGAACTTCTAAATAAATCTTACAAAATGAGACTCTTTAACAAGCACATTATTACACCTTTTAAATACCTATTTTAAAATGGGGTAATAACATTAAACAAACCTAGATGCTAGCACTAACCTTTTTCATAAAAAAAAAAAAAAATTGTGAAAATTGTTTTTCTTCTTCTTAACCTTAGTAAAACTATCCCAATGGTGTTCATAAACATATACAAACATGATACATACCTCAAATCACAAAATCAAATCATTTCTAAATTTCAATCAATTTATTCCAAACTTCAAATCTTTGACATTAACATGATAAACCAAAATTTCTAAAAGCATATCAAAGTTTATCTAAACCTTTAAAATACATTTTATACCTATATATTAACCTACATTCATCTAATCAAGCCTCTCTTTCACATTACTTCTTGGAAAAATTCATTTTGAAATTATGTCAAATTCATGTTAACCTTTTAACACTTAGAATTTTCAAATAAAATTAATTTGTCAAAAATTCTTAATTAACCCTAAAATAAAATTTGTACTCACGAACATAGAATCAGCTTGGATCCAAAGGGGGGGGAGGGGGGGGGGGGGGGGTCCCCCCCCCCCCCCCCCCCCCCCCCCCCCCGGGTTTTCCCCCGCCCCCCCCCCCCCCGGGTGGGTTCCCCGCCGGCTGTGTCCGCGCGCCGGCGCCCCCGCCCCGCTCCTCCCCCCCCCCCGCTCCCCCCCCGGTCCTCCCGGGTTCGTTTGGCGCGGGTCCCCCCCCCCCCTCTCCCGTCCCCCCCCGCCCGTCGCTCTCCGCCCCCCCCTCGGCCTCGCCCGCGTGCCCCCCCTTGGGTCGGGCTGTCTCCCGGGTGGGCTGGGGGCGGGGGGGGGGGTGGGTGGTTGGGTGGCCCCCTCCGGTCCTCCCCTGTGCGGGCCCCCCCCCCCTCTCCCCCCCCCGCGCCCCCTCCCCCCCCCCCCCCCCCCCCCCCCCCCCCCCCCCCCCCCCCCCCCCCCTGCGCCCCCCTCCTCCCCCCGCCCCCCCCCCTTCCCCCCCCCCCGCCCCCCCCCCCCTCCCCCCCCCCTCCCCTTCCTCCCCCCCCCCCCTTTCCCCCCCTCGCGCCCCCCCCCCCCCCCCTCGCCCCCCCCCCCCCCCCCCCCCCCCCCCCCTCCCCCCCTCCTCGGTCCCCCTCCCTCCCCCCCCTCCCCTCCGCTCGCCTCCCCCCCGCCTCTCCCCCCTCTGCCTCCCCCCCCCCGCCCCCCCCCCTGCGCCCCCCCCCCCCCCCCCCCCCCCCCCCCCCCCCCCCCCCCCCCCCCCTCCCCCCCCCCCCCCCCCTCCCCCCCCCCCCTCCCCCCCCGCCCCCCCCCCCCCCCCCTCCCCTTCCCCCTCCCCTTCTCTCTCCGCCTGCGCTCTCTCTGGGCTCCCCTCCTGCTCGCCCTCCCTCCGCTCCCCCTCCTCTCCCTCCTCCCCCCGCTTCCTCCCTCTCTCCCTCTCTCCCCGGCTGCCGGTGGCCCCTCTCGCGGGGGGGGTGCCGCCCCCGCGCTGCGGCGCCGCCCCCCGGCCCCGCTTGCCCCCCTCTCTCTTCTCCCCCCTCTCGCTCGTGTCGCCTCGGCCCCCTTGTGCTCCTCTCTGGCGGCGGCCCTCCGCGCGGAGGGCGCGCTCGGCTTCCCCCCTCCGCGTGGGCCCCCGCTCGGTCGGCTCGCGTCCCCCTCCGCCCGCTGGTCGCCCTCCTCTGGTGTTTGTCTCCGTCCCCCCCCCTTCCCCGCTGCCCTCTCGCCTCGCCTGCCCGCTCTCCCTCCCTCTCCCGGCCGGCCCCCGCTCCCCTCTTCCCCCCCCTCCGCTGTCCGCGCTCCGCGTGGCTCCTTCTCCCTGCGCTCCCGCCCCCCGTCGCTGCGTTTCCTTCTCTCTCCGCCTTCCCTGCTCCCCTCTGCCTTGCCCTCTTCCTGGCCTCCTGTACCCCCCGCCTCTCGTCTGTCTCTCATCTCGCATCTCTCTTCTCACTCTCTTGATCCCACCTATAAAACACCTAAAATTGTACTCACATATGCCTAACATTACTATCACAAAACATCTATTTCACCCTATAATTACCATTTTATCAATCATCAAATTAATACAAATTTTCATAGCAAATCAAATCAACATACATTTTTACACAATGAATCAATAAATTATCGATATACACATCATCCCTCATATATTAGCCTAGTGTACCATAATCAATCAAAATTATACGCTCAAACACAAGCTAGCTGGCTTGGGAACCTAATACAAAATCGGTGCACTATGCCACATGACTATAAAAACATAAATATTCTAACAACCTTGTCTAATTCTCTGATCCTCCCTCAATTGGTTAAGGAGAAAACTGCACATACTATTGAGAAGGCCTCATTAGTAACCTCATATTAGAATAGAATTGATATTGGGATCTCATAGGAGATGGATTCCTATAATATTGAGGGACAACTGCATAATATAATACCCTATATGACTACTCCTATTCATCTCTATTGTGTACTAGGACTGTAGATGGGCTATCTAGTCAACCAAGGCCCAAACAATCATGTCACCACTCCTAGCACTTATTATTGTATCCATTGCCATGTAATTATCCTCATATAGTCCCTCTCTATCCTAGATCGATCTCTTTTTGCTATAACATAATCCCTCTTTATCTAGATCTAATCCCTTTGGGCTATGGCTTAGTCTCTCTCCAAAATAGTTGTCTTGTTATGGCAATGCCTAGTCCAACTATGATTGAAGAAGATCTATATTCCTTTCCATATCATCTCTCTCATATTGGGTTGCCTCATTTGTTATCCTAATAGTCCCAACCTCACTCCCCACCTCATAGCTCAAGGGAATAACGATCAAAGCAATCCTAGGTGTTGATTCATATCTAGGATATTGTAATAACCTCTCTCATACTACTCAGAGGTGACAATAAGCCATCATATTAGCTCTGACCCCCATGTAGGGCTACCACATAACTACGGTAACTCATGTTGGAAAAATCTACCTATACCATTATAAATAGTCAGGGATGGTCCCAACATCATCTACCTCATGATTAGCAATAGGAGGGGCATATACATCATCCTCTATAAAGCTCTTTGAATTAGGAAGGAATTGGAATCCTCTTTCTCTCTCTTAGCCCACCTTTGAACTATTACTTTTCTTTTCTTGGGATGCCTTAATGGAGACTGCCATAGAATCTAGTTTGATCAATATAACTCAAACTCTCCTCTAGCTCCCCATAGCCACATAATACTTTGTACCTAGCCTAGTTGAAAGCCATCCTTCACCCATATTGAATGCTCCATGGGCATTAAATCAATAGGTTTGCTTGTAGGTCATCAATGACCCACCATGTTGCCATCATGACCCCTCAAAATGGCCTTTGCCTACCTTGTGGGTGTGATACCATCTAAATACTTTAGATTCTATGTATCATCTTGCTCAATGGGTATTATAATTGGTCATTTTATGGCCAAGTGCTCCCACAACAAAACCTATAAAGCATTTAATAAACCAGGCTCTTCCCATTCTTTTACACTACCTGGTGGAGGGTTTGGTGTAACTTATGCAAAATAAAAGAACCCTTGGTAAACTTCACCTACTGGTCCCTCATCGAAGTAAGGATATTACCCCATCATCGATGCAAGTTTTGGGAATTAAAAATAGTCCCTACACTCCTAGCATTGTGACCCCCTGTGATGCAGTCCTCACCTGGTGCATCCAATATCCGCACCTTAGAGTGTCATTTCAGGAATTCTAGTGAGCATGGGATGCGGTTCCTTTAGACAATCTTTGGGACTTTTTACCAAGGTCAACTCCTTGTTTGGATGTGATCTTCAAAACTTTGCTTTGTTCCTAAGCTAGCCTATTCTAGGGAGAATAGAAAGCAACAAATGACATAAAGCAAATAATAGGTAAAGTAAAAGGTAACTACTCTAACTAGCCTAGCCTAAAGGTGGCAATGCACCAAAGATCTAAAAACTCTCTATACCAAAATAGGTTGAGTTAACACATGCATAAAAATTGACATCCCACAAGGAACATGGTCTCCCTGATCATGAAGTAAGCCAAACACCCATAAAAGAATGGGGACATAAAGCAGTCACATCTTCTTATATATGAATGATATTTTATACATGTTGAAGATAGAGGCTTGAAAACTAATTAGTTGGAATGAGACAAGGCTCGAGCTAGGCCACAATGTAGAAAATAATGAAGAAAATCCCATACAAGGCTAGATACTAGGCACGGGTATGACTAGCTTTTGATATTTACAATAAAAAATGACAGGGTATTTATAAGAAGCGGGGAATATTTCCTCCAAAATTCTTGTAGGAATTCAAAAAAATTTGATTCAAAATAGCCTAAGCTAGTGAATATCAACAATTATGGTGACGACCACACGATGATGGGGCTACAAAAGTTTGTAATCAAGACAATTTCCATGGTCATTTTCCAGTATGAGAAATTTTAGTCCACCCTGAAGGAGATGCATAACGCCCTGAACCTGATCTTTATTTTGTGAGGCATTCCTTAGCACAACCACAAAAGACCCGAAGGCTACTGATAAACCTAAGGTCACTAGTTCCGTGGGGAAATATGGATGCAAGGATGCGGCGAAGGGGGAAAATAAGGACATAGTTTAGCCGATGATTGTTGGGACATTGTTGAGGATACTACTTGGGATGGTCCCTAGGATGCATCTTTTGTGATCCTGTTGGAATACAGGTAACTACCTATTTTTTGTGGTTTTTCTAGTGTGGCCAACTAGTCCCTTTGATCTATTAGTTCCTCTTTACAACATGCCTTTATGGTGATTTTGTAATAAGGTTTTGGGATCCTTTCAAAACTTGTTTTAATGAAAATTTTACTTATAAAAAAACAATGAATAATTTTCAAGATCTTGGGGATATGTAGCCATTAATATTATTGGTAGGTCAACCTGATGGATCTCATCATGCCATTGAGCTACTTCATGCTATAAATCCCCATGATTAGACCTTCAATATTTGTCATCATCTTTGGTGTTACTCCTTGGGATATTTATTATGTCACCACTTTGAAATTCTCTAGTTGTCACCTAGGGTACCATGTTCAGTTATGGGATTCCTAGACCAAAAACTAGATCATCATCCTTTCCTTCATGTTTAGTCATTATGGGACAGTCTGGTGGTCATGATGATAATCAATATTTAGTTTTCCCTAAACACTTTATAGGTCCCTTAGATGAAGTTCATGTCCATGTGTTGCCTTGGGATTCATTATCACTACCTCTTATATTTTTCTTCTACTCCTTGATAATCCTCTTTTTCCATAGATCTTGGGGAGGCCTTTGGGGAGCCAACATGCCCAAAATCTTGAGGAAGATGTTATAGCCAAATAACTTTTGAGCTACTATGGTCTTACTTGTACTTCAAGTATTAAGCTCCTCAATAGGAAGGGAAGAGGCTTGTCTTACCATCTCCATACTAGTCCACCTCAAATCCCCTTTATCCTCATATGAATAATGGACCTTAGTCCCCAAGATTCACTGTTGGTATCAACTTGGAATTGCATCAAGGATTGGGGAACACCCTCAAATGTGGAAAGGGACTAGACCCATGACATTTATCTTCCAAGGAGAATAAGAGATTGTAGAATTAGGGTGAAGCAAGGTCCTATAAAGGATGGGTCTGATTTAGTCATAACTATAATGGCTTGGGGATTCCAAGTATTAGAAGAACCTATTTTAGTTGCCATTGAAAAGGCTTTTAAATCCTTTCTCAACTCTGGTCCAATGGGTCGACTAGATTGTGTGGCATGGAGAGCTTCAAATTCAGCGTTAGTCAAAAATGGAAATTTCCCCCTGGTTGTACTTTGGATGGTCTTCTGGATTTAGTTTCTTCATAAGTAGTAGGAACTTTGGGCCCCTTCATCTTGGCTTAAGGTTGGCATATTAATGAAAATTACCTTTTATGGTTGTATTTGCTTGGTGTAGTAGTTTTTCACTATAGCAATAATCTCTTGTTGGTATCTCCAACTAGAAAGCCCCAAACTACATCACACAAAAGACCTATAAGTTGATCCAATAATCTGTGGTGATACATAATATTAATATCGATGTTGTACCTCCTCAACTAGAACTAACGATCACATATCAGTATCTAAATAGCTTGAGTCTAGTCCTAGATCATTTGGATACATGCACCTTAAATAGGTACCTAAAGGATCCTCCAAACATCCTCCAATGTGATCAAAATCTCTCATATTGATAGAAGGAAGGTGGCATACTCTAAATTCCATTGCTTTGCTAAAGCAATCAGCAATGTGTGGTCAAGATCTACAGAGGGTATAGTCACTAAGTAGCCTAACCCAATATTATCTAGAATATCCCAGTTTACCTATGTCATGGAATATAATATTGATATTAGGGTACAAGATCGTTGATCTAGGCACTCCAACACATTGTCTACATGCATAAAAAATGCAAAAACAAAGACTTTTCTCTAAAAAATAATTAATTTTTAACCCCTAATCTCTTTGTGAATTTGCTAGCTTTTGGAAAATTCATTAGCTGATGAATTTTCCACCTAAGGACAAATCCATTTATGTCTCAAAAAATCACAAATATATCATTTGTACAATAAATTTGTGAGGGAATATTTGCATCACATGGAGCATATATGTTGACCACAACATCTTAATCCTAAAAAAACAAAAAAATAAAAACTCAACAGATAAGTTTAACTCATACATGTCCCTAGACCCCAATAGGTCTTATTCTACCTCGTACTAGGTCTAATTTGTGCATCAGTCATCTTTGTTATGTCATTTCACCAAGCCCTAGCTTTTTCTCTAGAGTAATTTTCTCCCTTGCGTACGATGAAAATGGTTTCTCCTCATGCCACTTCACCTTATTTTACCCCAATTGAGTTAAAAATTTCTCTTTTTGATTTCATACCTAACCTATTTGATTTCCATCAGGACCCCATTTTACCCCTTATAAACTCTAGGTGACACCCAAGTTGGGGGCAAAATCAATTTAAACCTTTCTTCTATTCATGATGTGAAAATTACCTAATAAAATTATGGGTATTTTTTTACATTTTTGCGAGCAAATTTTTGTGTGTTTCATCCTGCATGAATCAATCAAATATTAATGATCTTATTTTTCTAAAAATTGGGGGCATCTACAACTATATTTTATGCATTTGTTAATATTAAGTGCATAAATAAAGGGGAAATGTAGATACCTAAATCGGATCAACTAACTTGGACCAAATTTGGTTCAAATGTACAAAAAGGTCAATCTAGCCATGGCAACTACCTCAACCCTAGAATTTGTAGTCAAAACCCATTAGCATCGAATTTACCATCTTAGAATCAATTTGCCAACAAGCAAATTTTCTTTCTAAATGGCATATTTGCACCCTATATAAATTTTCAATCTTTCTCATCACATTTGAATTGTAATGGTTAAATATACAAATTCACCATCCAAGCAAAATCATTGGTGGCATTTTTATATAGGTAGTGTATTTACATCTGACACACAACCAATATTTTGGTCCTACCTATAATAGCCAATCAGGGTATGATTAGCTCTACCCATCATCTCTATTGTTGTAGGTAACCAATGGGTAGGGAGGAAGGTGGTTAACTATTCTCCACCTTCCTTCACCTATTAAAATTAGCCCCAATTAGGGGGTAATTGAATTTGCTCAGCCCATCATCCAAATTAGCCCTCAATCAGCCTTTGTCAACAAGACACCTCACCCTCTTCTTTGGTAAACTCCTAGGAGGGCCAATTTTGTAAATTGGCCCATAGGGAGGGCATTATCAAATCAAGCTTTTGGGATAACAAATTGCTACCAAATTTTTGATAGAGATATTGTTTATGCATCAAATTATTATCAAAATTCCTCCATGTTTTCATATTCAGGTAACTATTCTAGCTTTGAATGGAGAAAGAAGGCACCTCTCATTCATGAAATTCATGAGTTCATCAGTTATAAGACTTTTAGACAAAGAATTTGCCATAGGTTTTAGTGAATTTTCTAGTTACATGTCTTCTAGGAGACATACTCGCTAGACAACATATTTTCTACAACCACTAGGATAGGTAAGTATAGCACCTTCCTCCTAATTTAGTTAATAGCATAGGCTATCTACTAACTTTTGCTTGCATTTTCTTTATTTTATCTATATATAGTCATATTATAAAAGGAAAATAAAAAAGAATCAATCATTAGCTTAGCATTTTATATTGTTTTCTTAGGCATTCAATCTAAAATGCATGTAACTTACATTAGGACAATTTGTATGCTTACATCCTCCTTGCATCCATGACTTTTAAAATAATAAAAGAGAAAAGTTTTATTTCTTGTAATTTTTATCTTAGATAGCACTCATCAAAGAAAAATTGCATATAGGCTAGCACCTTGTATTCTTCATATTATCTTCATATTGCATTGTATTAGCATCTTGTACATCAATTCTTATGACAAAATAAAATCTAGGTGTTTGTCAAAGTTGACCACATCAAACTATATTAGGAAAATATTTAAGCCCTTGGTGAACCCAACCCCTCACTAAATATAACAACATGAAGTGTAATCTAACGATGAGTTAGCAACAAGACTCTCTTGTCCAAGTATGGATGATACTTGAGGGAATGCATCGGAGGTTAGTGCTCCCATGCACCTTTTGGCATCCCATAAAACTATCTATAAGGTCACCAAAACATACACTTTTTTATTATACTTGATCAAACAAGTACACTTGTAAGTACAAAAAATAAATTATATACAAAGAAGATAAACTAGTGGGAACACATAGTAAGGACCCTAAAAAATATAATTTTACCACATAGGATGGACAAAACCACCATCAAATAGAAGTATGTTGACAACAAGACCAAAATTTTTGAACTACAACATGCTCGCAATGTTTCCTCAAGCCCTCCTCTTACTATGGTCATTTTGATAAATCGATAGTCTTAATATGGTGATGGTTTTTTACCATACAACTCTCATGCACAAGAAAACATTAGCACATTATGAAAAATAGGAATTTTATGGAAGCACAAGAGATGTCACAATGCAAATAGAAGAAATTGTATTATACATATAAATTATAATAATACATAGATGCTCACCAAATTGTCTTGTGAGCGAATGTAGCCCTCTTGTTGAGCCTCCAAATCCTATGGAATTTTCCAATGACCATGCTCCACATCTTCAATTTAACAATCTTGGACACACCTTATTTCTTAGCTAGATTGTCTTGCTAGCTTCCACTCACACCCTAGACTCTATTACTTTATTGAGCTCACACTTGCTTAACTCAACTTGAATTGCCTCCCATGGGGGATCTCTCCCCTTCTTATAGAATCATGGAAGATAGATATTACGCGCATGGAGAAATCTAGATGGACACATGGAAAAACTTTCTAAAGATCTCTTTTTTGGACTCTTTCAATAATATTAATATATTTGAGATAACTATCTTGGATTTTTCCTATAATTATATAATTCTTCTTAAAATACCTTTGACTATATTTTTTTCTAGATATTTTATATTATTGACAACATATATCCTTATGATAAGGATACTTGGTAAAGATAATTTACCGTAACCATGGCACTTTTACTTTTACTATTCACCATGATCTGTCCCTACCACAATATTCTTTGTATACTTATTTTGTACAAAATTTCTATTATTTAATGATATTGCAACCTTTTGGGTGAAGCTAATCTATTGTAAACATCCTAAACAAGCTACCAATCTGTAGTATTCTCTATCAAGCCATATCACATATACTCTACATGCTACTGCATATATAAATAACCTAAAATAGTTGGTGTCAACAACACCCCAACTTCTTAAGTAAATTTTAAGGGAGGTTGTTGAGATTTAAGATTGATTCATACCTTGTGTTTATATTACATTTAATGGGCCATCAATTTACTCTCTTTAAAATATAATTATGTATGACCTTAATTATATCTTCTAATTATTTAATTGATGGCTAATATTTATCTAGGAACTTCCTCATAGATCATGCCTTGGTCGAGAAGAATAAATATCTCTCATCTAAATTTTTTTTAAAATGGGATTGAAACAACCCCACCTATATTACATCATCACCACAAAGTGGTATTACAACAAGTTGGTTATTTAAGCATGTATCCTTTGGTAATATTTGAACCTTAGTTTTCTCCTTCAAAGTTGAGGAATCTAACCAGTTGAACTAATGCCATTGGATCTTTCATCTAAACCTTTCAAAATTTGATAATTTTTATCAGTTCTATTAAGTGTTATTTGTGCTATGACACCATCCATACTTTGTGTTTTTACCTTTTTTTTCATTTTTTTATGATACTTGTGATTGGTACTTATTATTGGAACCTTGGTTGCTTTATTTAGAATTAATGTTTGAATATTTTTATAATTTATACAATGGAAGGATGAGGCACACTCCAACATCTTCATAGTATAACAAAATATAATTAAGAAACTATTTTGTTTCTTTATAAAAAATTATACACTAAAAGGAATAGAAATCATACTTCACTAGGTCATGTAAAGGACTTAAAATTCATTAATTAAGTATAAAAAACATTAAATTAATACATGGATAAACCTATAATGTCTCATATGCTAAAAATACTAGATTCAATGGTTGGTGAGATGCAATAGGTAATAACAATTCACCTATCCATGCACACAATCCCCTATTGCCCATCACACTTAGAAATGGATTGAGAGCATTGATGCATAGCTTATAGACAAAAATAATTTTCATACAAGACTACTCAAAATGTTTGTAATTATGCGATATTTTTATATAGTCACATTCCTACTAGAGTGCATTATTATCTTATGGATTGACTTGCCATAAGAAAGCTATAAGGTCAAGAAGCACTTGAGAAAATATAAGCTAGCGAATCCCCCTAAAGAGTGAGAGCAATTATATCATGTAAATGTAGAGATTCAAATATATTGGATACTCAATAATATCAAGTGGTCAACTTTGCACAAATTAGATAAGCATCATATGTGATAACAAATGAGGTAATGGCTACTCATAAAGGAGCTTACTTATTCATGCCTTTAATTGTTAATAATGTTAGCCAAAAATTGTACTTTTCCATGTAGAATAATGTGGATGAATTATTTAATACTACGTCATATTAAATGTCTTTGAAAATATTTAGACATCAATCCATAGAGACTTGTATCCCCATGAAATTCTATGAATAAATAGAACAAGTGAATTTCTATAGAACTCCACATTTTTGTATAAACTACATATGTTATGCTTGTTAGTGAATGACAAAGACATGTACCAAAAATTAAAGCTCAAAAGAAACTTTTAATATCATGGATGTAAATGTTGTCATCTCTTATACACCTTCCTTCATAACACTTAGGATCTAACTCATAGCCTTCTCATATCTTCCATAGCATGCTAGAAATATAGTCCATACTCAAGGTTATGCATAAGGGGTTGGCCTCGAAATCTATTTATAAAATCAAGGCAAATTATCTTGGAATCCTGGTGAAATTTGTAGAAGTATACATGGCAAATTGCATCTATTTTTCTCCAAAATTTTTCAAACCGTGGCGAATTTAACTAATTTTTCTCCAAAAATTTTCAAACCATGGTGAATTTTTCTATATTGAAGGCTATGAATATCGGTTTATAAAATCTAAAAATGTATGGCATACTTAAAAGCTTTAGGCCGATATGAAAGACTTTAGGCTGACATGAAGATCGATGGCATGACGATCGGTTGCAGGCATGATGATAAATTGCAGGCATGACGATCGACTGCAGGCATGACGATCGACTGCAGGCATGATGATCAATTGCAGGCATGAGGATCGACTATAGGCATGACGATCGGCTGTAAGCAAGACATCGGCTATAGTAATGTTGATTGGCTGCAAGCATGACGATCGGTTGTAGGCATGATGATCGACTATAGGAATATCAATTGGTTGTGGGTATGACGATCGGCTGTAGGCATAATGATTGGTTGTAGGCATAACGATCGGCTATAGGCATAATGATCGACTGCAGACATGATGATTTGTTATAGACATGATGGTTGGTGACACACATGACGATTGGTTGTAGGCATGTCTATTAGTTGCAGGTATGAGGATTGGTTGCAGAAACCCTAATCGGTTTTATGCATGGTGAGATATCAATTGACTATAGGCATGACGATCGATTGTAGGAATGATGACCCATTGTAGGGATGTTTATCAGTTGCAAGAATATCGATTGGGTGCACATACGACATTCGATGATAGATATGATGATCCACTGCAAGATTGTCGATCGGATGCAAGTATGACGATCAAATGCAAGAATGTTGATTTGGTGCAGACAGGTCGATCGATTGCAGGGATGTCGATCTGTAGCATTTATGATGATCCATTACAGGAATGTCGATCGAGTGCACATAAGACAATCGGTAATATGTATGATGATCGGCTGCAGTAATACTGATCGGATGCAATAATACCGATTGGATGCAGGCATGACAATTGGATGTAGGAATGATGATCAGGTGCAAGCAAGTTGATCGGTTGCAGGGATGTCGATCGATAGTAGGTATGACGATCCTTGTAGGAATGTTGATCGGGTGCACATATGATGATCGATGATAGGTATGACGATCAACTATAGTAATATCGATTGGATGCAAGCATGACGATTGGATGCATGTCGATCAATTGCAAGTGTATCGATGGGTTGTAACAGTGTCGACTTCCCAGTCAGTAGCAATGGTGCATCTGTACCATGTGTCATCCATTCATGAAATGATTGCATGCAAAGGATACGTGTCACCCATCCAGGAGTTGATTGCATGCAGAAAATTCTATATAAAGGGATTAACAGTTATTTTTCATCTTTTCTATCATAGGTTTAACCATTTTCCTCTTGTTTTAATGCATTCTTACCCCTTTTCCTCTCATTTTAATGCATTATTAACCCTCTTCCTCCACTTTTATCTTGGTTTTAACATTTTACCTTAATTTTTAAGCAATTTTTAACTTGTTTTCCCTCGTTTGAACCCTTTTCCACTATATCTTCTTATCCATACTCGTAAACCCTATGGCATCCCCTACAACCCCTAAAATATTTAAAGTTAATTATAAAAACCTAGTTTGCCCCTTGATTTCAAAAATTTTATCAACACTGAGTTACGACATGTCTTGGATCACGGAATATAGTCTTCGGGGTCTAGTTTCAATGCCGCAGTTTGACACGAACATAAAACTGATGGAGAAGATCATTGTAGGTTATAAAATTGATTCGAGTAAGGTAATTCTTGTTGTCGACAATAAAAACATCATTTTATCTTTCATAGCCATAGATGTCACCAAATTGAAAACATTACCCCATGTTGGTTATGAGCCTATCACTTCCAAATACCAATTAACTGATGACAATAAACTCTAATTGGAGACCAACTTCAATGTGCAGTCGATATCTTTTCAAGGTATAACTATTTTTTTATTTAATTGAATTTAAATTCTAGTCACTGGTGTACAATTACTAATTTTATTTTTTTGCAGTTACGTCCACCAAGTCCAAAAGGGATTTGACCATACCAGCGATTGAAAATAAATTTCTTTGGGCATGTTGTGAATTCTTCCTTGTCAGACTCGTTCTTCAAGAAATACCGACATAAATTCTGATGTGGGCCTTAGCGTATTTGGTCCATTATGTTGCACACCAGCAATTTGACTAGTCCACCTATGTCTCACATCAGATCAGATTAGAAATAGAGAACATGAAAATCCATGCTTCACCCTCGCAGACTGTTAGCACATGCAATTATATTATTACTTTTTTTTATGAATATTTTTATTATTTTAAGAACACTCTAGTACCAACATCTTGGCACTCAACCCTAGCCAATGCAACCATGATAGAACAACAGGTTCAAGTAAGTTTTTTTGTTTATTTTTAAGTAATTTTTTTTACTTTTCCTATGTTTATCTTTTTGTAATTTTGACATTTTATATCAAACACAGAAAAGGGTATCCTCTTCCTCTTCAAAGCGGGATGCTTCTATTAGAGGTTATAATCTAAAGGAATAAGGAGACTCTGAAACACCTACGGAGGAAACAACATCACCGCTAAGGATAATATCAACAAGGAAACGTAGAAGATATAGTTCTCCTAATCGTCTACAACCTCCACCTACGATTGCACATCTAGTGCCAATGGGCATAGCTACGCAAGAGATTTCATCTTCGATGAGTAAGTTTTAATTACTTTCTAAACAAAAATTTTACAAATTTTTTACTGTTTTTAATTTATTTTTTTTTCAGATGTACAACATGCCCACATTCCATATGCAACAGCAGCTATGCAAGATGTTTTTTCTTCTATCGGTAAGTGTTATAACAAATTTTGCAACCAATTTCTATAATCTAATTTTATAACAAGTTTTTATTTTCTACCTTCACAAATTTTATAACTAATTTTTATTTTTATGTTTTAAGTTCCCTTACAATATTTTCATCAATAAAATCAACAAATTTTGCCCCCTCCTCCACCACACCAAACTTAAATGCGAGGTCAATGCTTCCCAGTTGGAAAACACATTCTTCCATCTAGGCCATAGAGGGAAGCAACACAACAGTTTTCAAAGAAAGAAGCTTCAAAGATATTTTCAGGATTCGATCATATTTCTATTGCTAATTTTACTTGTAAGGATATACCAGAAGCTTCTGGTGCTAGGTTGGATGAAGTTCCACTTGATAAAGATTTATTTTTACAAGATAACACATCCACTGCTTTTCAACTATCGGAATTGCTTCAAGACAAAGGAAATGAAGGTGCAGAATGTTCAAGCAAATCTCCTTCAAGGGAAACAAGCACCCGTGAGGTTCCTCCTCGACTAGAGGATGAAAGATTAAATATTTTAGAAAATTATTTGGTTTCTGTTAACGTTGAATCTACAATTTACTACTTCCAAATATAACAGAAATGAAAAAATGGGATTATCGAGCCAAGGTGTTGATAAAGGAAATTAATGCCCGATACAATAATTTTTCAAAAAGAGAAAAAAAAATTCTATTGTTGAAAATGAACCTGAAAAGATGGAGGCTCTACTACAACAAGTAAAATATGGCATTGTGAAGGTGAATACATCATACACAGATGAAATTTTAAAGTTTATGATGAACAGATTGGAGAACATAAACGGTGAGGCCCAAGCTTATTACAATGAATGGGTTAGTGATAAGAAAAAGGTTTTTGTTACTGTAGCTACAAAGAATGTTGTTGAGGTTTGACTTAATCACTTTTGTGTTCAAAAATTTGTTGTTTTTTTTTTTAAATGTAATTATCTTTTCATGTTGATTAACTATTTTTCCTTTTTGTAGGTAAAGTATGAAAATCTCAAGAAGCAGGTTCAAAACCTGCATGACTATCTTAGGATGGCAAAGGAATTCTTAAACGCTTCCATGGCAATGAAAAAAAGAGCATAGGAATCAGTTTGACAAAACAAAATTTTACGAAAAATCGTTATCTACAATGGATTGGATCTTGATGTTCTCCTAAAGGAGAATGGTAAAGAAGTTCAAGGACCAACATCTAAAGATGTTGACAAAGAAGAAAACACCCTTCTCGATGGATTGTAAAATGTTGAGAAGATCCTTGTCAATTCTGGAGCAATTGATAATACTTTTACCCAACCCGAGAAAAGAGTCATTGGAATGTAGAATGTGGAAATCATGGAAGTAGTGGATGAGGAAAAAGGAGTTGAACATGGGAAAGATGAGGGAGGAGTCATTGCTATGGAGAATATGGAAGTCGTTGATAAATCAGCTCTGTATCCGGGTATAGTTGGATCAAGTTCCCGAATATTTGGTAATTGAATCAAACCTCGTTCTAATAATTGCGGTAGAATGGTTGAGAAAGGTTGATTTAACCTAGTAATTCTCGAGGAGGTTTATCAGGAGGTTTTAGTATAAACTTCTCCATTGTCTTTGCAGAATTAACATTAGCAATATTTTTGCTATCGATGACTCCATCACCCACAACTTGTTTATTTTTATATTTATTTCTAGATGTTTTCTCATTGTCTTTCTTTTTAAGCTGGCCTCTCCTAATGAGAGAATCTTCCACTCTTCTGGCTAAGTCTATAGCCTGATCGAAGGTGGTCAAGGTAGCAGTTGATAACTCATAGGATAGTTGCTCTTGTAAATTATTAATAAAGATGTCCAACATCTCTCTATAAGGTAACACAAAGTGCAATTTTCCTATCAACTGTCTCCACCTAGCTAGGAAATCAGCAAAACATTCATCTTTGTCCTGTTTTAAGTTGTACAAATCTTTAATGGTCACATGTCTTTCGATGTAGGCACTAAATTGATGAACAAAAGACTCGGCAGTTTCTTCGAAATTCCTCAAATAATTAGTGGGTAACTGATAATACCACTCTAATGCCATTCCTCCTAAGCTTTTTGGGAACATTTTTAGTAATAACAAGTCATCATGTGATATATCATGACATGCTATCCTAAACATACGAAGATGCTCTATGGGATCTTCGGTTCCTTTATATATGGGCAGGACAGGCATAGGAAAATGTTTAGGATATGGTTGTGCTATGACTATAGGATCTAAAGGCTGACTACACATCTCTCAATAATTATACGAGGGATGGTAGGGATCTATCTGGTCCATGCGAGAAACTAACTATTTCACCATGGCTTCAAGATTACTAGTTTGTCCACCATATTGGTTTGGTGGTACATAGGTATGGGACTCGTGAGTGTATGATGGCGTGACATAAGTATTCGATGCTATATTGCTATTATGTAAAGTGTTGGTAGGAAGAGTATTATGAAGGGGATTTGTAATAGTATTATGTTGTATCCCAGATTGTTGGTAATTGGTGTTTGGTTTTGTTTTGGGTTTTTTTTTATTTGAGGTATGTTGATCAATAGCTTGGCAAAATAGAGTAGTAAATGATGGTTTCTTTTGTGCGGGAATGACCCTAGGCTTGCTAACATGCACTTTAGATGGTTGGGTAAGTTGTTGTTGTTGCATGTTCTGGATCATAGCTGCCATATCCAAATTGGATGGTCCAGCTTGATCACTTTCTTGATCAACAAAGGACAAGGGATTAGTGTGTGTGTGAAATACTTCTTCTAGAGTTGCTTGAGTGTCACTAATTCAATCCTTGTCCATATGGACTGCTCTATTAAAGACACCAATATTAGTATTGACGAACTTCCAGAATTGTTCCATGTTCTCAAAAGTAATAGCTCCTCCCGAAGACATTTTAGGGGATGAGGATCCTTCCTCTCTAACAATTTCTTCATGTTCATTTCCTATAGCAAGCTCTTCTTCTTGCTGGTCTAGGGTTCCTTCTTCTGGAATTTGATCCTCAGGAAGGACATCTGGGTTATTTAATGGTTTTCCTAACCAATCTTCTTCTTCTTCAGTATGTTTTCCATTCCTAAGTCTAGGCATTGTGCTTAAACTTAGATTTTAGAAAATATATATACTATTTTTATATATATATATATATATATATATATATATATATATATATATATATATATATATATATATATATGTGATAGGGTTGAGAGGTATATATTTTAACTATATACCTACTATAACACTTAAAAGGAAATGTTTTGATTTTTTTTTATAATATTATAAAGATAACAAACAACATACTAGTTGCAAAAAATAACAATAGTAAAAAGAATGACTTAGTTTTCTATAAATAGTTTATGGATATCGTTGATAGGGTCAAGTTCATTAGGAGTCATGAAATGCTCCTATTCAAATTGGAAGTGGTTTTTCAAGAATTTGACAAAGTGTGCTATGGTAATATGATCTGTTTCGGACTCTAACCTGTAGAAATAAATTTCATGGAAATACTCTCGATATAACACAACTCTAGGAACTCTATTCCATCTCTTTCTATCCGTAAGAACGACTTCTTGATCCTCTATACGAGATAAAAATTTATGTACTACAACTGTGTTCTCAAGGTATTCCTCAAAGATGTATAATTCAAAAGACACAAGTGCTCTTTTATCGGCTAACCACCTATGGCAAGCTCTCTAAAGTTCATGGTACAAAGTCACCTGATCAGGATCCAGGATTCTATCTAGGACAAACCTCTTAATTTGCCTAAGTTCTGTTGATCTAGATGAAATAATATCCAATATCCTATCAAGTTCATCCCACAAAGGTTGGGCTCTATTTTTTTGAGGTACTCTAAGTACAAAAGTAATCTCTATGACTGTTAATTGATTTTCAACATTTATGGTGACAGCTCGTATTCTATTATAATCTACCATCTAAGTATGATATGCAAACTTAATAGTCTTCTAATGGTTCTACATGTTCTTAATAATGTGTTTTTTTTATATTTATATGTTTTTTTTGTTTTCAAAAGGTTTTTAGTTTCACGTCAGGTTCACCAAAATGTATCGCCCAAATTTTTTGCACCCTTACCTTCAGGCTAAAGGATCTGTGCCCTGGAAGGGAGATGTGATAAGTATGGGACAATACCTTAGACGGATAGGCCCCTTGAAGGTTGTGCCTCTCGAGGAAGGGGTATCAAGGTGAATTTTTGACGGATGGTGGGGTTCACCAAGAAACTTTTGAGTGGCAGTTTCCACGCCTAGGTTGAGAATGGGTTTGATGTGTTCATTTTATATTCAATCATTCATATTCCTAGGTTGGCCAAAATGAATCTAAGCTATTCTATATGAAAATGCTGATTTATATGAAGATATAAAACATGAATGAATCCTAAATACAGATAATATGTGAAATAGAGAAGAATACACCTGATTCTGAATGTCTGATGAAAATTTTGAAGCTTGTAGGAGTCCAGATCATCCTAGATATGACAGGATCATCTGTAATTGTACAGAATCATCCCAAATCATAGGTGATCATCTGATATTAGACAAGATCATCGTCGACCTGATGAATTCGTCAAAAACTTGCAATCATGGAAACAGAAACCAAAAACCAAAAATGCAACTACAAGGATAATGCAAACTGATATAAATAATAGCATAGATGCTTAAATGATAAATCTAGATAGCAAATTAAAGTAAATACATTGTTTTAACAACTTATTTTAAACTTTATCATGCAATTATGCTAAATGAGGTGAACTCTAGGATGTAAAATAGAAATAAATTGACCTAATGCACAATAAAATAAGAAAGAAAGATGGGAAATACAAACTCAGGGTTCAGATTGCCCCCAATATGAACTGCAGTCAAAATTATCTCCAATCGTACGAGATCATTGCCGATCTCGATAGGATCATCCAAAATCATGTGGAATCGCCTGCGACGATTTGAGCTTCCTCTAGCTGAAACACAGTGAAATATTGCAATGAAATCTTGAAAATACGAGTGCAAATGATGGGAGATAAACGTTCTAACACAGCAAAGCTAAATGGCAAGGAAAAATCAACCAGGGAGAGAGTCAGGGGGAGATCCAGGGGGATAAACCGAGAAAATCTTAGTTTATATAGAATTACGGGGGGGTTAGGAGGTTGGGGATCATCCCAATCTGGGAGATCTCCAACATACGAATCTCCAATCATGCAGACATGCTTTTGCCCAGGTTGGAGAGGCTATTGAAACAGAAGCTAATTATGAAAATTTAGTTTTGGGATGAAATCATCTAGATGTTCTGTTCCAGACGAATTCATCCGATCTGGGACGATATCGTCTGATCGATGACGATATCGTCCAACGGTCAAAACAACTCCTAAAAATGGCATGAAAAATGAGGTGAGCGGTTAATGGGCGGTTTCGGGGTTAAAATTCAAAAAATTTAATCTTTTTACTGATGGTTTTACTACACCAATTTTAGGGTGCTACAATGCCCTTGGATATTTTGTGAGTTGATCAAGCAGCTTGGAGATGCCCTTGGAGCTTTTTGTTTTTATTTTAATGTTTTCTATTGTTTTCATTATTTTTGAGATATTTGAATGTTTTTGTGTTTATATGAGGGGAAGGTATGATACCTTAGGTACCCTTAGTGTGCATGTCATCCACTATAATGTAGTTAACTTGGTTAGGAAGAGTGACAAAAATCAACTCTCCCACCATAGACCTTTATGGGATGTCTATGTTTGAATGGGGAGAAATGAGTGTACCATCTGCACAAAGCTCATTTTGCTTTAGCAGGCCTTGGACCACCTTTTAGAATGATTGACAACTATGGATGCCATACCCTTTTATGCGATGATATATGCAAAATATGCTCTCATCCATGGACCCATGCTTAGGCTCTCTTTTCTTGACCTCGAGCAACACAAATGCAATTATCGTGTACAAATTTTGAAATAAAGTTGTAGTAGTCATCTCCAAAGTGACCACTTGATGAGCTGGCTTGTTGGGCCTATGAGGCTATGATTGACTGATGCAGTCTCTATCTTGGTATGAAGAGATACTATGGATAAACCCTTTATGGGGAAAATCCTATTATCTATGAGATCTTGAACCACATTTTTGAATCCATGGCAATCATGAATGCCATGGCCCTCTATTCGATGGTAGAGATAGTAATGTTCCTCCCTATAAGCCTTAGGTTTAGCTCTATTTGGGTCTAGATGCTTTATTTCAGGTAAGTTTATGACCTTAGCTTCTTGCAACTTCTAGAAGATGACTGGCATAGACTCGTTTAAAGGATTATGCATGTGTTGTGGATGTTTCGAGTGCGTAGCCTACATTGGATTGGTTTGAGGACTAGGTTGAGCCCTAGGTATGTTAGTTGCTATCTTAGGGGGTCCCTCTTGCTCCTTGAATGTAAGGGATGGCTTGTAAACTAAGATCATCTATTGTTTGACCACCCTAAGTTGCTTCTTTTCAAGTATGCCACATACTATGGCTCAAAAATCTTGACATGATTTAATATCATGACCATTTTGTCTATGATATAAGCAGTGTGACTCCTTGTCATATCCTTAAGGTTTTGGGTGATTTGGATCTAAATGGTAAACCTCAAATAATCTTATAGCATTTGTAGCACATAATAGATTAAAAACCAATACCGCAAGCTCAGGCAATGAGGGATGCTTGCTAGGATTCTGAGGCAACCGAGTTGGTGCTTGCTCTAGTTGAGTATTTTCCTATGGTTGCATAAGGGATGGTTTGATTTCAAATGAGGGTTGATTTGGTGGCTCCTGAATCTTAAACTGGTTCATGATATATTGCAATGCCTCATTCTACTCATTCATTTGGTACTTCATTCTATCCAGATGATCCAAAATGGCTTGCAATGTTGACAAGGATTTCATGAAAAATTTGACGAAGCAATGATTCTTGTATATTGCATAGGTTTAAATAATACATTGCATTCGGTAGGGTAGTTGTGTAACCAAGAAGTGGTTACATTACCTACCTACTTGGAGAGCGCCTACGTGCGCTATTTTAAATAATGTAATATATTAACTTATGCTAACATCCCCCCTTATTACATTATTGGTGCAATACAAAGAGCAGTGCGAAACAATTCAAATTTGACACGTCCAAGTGCTTTAGTGAACATATCTGCAACTTGCTCATCAGTGGGAATGTACTGAAGTTGTATGTGGTTCTTTGGTACTTCATCTCGAATAAAATGACAATGAGTGTCAATATGTTTGGTACGGTTATGAAAAACTGGATTCTTGACGAGATTCAATACACCCTGATTGTCGCAAAACAAATGAAGAGGAAGTTTCTTTGGAAGACCCATGTTTGTAAGGATGCGACTTAACCATATTATCTCATAGACTGCTTCACTGGCTGCGCGATATTCTACCTCTATAGAAGATAAAGCAACAACATGTTGCTTTTTACTGTGCCATGAGACAGGTCCAGATCCAAGATTGAAAACATATCCAGAAGTTGACTTACGATCATCAATGGATCCGGCATAATCTGAGTCCATGTATCCTTGGAGGAAAAACTTGTTATTTTTCTTGTACTCCAGGCCATAGTCTATACTACCACGGACATAATGAAGAACTCTCTTTGCTGCTTTCCAGTGACTCACCTTAGGTTCCTGCATGAACCTTGAAAGATATCCAACAACAAAACTGAGATCTGGCCTGGTATTTGTCAGATATATGAGACTCCCAATCAGTTGGCGATATAGAGTACCATCTACCTGAGGTGATTCATCATATCGTGATAACTTAAGTCCTTGTTCCATTGGAGTTGCTTTAGACTTACAGTTAGTCATCCGATATTTTTTGACTAATGTCTTGGCATACTTCTTTTGTGTGATTCTTATATGATGGTTTCTCTGAGTCACTTCCAAACCAAGACAATAGTGAAGAAGTCCTAGATCTGTCATTTCAAAATATTGTTTCAAATCATCTTTTACAGCATCAATCATTTTTTTTAACTTCCTGTTATGATCAGATCATCGACATATAACACCAAAATCACTATATCAGAACCATTGTTCTTAATATAGAGATTTGCATCTGAAGGACTTATTTTAAAACCATGTTGCAAGAGATGATTGTCTATCTTGATGTACCAAGCTCGAGGAGCTTGTTTGAGCCCATACAAGGATTTGATCAACTTGCATACTTTCTGTTCTTGTCCTTCAACCACAAATCCTTCTGGTTGAATCATGTATACCTCTTCTTGTAGGTCACCATTCAAGAAGGCACTTTTAACATCCATCTGATGCAACTTCCACCCAAACTGAGCTGCCATGGCACAAAGAACTCGAATGGTAGTCATATTTGCAGTAGGGGCAAAATTTTCTTCATAGTCTATGCCTTCTTTTTGAGCATAGCCCTTTGCAACAAGATGGACCTTATGCTTATCAATAGTACCATCTGCCTTATACTTTACTTTGAACACCCATTTGCACCCGATGGGTTTCTTTCCTATAGGCAGATTGACTAGCTTCCAAGTATTATTTTTTATGAGAGATTGATGTTCTACATCCATGGCAGCCTTCCACTATGGCTCACCAAGTGCATCATGTACCGTTGTAGGTTCATTCTCATCCAATGCAGACATATAAACCCTTTCATCATCCACATCTTCTTCTCTATCATTCTCTGTATTGACTGACAAATCATCAAACTGTTGGCAGAGTTCATCAACCTCTGAAGTAGATGCCTCTGCTCTCATTTGTTGAGTCATACTTTGAGTACATGGCCTATCTAGAGATAGATCTGGAAGTGAATTTAACTTAGAATCTCTCAAAGTGCTAGTATACCATTTTGGAACATTCTTCTATTGTTGTGGAAGTTGAACCTCTTTCTCTTGCTTAGGTTCTTCTTCTTCTAGGTATACTGTTGTAGATGTGTCATCTGATGTGAAAGCCTCATCAAATACAACATCTCTACTTAAGTGTGTTTTCTTGGTCTTAGGATCAATCAGACGATATCCTTTTGAATGCTCATCATAGCCAAGAAAGATACACGACAGGGTTTTCTCATCCAACTTCCTCCTTCTTTCCTTAGGTATATGCATGAATGCTTTACACCCAAAAATATTCAAATGAGAAATGGAGGGTTTCCTACCACTCCAAGCTTCTTGAGGAGTCTTTCCTTGTAGAGCCTTTGTGGGAGCTCTATTAAGAAGATATGTAGCAGTACTCACTGCTTCTGCCCAATACTGCTGCTCAAGATGTGCTCCCTTAAGCATACAACGAACCATTTCCATGATAGAATGGTTCCTTCTCTCAACTACTCCATTTTTTTGTGGAGTGTACGTAGTTGTTAACTGTCTCTTAATCCCATGTGTTTGCAAAAATGCTAAAAAATCTTTGGAGGTATATTCCCCCCTCGATCTGAGCGGAGGGTCTTAATGAAACATCCTGACTCCTTCTCAACCTGCTTCTTGAACTGTTGAAAGTACATCAATGCCTCTGATTTCAATTGAAGGAAGAAAACCCACATCTTTCGTGAGTGATCATCAACAAATAATTGAAAATACCTCTTTCCACCATAGCTTTTGGGCATAGGACCGCACAGATCACTGTGTACCAACTCCAATGGTTTTGTAGCTCTGGAAGAGCTTGACTCAAATGGTACCCGATGTTGCTTGCCTGCTAAGCAATCCGGGAAAACTGGTAATGTGGATGAAAGGTTGGGGAGACCTTTTACCATCTCATATTTTCTCAACTCGAGCAAATAACCAGAACTTAGGTGCCCATATCTTCTATGCCAGAGAGAAGTGGCCTCCTTTGTAGTTGCAGAAAGAGCAACATGAGGTGTTGAAAGAGCATCTAGAATGAATAAGCCATGTTTGTAGGAACCAGTTGCTACATGTTTACCTTGGTGGGTTATAAAACATCTCTTCTTGCCTTTCACAACTCGAAACATAACATCCATTCTTTTATCCAACATCTGAGGAACAGACAACAGATTATTGGCTAATCCAGGGACATAGAGGACCTGCTCTATCTGACATTTTCCATCTGGAAGAGTAACAGAAATTGTCCCTTCACCCTTGACTTGGTAGACTTGATCATCAACAATGGTGACTGGCTTTCCTTCTTTCTCCTCAAATGTGTCAAACCATGATTTGTCTCCAGTCATGTGCTTACTAGCTCCTGAATCAATATACCATACAACATCTATCTGGGAAGATGAAGTATGAGTCATAAGCACCTTGTGTGCTCTTTCAGAGTCAGAATCTGAATCTACCCTAGATGATTCTGAGTCTGAGTTGGAGTCAGCCATAGCAACATGTCCCTTTGGTTGCTTATGTTTCTTTTTATATTTTTGTTTCTCTTTCCCTTTCTTCCGAGAGGATTGATCATTTGGTTGCTTGTTTTTGAACCAACACCTGTTGGTGTCATGGTTATTCATATCACAAATCTTGCAATATTTGTCCTTCTACTGATTTTGTTTTCCTTTGCCCTTGGAAGAAGAACCCCCTTTTTGAAACTGACCTTGTTTCTTACCCCTTTGTTGGGTGGAAAGTGCATTGTCTGGCACCTCATATTTTTGAACCTGATTTGCCTCCTCAGTCTGAAGCAAATTTACTAGCTCCACAAAAGTTACTTGTCTACCAAAAACGTTGAGGGAAGTGGTCAACATCTTATATGAATCTGGCAATGCTCTCAAGATGACAGAATTCAAGACATCATCATCCACTGGTTTTCCCATTGCATTCAATTTGGCTTTCAGTTCTGCCACTCTACAAAGGAATAAATCAACTGTCTCCCCAAAATTCATACTGAGAGTATGTAGTTGAGTTTGAATATGGAGAATAGTAGACTGATTCTTCCCTTCATACACAGTAATCAAGGTAGCCCAAGCTGCATGACTGGTTTGGGCATCACAGATATGAGGTTGGACCTCATCTGTAGTAGCAAGCAGGAGAAGCATGAAATCTTTCTTGTCCTTCTTATCCCAAGCTTCTTGATCTGTTCCAGGTGTTTGAGGATGTTTTGTAGTGCCATTCACTACATCCCATAAATCTTCTACCTGAAGAATTGCTCTCATCTTTGTCTTCCATGGGACAAAATTAGGACCTTTCAGCAACTATGAATCTGAGAGATACTTGTGAACAACGACCATTATGAAGGTTCCTTATATCACCAATTGGTCTCCCTTTCTTTATACCTGCCAGAACTATGTATCGTAACCACTCAATATATACCCGCCCTTACGTGAGGGAGACTATAGGTATATATGAACAATATACTACTCAATATGTACCCGCCCTTACGTGAGGGAGACTATAAGTACATATGAGAAGCACGATATATTGAACTTAGGCGATACTGAAAGGGCATCGTGTTGTTAATGACACCTACCATAGAAAGCTTATTCTGCATGCGTGGGGCGTAACTTCCCCTAAACACTTTGGAAAAACCTTCGTCAGGATTTACGCCTAACAACAATCACGATGTGGGTATAAAATGAAGTGATCAATAGAACTGGTTTGCCTTATTTCTCCTCGATGATTGATAGAGAACAAGCTCAGACGTCGTTGTTGTAGCTATATTAGGCGGTGGATACAGTAGTCCAAAGCACGACAACATTACCTGTAAGTGTGGACCAGAGGTATCACAGATACCGAATGTTGTTGTGCAATAAATTGCACAAATAGGTGTATAAATTTGGGGTCTTTTATTGTGTTTATGTGATTATTATTTGCAAGAAAACAATAAAGGCTTAAATGCAAAAAATCACAAATGCCCACAAATTTTACACTTTTAGGTGTCGGTGTCCCTCGAAAATGCACCTATTACAATACCAGCATTTTGATTCCCTCCTTTTGTCTTATAATTTTGCAAAAAGAAGTAATATGAAGAATATTCCCCCCTCTTGGTTGCAAAATAAACAAGGAAAAAAAATACCTTGATCTTCAGCCAAAAAAATGACTCCTTAGGGCGTCATGAGATGCTCTCGAGCATCAAAATTCTGCATAGAGGCATCAAAAAAGTGTTTTTAGGCATCAACAACATGCAACAAGCATCAACGCGTCAATTACTAGACAGGGCATCATTTCAGTCATCAGGGGGGCATCAACGCGGCTCAATGTCACGATGGGCGTCAAGCCGCCAAAGGCATCAATGTGGTCAACGGTCTTAAAAAAAATTCATCGAAGGAGATTCGAAACTGCGACCTCCGTTCAACAAAGCTTCCACAATAACCACGTGAGCCACTGCGCTCAATGGAATAGCAAAGGCAAACAAGTGTAGTTAATATGCATGAGCGGGCAGACTTTGAAAAAAAATATTAGTCCCACATGGTGTATGTGAGAGTCTTTGAGGGCTTTAAAAAAGTCGTAAGCCACATTGGCTTTCGGTTGCCTTCGGGCAACCGCTCCCTGTCCGCCTCCTTTTGCCTACATCGAAGCCTTCTCGACCCACGTGTATTTCTTGCTCTACGTGCTACGTTTATGTTATCTGTAATACATGTGTTGTGCTTTGATGTTAAGCCTTCTTGAATCACATGCATTTCTCACTCTATGTGCTATGTTTGTCTGTTGTGTTTCCAAGATATCTTCATTGTCTGTGCTATGTCTTCTGCTGCATTTCCAAGATAGCTTCGCTTGCGGTTGGAGTAGTTAGGTCTTGGTAACTACCTTCCCAACGTTCGATCAACTTTGCTCTGATGCCATGAAGAATTTGACGAAGCAATGATTCTTGTATATTGCATAGGTTTAAATAATACATTGCATTCGGTAGTTATGTAACCAAGATGTGGTTACATTACCTACCTACTTGGAGAGCGCCTACGTGCGCTAAAATTTTAAATAATGTAATATTAGTTTATGCTAATATTTCATGTGAACCTCTAGCGATAGAATTGGGACATCATCATAGACCAATAGAGGTAAAATATTGGATGTTAAGGATTTATATGATGAACACAAAACATCTATTTCCTTAATTTGAGCTAATATGGATGCTTCATGATTATCCACTTTGTTAGTGGCATCCACATGCTATTGCTTGCCATATTGAGTAACCCTAATTTGATGTGGTAAGAACACATGTTCTTGTTTTTGAGGAGGCACCATGAGAAATGAATCAAGGGTGACTCATGCTAATGGTTTTGACCCCTTTGATGTGGGAGCAAAATCTGGTTGCACTAGATATTATTTTATCTAGTTTAGAGTTACTTGGTCATCTAATTTAACGTCAACCATTTCCACAAACTCAGGTGAGGGTAGTTCATCATTTGGATGAGTTGTGGGTGACTCCTAAAATTTTTGACTTTGCTCTTTTTCTAGTGTGGAAACTGGTCTTTCCTCATGTTTAGGTGAATAATCAAGGATAATATCACTAGGTAGCGACTCTATAGGTGATTGACCTAAAATCTCAATGGACTCAATGATAGGCATAAACATAGTGTTTATCTCATTATGCTCTTTGACCTCAATTTTATTCGAGTTAGCTATAGCCTATGATGTGGTGAATGAAGATGATATGATATGACTTGATCCATCCGTAACCACACTAGGCTCTTCCCCTTTGATAATCTTCCAATGATATATTTGATATATCTATGAGCATCTCTGTGGTTACCTTTGTCAATTTCTCATCGCTAAGAGATACTGAGGATGGAGGTGTACTAGGTAAAACCATGAGTGATGGTTGCAGTGAAGGAAAATTCATAGCAAGTGCAGGATTTCATCCGCAATATGGATAACATCAATAGGTTTAATATTTAGATGCATGGGTGACACAATAGGCTCTTGCGGATGGTTCACAGGTTTATAATACTTAAAGGGATCTATGTTCACCTCCACTATATGGATCTTATTTGCATAAATGTACTTAATGCATTGATGCATTACTGATGGTATGCACTCCATGGATCTTATCCAAGGCCTTCATAGCAGTATGTTATATTGTCTTGGACCCTCTATGATGTAGCACAACACAGGCATAGTCTTCTATCCCACCTCAATGGGGAGGACTATTGTGCCTACTGTGGAAGATTCTACATCATTAAATACTTGCAAGATGAAGGTAGATGCTCTAATATGGGAAGGTAGAATGATGAGGTACTTCAATGTAGTAGTAGTGATGATGTTGATGGATGAGTCGATGTCCACAAAAACTCGCTTGTATGCAATCTGATTAATTCGATCTATAATGTGCAATAGTGGATCGGATCCATTAATTGAGAGTGGTTTAATTTCCTTTTTGTGAAAGGTAATTACAAGATCCTTGCATGATGTAATGGAATTCAATTGTTGTGAGGATTGTGATGTATGATTGGTGTTGATTTGATTAAGTGATGGCGCAGATTGGTTAGGGGATTCCTCACTTCCTATTGTGACACTGACCATGTTGATACTCTTATCATTAGGTGAGGTTATGCACACCTCATTCATTTTCTTTATTTGATCTTTAGATATTTCATCTCGTTGACTATTGATAGCAAGGGGTTTGTCTGTCTATTTAGGAGGCAACTCTTGATGATGCATAGTGCATTTTATATTGGTTTGTTGCCTATATGTGCTAGGCATGGATGCCTCTTCAGGACTTGCCCCACATGCTTGTTTTTTGTGTTCCTTTAACTCCATGGCACATTGATTCTTCATGTATCACTCATAATAGTATCGATACCGCCTATCATTTGCCACCTTTTATTAGAGGGCATCTAGGCGCTCTTGCTCTATGTACAGTGCCTCCATTTTTTCTTGGAGTGAATTTCTCTGATATTTCACATCCTCATACTACTTTTGTAAGTGGTCAATATGCTCACACTCAATGTGTGGGTCCTCTAATTGATCTTGGAGTAACCACTCTCTCTGAACTATGTGAGGCCTAGGTTCTTGATATGATTAGTTTTTTTATGTAAGACCAAATTATTTCTATATCACTATGGAGGGTCTCAACTATGTCATATCCTACCATGTGTATGGCACCCCTATAACTTCAACGGGTAGATCCCCTATGTGGGGTAATGGCTTCACAATGAGTATTAGAGCATCGTTCAGGAATGGTGCGATCCTCATATGGATGAGCTTTATGATGACTATCAGGGTGTTATGTAGGGATGATGAGATCCTCAGGAGAATATTAAAGGTGTTCAAGGCCTATTCATAAGTTCTCTTCTTCACTAGCTCATGCTTGAGCTCAGCTAGTTGATTGATGTGTTGATTAGGCAAACCTCGAGGGAAACCCACACTAAAGAAATTTTGACCTCCAAAAAAGTTTGTGGGTGCTATATACCAAAATGATCAACATGACAAGTTGATCGTAATGGGATATGACTCCAAGAAGTGATTTCTAGGTCAAAATTTTGTATTTTTGAAATAATTGGCCAATCGGGGCCTGTGGGGAAACACCCACTTTTAGGAAATTTTGGAAAATTTTGAACCATATAGAGTTAGGAAACAATTTTTTTAGAAGAGGTGCATAAGCGGCTAACTAAGACAACAAAATAAATTTGGCAATTTTTGGAGTTGTCTAGACCATTTTATGACTATTTTAGTGTAATTTTTCTCCATTTTCAGATTCAAAAATAGAGTAAAAATAAAACCAAAACAACTTTTTCATTATAGCTTTGATTTACATGATTCTTGATCCCTTGGATGCAGAATAAAAAAGTAGATTTTTTTTTTAAATTAGGGTTTAGTCCTATATCAAGGATCTTAGGTTGATTACCCAAATAATAGGGAAGCACACAAAGCAGACAAGATGATTATCTCTCTTAAATATTAATGTGTGTCCTAAATTATTTTGTGTGTTTTGGATGTGTTGCATAGATAGAAGATATTGTATCATGTATTTGAATCCTATTGTATGATATTATTGAGTTAAAGTGGTTTTCACCTATATACTCGTAGCTCGACAACCTGGTGATGAAATCCAGGCCACGTAAACCCCCCAAAGTGTGGATATGAAACACACACCTGAGCAGGGAGCATAAGTCCTGCCAGACCCTCACCCAATCTTACCTGGTCAGCATCATACCCTATGAAGAGGAGTATATGTAAATTTTCTAGGCTACATCAGATCTTGGGTCTGGTATTAGCCAAACTATCAGGTACATGGAATTTTAGGCAACAAGTGGAGATGAAAGCCACCTCATTGGCACTCTACTGATGTATGGGCATGACTTCCATCTCATCAGTGTTCAATGTGAAATGTGACGTGTGTGGGATTATTTTTATATTAATAATAAAAGGAAAATGCAAGCAAAGAGCACACATGATTATTCTCCTACATGCCTAAAAAGAGCATT
This sequence comes from Wollemia nobilis, assembly GCA_028583015.1. NCBI lineage: Eukaryota > Viridiplantae > Streptophyta > Pinopsida > Araucariales > Araucariaceae > Wollemia > Wollemia nobilis. Next base: position 252,022 of record JAQPPZ010011525.1, read on the forward strand.
TGATTTCAGAAAATACATCTATAATTAATCTACATGATTTTTAATGCATTTTTCTAATTTGTGATAAGAAGGCCACTGATTGGGCCACATGCAAGAAAAATAAAATACAAAGGGGCCTAGATCACTGGAGACTAGGGCAAACCTCATAAATAATGCCCATTGTTCCTAGAAACAACTAGAGAAATGATTTTTTTCATTTTTCTTTAATTAAACTAAGTTTTTTGCTTGTTGTTTCTAAAATTAAGTTGCAAACAAAAAAATATAAAAATGCAAGAAATATTACCAACCTCAAATCCATGTCTGTTGATGACCTGGTTGACCTCTATCTCTTTTTTCCTTCTAGTCACTGTCAACCATAGTAGTTTTTGCTAGTAGCTTCCTTCAAATGCAGTCTCTGTTTGCTAGTTGTTGTTTGTTAAAGCAGCTAAACCTACACATAGAAAATAAGCAAAATCCATAGGAAAATCAATAGATTACAAAAATATTGGGTGGATCCCACCATGATCACTATTTTTGCAACCTTGGGAAGCATGCACCTCACTACCCTACTTGCAATTTGAATTATTGTTATTACTTGCACCAAATAAAAGGAATGGAATCACACATAACACGTAAATAAGAAACGAATAAAGATGATTTTTATTAATATTTCTAGTTCATGATTACATATTTGTACCTTTGAGGGATACCCATAATTTTAATACAAATATTATAAGGTTGGGGTAACAGGTGTATGTATTCCCTTGCAAGGGGACGGTGCGCCTACGCAGGCCTCCTAGTCCCACACACGAAACTGTAAGAGGGCTTATAGATGCCTCCTTCTCTAGATCTGGTCTTGGATGGATCCTTGTGCTCCTATTGCTTTGATCTGATCCTGAAGACCTATACCTGCATTTATGGAAATAACAAAGCATGATTAATAAGATAGGCAACCTCTCTAGATGAGGCCTTTTGTTAAAAAATCTAGTAAATCAAATAAATAAGCATGATGCAAATAGATATATAATAGATCTAAGAAATATGTCTACATAAAAATAAGAAATATTTATAAAAATATGATAAATTATCTATATCTATGCCATAGAATGAAAGTAACTACATATATGATATTCAATCTAAATAATAAAATTGAAACAAGTGAAATCTAATGCTAAGAGCAGTAAAAGAAACCTTTTTAGACTAGCTATGACCATGGGCCACTGTCAAAGACAGTGGCCTTTGACTTAAAGGTTTACCTTCCCTACTTAGATTTATGTTCAAGGGTCACCGATTGTGTCTATCACACTGGTTGATGGTATGCACAGTGGATCTTGGAAGTAGGTATGTGGATGGGCTCTTCAATATAACAAAACTTAACTACTCAGATCTAAAATATTCCCCTATGTATGTTGCTCTCTTTGACATCTGATATCTCTCTAAAAATTCCAAAGTCTAAACTCAAATTAGTATGATCCAATTCACATCCTTTGCTCCTTATAAAATGCACATAGATATCATTTCTTGGATTCAAATCCATATCTAGATCTGGATCTGGATTTGCATGTGAACTAGTCATACCATAAAGAGGCTTAGTCACAACTATCCTTGAAGGGCTAGTTAGGAGGAATCCTAGGAATTTCTTGCCAACTTCCCCTCATGTAAATTGTCATTTATACCCGATATTTGGGCTATCCTCACTGACTGTATATGTTTGAGTTCTAGCCACTACCAATAACAATGGATAGGGCTAGCTGCTCTAAGCTTTAGTGGCCAAGACTATCAATCACTTTGATGGATGGCGGTTGAGCCTGAATGGTCTAGAACTACCTCTTTTGAGTGGTTAAGACCACTACTTACTCCTGGAAATGTCCAAGGTTAGTCATATGGTCTATGAATGTGCCCATATGAGTAGTCTCCTAAACATGACATGTTTTAGGTGTCTATAAGGGGTATGAAATTAGAGGATATGAAGAAAGGGGTATGAAGTTAGGGGTATGAAGAAATGGGTATGAAGTGAGGGGTATGAATAAAGGGGTGTGAAATGATGGGTATGAGGTTAGGGGTATGATACCTTAATTGAATAAAGTTAGGGGTATGATGAAAAGGGTATGAAGAAAGGGATATGAAGTGAGGGGTATGAAGTTAGGGGTATGGAGTTATGGGTATGAGACATTAATTGATTAAAGAAGTGGTTGTTTTTTTTAGTTTTATTATTTTTTAATTGTAAACTTTAATAATAAAAAAAATTAGGATCTTTAAAATTTTAATTTTAACTTTATTTATTTATTTAGGAACTTTAAAATTTTAATTTTAATTTTTAATTTTTAACCTTAGAAAAAAAATCAAAACATTAGAAAATCAATTTAAAAAAAAAAACTTTAGAAAATCCAAAAAATCAATGTTCCTTCATACCCCTCACCTCACACTCCTTAGTTCATACTCCTTTATTCATATCCCTAACTTCATACCCCTTTTGTCATACCCCGCACTTCATACCCCTCACTTCATATCTCTAACTAATTGAATACTTAAAAAAACTAATTCTTTAATCAATTAATGTCTCATACCCCTAACTTCATACCCCTAACTTATACCCCTCACTTTATACCCCTAAATAATTAAATACATACAAAAATAACTTTTTTAATCAATTAATGTCTCATACCCCTAACTTCAGGGTTTAGGGTTTCGTTAAAGAAGTGTTTTTTTTTATCCGCATGTTGTGGTCTACCGGCAAGGACGCCACTTGCATTATCGGTGATGTGACCCAGGTTCAATCCCCATGATGGATATGTATATGTATAAGAAGTATTTACTCAATAAAAAAATAAGTGGTTTTTGTAAGTATTCAATTAGTTAGGGGTATGAGACATTAATTGATTAAAGAAGTGGTTTTTGTAAGTATTTAATTAGTTAAGGGTATGAAGTTAGGGGTATAAAGTGAGAAGTATGAAGTAAGGGGTATGAAGAAAGTATGAAGTGAATGAATTTAGGGGTATTAAGTGAGGGGTATGATACCTTAATTGATTAAAGAAGTGGTTTTTGTAAGTATTCAATTAGATAGGGTTATGAAGAAAGGGATATGAAGTGAGGGGTATGAAGAAAGGGGTCTGAATTGAGAGGTATGAAGAAAGGGCTATGATACATTAATTGATTAAAGAAGTGGTTTTTGTAAGTATTCAATTACGTAGGGTATGAAGTGAGGGGTATTTAGTGAGGGGTATGAAGTTAAGGGTATTACGGGTATGAAGAAAGGAGTATGAAGTTAGAGGTATGAAGTTAGGGGGTATGAAGAAATGGGTATGGTGTGAATGAAGTTAGTGGTATGAAGTGAGGGGTATGAGTCATTAAGTGATTAAAGAAGTTAATTAGTCAAGGGTATGAAGTGAGGGGTATAAATAAATGGATATGATACATTAATTGATTAAAGAAGTGATTTTTGTAAGTATTCAATTACTTAGGGGTATGAGGTGAAGGGTATTTAGTGAAGGGTATGAAGAAAGGGGTGTGAGGTAAGAGGTATGAAGTTAGGTATTTAAAGAAAGACATATAAAGTGAATGAATTTAGGGGTATGAAGTAAGGGGTATGAGACATTAATTCATACCCCTCTCTTCATACCCCTTACTAATTGAATACTTATAAAAACAATTTTTTTAAACAATTAATGTCTCATACTCCTAAATTCATACCCCTAACTAATTAAATAATTATAAAAACCACTTATTTAATCAATGAATGTCTCATATCCCTAAATTTAGGTTTTAGGGTTAGGGTTTAGTTAAAAAAGTGGTTTTGTAAGTATTCAATTAGTTATGGGTATCAGATATTAATTGATTAAAAAAATGGTTTTTGTAAGTATTTAATTAGTTAGGGGTACAAAGTGAGAGGTATGAAGTAAGGGGTATGAAGTAAGGGGTATGAAGTTAGGGTTATGAATAAAGGGGCATGAAGTGAATGAAGTTAGGGGTATGAGACCTTAATTGATTAAAGAAATGGTTTTTGTAAGTATTTAAATAGTTAGGGGTATGAATTTAGGAGTATGAAGTGAGGCGTATGAAGTTAGAGGTATGAAGAAAGGAGTATGAAGTGAATGAATTTAAGGGTATGAAGTGAGGAGTATGAGACATTAAATGATTAAATAAGTGGTTTTTATAAGTATTCAACTAGTTATGATATGAAGAATGGGGTATGAAGTTAGGGGTATGAAGAAAGGGATATGAAATATTAATTTATTAAATAATTGGTTTTTTTAAGTATTCAATTACCTAAGGGTATGAAGTGAGGGGTATGAAAAAAAGGTTATGAATAAAGGGGTATGAAGTTAGGGGTATGAAAAAAGGGATATGAAAAAAAGGGTATGAAGTTAGGGGTATGAAGAAAAGGGTATGAAGTTAGGGGTATGAAGTGAGGGGTATGAGACCTTAATTAATTAAAGAAGGGGTTTTTTAAGTATTAAATTTTTTAGGTGTATGAAGTAAGGGATATGAATAAATGGGTATGAAGTGATGGGTATGAAGAAAGGGATATGAGACACTAATTTATTAAAAAAGTTGTTTTTATAAGTATTCAATTACTTTAGGATATGAAGTGAGGGGTATTTAGTGAGGGGTATGAAGAAAGTGGTATGAAGAAAGGGGTATGAGTAAAGGGAAGTGAGGGGTATTTAGTGAGGGGTAGGAAGAAAGAGGTATTAAGAAAGTGGTATGAATAAATAAGTATGAAGTAGGGGTATGAAGTTAGGGGTATGAAGAAAGGGGTATGAAGTGAATGAAGTTAGGTGCATGAAGTGAGGGGTATGAGACCTTCATTGATTAAAAAAGTGATTTTTTTAAGTATTCAATTAGTTAGGGGTATGAATTTAGACGTATGAAGGTAAGGTGTATTAAGTGAATGAATTTAGGGGTATGAAGTGAGGGGTATGAGACCTTAATTGATTAAAGAAGTGGTTTTTTTAAGTATTCAATTAGTTAGGGGTATAAAGAAAGGGGTATGAAGTGAGGGGTATGAATAAAGGGGTATGAAGTGAGGGGTATGAAAAAGGGATATGAGACATTAATTGATTAAAGAAGTGGTTTTTGTAAGTATTCAATTACTTAAGGGTATGAAGTGAGGGTTATTTAGTGACGGATATGAAGAAATGGGTATTAAGTAAGATGTATGAAGTTAGGGATACGAAGAAAGAGGTATAAAGTGAATGAAGTTAGGGGTATGAAGTGAGGGGTATGTGACCTTAATTGATTAAAAAAGCAGTTTTTGTAAGTATTCAATTAGTCAGGGGTATAAAAAAAATGGTACGAAGTGATAGGTATGAAGTGATGGGTATGAGGAAATTAATATGATACATTAATCAATTAAAGAAGTGGTTTTTGTAAGTATTCAATTACTTAGGGATATAAAGTGACAGGTATGAAGTTAGGGGGTATGAAAAAATGGGTATGAAGAAAGAGGTATGAATTTAGGGGTATGAAGTTATATGTATGAAGAAAGGGGTATGAAGTGAGGGGTATGAACTAAGGGGTGTGAAGTGAGGAGTATAAAGTTAGGGGTGTGAGACCTTAATTGATTAAAGTTAAGGGTATGAAGATAGGAGTATGAAGAAAGGGGTATGAAGTAAGGGGTATAAAGAAAGGGGTATGAAATTAAGGGTAAGAAGTTAGGTGTATGATGTTAGGGGTATGAAGTGAGGGGTATGAAGTTAGGGGTATGAGACCGAAATTGATTAAAGAAGTTTTTTTTTTTAATTTTAATTAAAAAAATAGGAACTTTTAAATTTTAATTTTAACTTTTTTTTTTTTTTCTTTTTTTCTTAGAAACTTTAAAATTTTAATTTTATTTTTTTAACCTTAGAAAAAAAATAAAAACGTTAGAAAATAAAAAAAATTCAAAATTTTTATAAAATCAAAAAAATTTCAAAATTTTTATGAAATCCAAAAAAATTTAAGTTTTTTTTTTTCAAAAATAGAAAAATCAATGTTTCTTCATACCCCTCACTTCACACCCCTAGCTTCATACCCCTAAATTCATAGCCATTTTTTCATATCCCTAACTTCATACCCTTCACTTCATACCCCTCACTTCATACCCCTCATTAATTGAATACTTACAAAAACCAAATTTTTAATCAATTAATATCTCATACCCCTATCTTCATACCCCTAAATTCATAACCCTCACTTCATACCCCTAACTAATTAAATACTTACAAATACCACTTCTTTAATCAATTAATGTCTCATACCCCTAACTTCAGGGTTTAGGGTTTATTTAAAGAAGTGGTTTTTGTAAGTATTCAATTAGTTAAGGGTATGAAGTTAGGGGTATGAAGAAAGGGATATGAAGTGAATGAAGTTAGGGGTATAAGTGAGGGGTATGAGACCTTAATTGATTAAAAAAGTTGTTTTTTTAAGTATTCAATTAGTTATGGGTATAAAGAAAGGGTATAAAACGAGGGGTATGAAGAAATGAATATGAGATATTAATTGATTAAAGAAGTGGTTTTTGTAAGTATTAAATTACTTAGGGGTATTTAGTGAGGGGTATGAATAAAGGGTTATAAATTTAGAGGTATGAAGAAAGGGGTATGAAGTTAGGGGGTATGAAGAAAGGGGTATGAAGTGAATGAATTTAGGGGTATGAAGTGAGGGGTATGAGACCTTAATTAATTAAAGAAGTGGTTTTTGTAAGTATTCAATTAGTTAGAGGTATGAAGTGAGGCTTATGTAGTTGGGGGTATGAAGTGAGGCGTATGTAGTTAGGGGTATGAAGAAAAGGGTATGAAGATGAAGTGAACGAAGTTAAGAGTATTAAGTGAGGGGTATGAGACCTTAATTGATTTAAGAAGTGATTTTTGTAAGTATTCAATTAGTTAGGGGTATGAAGTGAGGGGTATGAATAAAAATGTATGAAATGAGGGTTATGAAGAAAGGGATATGAGACATTAATTGATTGAAGAAGTGGTTTTTGCAAGTATTTAATTAGTTAGGGGTATGAATTCAGGGTTATAAATAAAGGGGTATGAAGTGAATGAAGTTAGGGGTATGAAGTGAGGGGTATGAAACCTTAATTGGTTAAAGAAGTGGTTTTTGTAATTATTAAATTAGTTAGGGATATGAATAAAGGTGTATGAAATGATGGGTATGAAGAAATGGATATGAGACATTAATTGATTAAAGAAGTGATTTTTAAGTATTCAATTACTAAGGGGTATGAGGTGAAAGGTATTTAGTGAGGTATATGAAGAAAGTGGTGTGAAGTAAGGGGTATGAAGTTAGGGGTATGAATAAAGAGGTATAAATTGAATGAAGTTAGGGGTATGAAGTGAGGGGTATGAGACCTTAATTGATTAGATGAGTAGTTTTTGTAAGTATTCAATTAGTTAGGGGTATGAAGAAAGGGGTATGAAGTGAAGGGTATGAAAAATGGATATAAGACATTAATTTATGAAAGAAGTGTTTTTTTAAGTATTAAATTACTTAGGGGTATGAATTTAGGGGTATGAAGTTAGGGTTATGAAGAAAGCGATATGAACTTATGGGTATGAAGTTAGCTATATGAAAAAATGGGTATGAAGTTAGCTATATGAAGAAAGGGGTATGAAGTGAGGGGTATGAAGAAAGGGGTGTGAAGTGAGGGGTATGAGACCTTAATTTATTAAATTTAGGGGTATGAAGAAAAGGGTATGAAGTGAGGGGTATAAATAAAGGGGTATGAAGTGAGGGGTATGAAGTTAGGGGTATGAAAAAAGAGGTATGAAGTGAATGAAGTTAGGGGTATGAAGTGAGGGGTATGAGACCTTAATTGATTAAAGAAGTGGTTTTTGAAAGTATTCAATTAGTTAGAGGTATGAAGTTAGGGCTATGAAGTGATGGGTATGAAGTAATGGGTATGAATTTAGGGGTACAAAGAAAGGGGTATGAAGTGAGGGGTATGAGACCTTAATTTATTAAAAAGTAGTTTTTGTAACTATTCAATTAGTTACGGGTATGAAGAAAGGGGTATGAAGTGAAGGGTATAAAGAAAGGGATATGAAGTGAGGGTATGAAGTGAAGGGTATGAAGAAAGGAATATGAAGTGAGGGGTATGAAGAAAGGGATATGAGACATTAATTGATTAAAGAAGTGGTTTTTGTAAGTATTTAGGGATATGAAGTGAGGGGTATGAACTAAGGGGTATGAAGTTAGGGCTATGAAAAAGGGGTATGAATTGAATGAATATAGGGGTATGAAGTAAGGGGTATGAGATCTTAATTGATTAAATAAGTGGTTTTTGTAAGTATTTAATTAGTTATGGGTATGAAGAAAGGGGTATGAAGTGAGGGGTATGAAGACAGGGGTATGAAGTGAAGTATATGAAGAAATGGATATGAGATATTAATTGATTAAATAAGTGGTTTTTGTAAGTATTCAATTACTTAGAGGTATGAAGTGAGGGGTATTTAGTGAGGGGTATGAATAAAGAGGTATGAATAAAGGGGTATGAATTTGAGTATGAAGAAAGGGGTATGAAGTTATGGGGTATGAAGAAAGGGGTATGAATTTAGGTGGTATGAAGTTAGGGGTATGAATAAAGTAGTATGAAGAAAGGGGTGTGAAGTGAGGGGTATGAAGTTAGGGGTATGAGACCTTAATTGATTAAAGTTAGGGGTATGAAGAGAGGGGAATGAAGAAAGAGTTTTGAAGTGAGGGGTATGAATAAAGGGGTATGAATTGAGGTGTATGAAGTTAGGGGTATGAAGTTAGGGGTATGATGTGAGGGGTATGAAGTTAGGGGTATGAAGTTAGGGATATGAGACCTTAATTGATTAAAGAAGTGTTTTATTTTTTAATTTTATTTTTTTTAATTGTAAACTTTAATTAAAAAAAATAGAAATTTTAAAATTTTAATTTTAATTTTAGATTTTTAACCTTAAAAAAAAAAAAAAAAATCAAAACGTTAAAAAATAATTTTTTTCAAAAACTTTAGAAAATCCAAAAAAATCAAAACGTTAGAAATTAATTTTTTTTCTTAGGAACTTTAAAATTTTATTTTTAATTTTAGATTTTTAACCTTAAAAAAAAAAAAACAAAAAAATCAAAACGTTAGAAAATAATTTTTTTCAAAAACTTTAGAAAATCCAAAAAAATCAATGTTTTTTTTCAAAAATAAAAAAATCAATGTTTCTTCATAGACCTCACTTCATACCCCTAACTTCATACCCCCAACTTCATACACATTTCTTCATACCATAACTTCATACCTCTCACTTCATACCTCTCACATCATACCCCTCACTAATTGAATACTTACAAAATTAATCAATTAATGTCTCATACCTATAACTTCATACCCCTAACTAATTGAATACTTACAAAAAACCACTTATTTAATCAATTAATCTCATACCCTTAACTTCAAGGTTTAGGGTTTAAGGTTTAGTTAAAGAAGTGGTTTTTGTAAGTATTCAATTAGTTAGGGATATGAAGTTAGGGGTATGAGACATTAATTGATTAAAGAAGTGGTTTTGTAAGTATTTAATTAGTTAGGGGTATGAAGTTAGGGGTATAAAGTGAGGGGTATGAAGTAGAGGGTATGAATTTAGAGGTATGAAGAAAGGGTAGGAAGTGAATGAATTTAGGGGTATGAAGTGATGGGTATGAGATCTTAATTGATTAAAGAAGTAGTTTTTGTAAGTATTCAATTAGTTAGGGGTATGAAGAAGGGGGTATGAAGAGGGGGTATGAATAAAAGGGTATGAAGTGAAGGGTATGAAGAAAAGAATATGAGACATTAATTGATAAAAGAAGTAGTTTTTGTAAGTATTCAATTACTTAGGGGTATGAAGTGAGGGGTATTTAGGTAGGGGTATGAACAAAGGGGTATGGACAAAAGGATATGAAGTTAGGGATATAAATTTAGAGGTATGAAAAAAGGGGTATGAAGCTAGGGGTATGAAGTGAATAAAGTTAGGGGTGTGAAGTGAGGGGTATGAGATTTTAAGTGATTAAAGAAGTGGTTTTTGTAATTATTCAATTAGGTAGGTTTATGAAGTGAATGGGGTTATGGGTATGAAGTGAGGAGTATGAGATCTTAATTGATTAAATAAGTGGTTTTTGTAAGTATTCAATTAGTTAAGGGTATGAAGAAATGGGTATGAAGTGAGGGGTATGAATAAATGGGTATGAAGTGAGGGGTATGAATAAATGGATATGAGACATTAATTGATTAAATAAGTGGTTTTTGTAAGTATTTAATTACTTAGGGGTATGAAGTGAGGGGTATTTAGTGAGGGGTATGAAGTGAGGGTTATGAAAAAAGGGCATGCATAAAGAAATATGAAGTTAGGGGTATGAAGTTAGGGATATGAAATTAGGGGTATGAAGAAATAGGTATGAAGTGAGGGGTATGAATAAAGGGTGTGAAGTGAGGGATATGAAGTTAGGCATTAGAAGTTAGGGGTACGAGACCTTAATTGATTAAAGTTAGGGGTATGAAGAGAGCGGTATGAAGTGAGGGGTATGAAGTGAGGGGTATGAAGAAATGTTTATGAATTGAGGGGTATGAAGTTAGGGGTATGAAGTGAGGATATGAAGTGAAGGGTATGAAGTGAGGGGTATGAAGTTAGGGGTATGAGATCTTAATTGATTAAAGAAGTGTTTTTTTTTTTTTTTAACTTTAATTAAAAAAAAAATTAGGAACTTTAAAATTTTAATTTTAACTATATTCTTTTTTTCTTAGGAACTTTAAAATTTTAATTTTAATTTTTTACCTTAGAAAAAAAACAAAAAAATCAAAACGTTAGAAAAATATTTTTTTTTTCAAAAACTTTTAAAAATCCAAAAAAATCAATGTTTTTTTTCAAAAAAAAAAAAATGTTTCTTCATACCCCTCACTTCACACTCCTAAATTCATACCCCTCACTTCATACCCCTCACTTCACACCCCTAACTTCATACCCCTTTCTTCATACCCATAACTTCATACCCCTCACTTCATACCCCTCACTAATTGAATACTTACAAAAACCAATTCTTTAATCAATTAATGTCTCATACCCCTAAATAGTTTAATACTTACAAAAACCACTTATTTAATCAATTAAATTCTCATACCCCTAAATCTTATGTAGCATTGTGCAAGTATTAAACAATGTTGTATAACCCATATGAACCATACATAATGCCATCCAGAAGGAGCAAAGAAAAAAGAAGTGGCTCATAGTTCAAGGAAACAAGGAGGCCATCTAAGTAGAAGAAAAAACTATACAAGCCTTCAAGAGGTTCACCTAGAAAAAGGAGAAGGTTGTATAGATGACCATTCTAGTCATCTAGAGGCCTTCTGGAAGCAAGTTGTATAGAGGTAGTCCATCTAGAAATAGGTTATCTAGAGGTAGACCATATGGAAGTTAGTTGTCTAAGAAAGTATGGTTAGTCTAAAGCTAGACCATATAGTGTTGGGTTGTCTAAGCTAGGGCTATCTAGGGCTAAGTCATCCAGACTTGGGTTGTATGGACCTGGAGCTAGGCCATGTGAAACAAGGAGAAAGTCATTTGGACAAGTGATCACAAGTAGAAAGGCATATGATTTGAGAAATCAAGCAACATGAAGGAAAATAGATGTGCCACATGGAACTATAAGAGAAGGCCAAATTAGTTAGATAATAGTTGGGGTAGTTGGAACTTGGGAGTAACTACTATTGGAGTTCAAAAACCAAATTCTAAAGAGCAAATTTTAGTGCAAATACAACATAGAACAAGGATTGCAAAGCCTAAGGAGTTGAGGAGGCACCCTCCAAGAGTTGTGTTGATAGTTGTGTCATAGAAAGGATCCCAAACATGTAGAGTCACTGGCATTAGCTTTTTTAGAATTTGTATGAAGCACAAACACCACTAGGATCAGGAGCAATTCATGATGGAAGTTAGAATAGGGAGGACATTACATCAAAATGGAACTCTATATGAAGATCGATGAAGAAAGAGAAAATATTTGTAACTTTACCACCATAGAAGACAAAGGATAAGGAGGGATACATATCCTCTTAGAAGAAGAAACCTAGATAATGCATATAGGTGAATTTTGCAAGGTATGATGACACAACAATCAATAAGACCATCCATTGAATGTGGTGTTTCAAAGTGCAGAGGTACACCACATCATGTAGGTCCTCAAATTTGACAAAGACTTCTTATATCCTTACCTGTTAGAGATGTTGGAGACATGATGTAGAGAAGAGAAGCAAGGTGATGCTACTTGGTAACAAGGAGGTATGAATGTTTTTCACCAAAATAATTTTGGAGCATGTTTGAGCTACTTATTGCTAGAAGTAGTCAACCAATGAAGAAGGAAGAAGTGTAGTCATACTGGTTGAATACATTTGTTGATAAAGTCACTAATCTCAATCCAATAAACACTGTAAATTTGATTAACTATGGTAGTCACACATTGAAGATGCTATAGGTAGCAAAACTACTTCCAAGAAAAAGAAGAAATAAAAAGTTGTACAAAGTTTTACTTGCAATTATGTTAAAATGAAATTGGATAGAATGTGTATGAAATTAGTGTAAATAAAGTCAAATGAAATTAAAAGTGAAAATAGGTGAAATGAATATGAAATGTAAATGAAATTAGATATTAATGAAAAGTGACTTTAGACTTTAAGAAATGGAAAAATTCATGCAATGTCATATTTGGGGGTGGCGGTTGTAAATGTTGCATTGTCTAGGAACATAATAGATCAAGACTCTTATATCTCTGCTCATAAGGAGTTTAAGATTCATATGAGAAATTAGGAGAACTAGGAAATATGAGAGGAGTAGATAATGATTCCTATAGGTAACATTGGGCAATTTTCTTTCTTAGAACTGACCCTAGAGTTAACATGGGGCTATATTTATAGAAAATGATCTCTAAAGTTAACATGAGGTCCACAAGGAAAATAAACCAATGGAAACCATACAAGGGAAGAACTCCACACTCACCACCATCAAGAAATACTCCCAAAGAATAGAATGGAACATATGGTTGTGCCATGATTCATCTGTTTGAAGGGTTGGACCATGGTTTACTAGCTACAACTAGGGCATTTCATCCAAAATACTACTTCTTAATTTGTAAAGCTCTAGGTATTTATTCTAATTTATATACCACCATAAGGGCCATCATGGGATACATGTGGGATAATGAATAAAGGCTCTCATAATATTGCTCATAAGGTATTTAGGGTTCATGTGAGAAAGTATGAGAACTATGCAATACGAGAGTAGAGAACAAATCCTAGAGGTAGCATGGGGCTATTTTTTGTAGAGAATTGGCCTTAGAGTTAACATAGGATTTTTTCTTATTTAGAATAAACCCAAAGTTAACATGAGGTCACAAGGAAAATAAATCAATGGAAACCACACATGGTAAGAACTCCACCCTCATCATCATCAAGTGCATAGGATAGGATGGAGCATATGGTTGGGTCGTGGTTCACCCATTTGAGGGGTTGGATCATGGTTCACGAGCTACCTCTAGGGTATTTAACCCAAAACCTTACTTCTTGATTAGCAAAGCTCTAGTTTTTTTTCTTTTATATACCACCATCAGGGCCATCATGGGATATATATGGGATAACAACTCAAGACTCTCACAATACTATTCACAAGGTGTTTAAGGTTTATCCAAGAAAGTACAAGAAATACACAATATGAGAGGAGTAGAGAATGAACCCCAAATATAACATTAGGTAATTTTTTTTACAGAGAACTAACCCTAGAGTTTACATGGGTCTGTGTTTTATGGAAAATGGATGCCAAAGTTAACATGGAACCCACAAGGAAAATCATCCAACAAAAAACACACAAGAGAAGAACTACACACACCACCATCAAGTGATGCTTTCATAAGAGAGGATAGAACATATGGTTGGATTCTAATTCATCCATTTGAGGGGTTGGATCATGGTTCATCAGCTACCACTTGATAATTCCACCCAAATATCTACTTAGTGATTTGCAAAGCTCTAGGTGTTTGTTGTGCATTATATACCACCATGAGGGCATCATGGGATACATGTGGGACAATGGATCATGACTCTCATAGTGCACATCACACGGTGTTTATATTTTATACAAGTAAATATGAGAACTAAGCAATACAAGAGAAGGGATCAAACCCCATAGCTAACTAGGATTGCTTTTTACAATGAAGTAGCCCTAAAGTTAACATGGGGCTATTTTTTTAGAGAATGGACCCAAGAGTTAACATGGGTCCCATAAGAAAAACCAACCAATGGAAACCACACATGGAGAAAAATCCATTCATAGCACCATCAAGCAATGCTCCCACAAGAGAGAATAGAGCATATGGTTGGGCCATGATTCACCCGTTTGAGAAGTTGGATCATGGTTCACCAACTACCACTTGGGCATTTCACATAAAATCCTACTTTTTTATTTGCAAATCTCAAGGTGTCTATTGTGCTTTATATAAAACCATGAGGGCCATCATGATATGCATGTGGGATAATAGGTCAAGACTCTCACAATGCTGCTCACAAGGTGTTTAGGATTTATGTGAAAAGTATGAGCACTAGGTTGATTTTTTGTAGAGAATTGATCTCAAAGTTAACATAGGGTTGTATTTTACAAAGAATGGACCCTAGAGTTAACATTTTTAATCCCTTTAAGGCCTTGTGAAGATAACTATGATACGATATCTTGTACAACATATATATCTTTTGCTTAATTTCATCAATTAGATTTAGTTTATCAAGCTTTTAAAAGAATGGTATTTTGAGTGGAGTGGAGGTTTTGGATTTTTACTTCCATTTTCTCAAGTGATAGGTCTTGAGATATTCTATTGTCTACCATCTAAATCACTTGGGAGCTCCTAGAAGTGTTGTCAATGGTAATATGGAACTTGATGGATAAAACTCTAGCAATGAAGTGGACCCTAGACTACAACTTCCTAAGGTTTAAGTTAAATCTCACTGGACACAAAGGTTGCCTAAGATAAAATAACTCTAATTACAAATAATATTCTCACCAAGGAATAATTCTAAGAAATCAGCCACAAGTTTAACTCCAAACAAAAAATCTTTTATACACTTGTAGGGTAAAAACACTACTAAATAGAGTGTGGAATTGTTGACCCTTTTCACTGATGACACACTTGAACCAATTACTTGGGGGTTCTTGGGATACTCCTCACAATGAATATTAGGGTAGATGTTAGACCAAGTACTTATCTCAATTTAGAGGTCAAAAGTTGCATCCGATCTTGCAAGAGGTTATTAGCCTAATGCAAACACTTATTAAACACCAAAAATGGGATCTTGTAAAATAAAATAAGAGGAATTTATTTTATTTTATTTTGATACCCTAAATGGTTCACCACTTTTAGATCACCAAGATCCTATAAGGAGGAGGTTAGAGCATACAATGATGAATATGGACCTAGAAGGGGCTTTGATACCAAGGTGATCCACTATCTCAACTATTTAGTATTCTCGTAGAGGCATTAGGGAGAGCTTTCTCAAAGGTAAAAATGGAAGGAAAATCAAAGTTATTTAGGTTGTAAAAAATGGTCCCTTAGAATCTCATCTCCAATTTGTTATTTTCTTTTGGATCATCCCTTAGTTAGTGAGGCCATGGTTAATACTACAAAATCCAAGATTTTTTATTGACACTATCCTAGATTTACAATGAATTATTATGGATATTTTAGGGTGTAAAATTGAAAAAAAATCATCAAACTTCTTGGGTATTCCTTTGTCTCATAAAGGAAATAAAAAGGATCTTTGGGTCTCATTTTGGATAGAATGAAAGCTTGTTTGGAATGTTGGAAAGGTAAGTTCTTAACCATGGTGGGAAGACTACAAGTCATAAAGACTACATTGCAATCCATCCCTATTTATATGATGTTACTTTCAATATTTTTAGTAGGTTTTGCATCAAAAATTCATAAATTGATAAAATTCAAAGATATTTTCTTTGGAAAGGATATGAGAAAAAATATATGTTTCCTCTTTGTAAGTGGGATAGGATTTACAAAGGAAAGAATATTGGAGGCACGGGCTTGCAGAATTGTAGACTTATGAGTTTGGCCTTGGGGGCAAAACTTGGTTGGAGATTATTCAAAGATAAAAGAAAGAGTTGGGAAAAAATATTACTTCAAAAATATATAGGTTCTTTTGTAGACTTATGAGTTTTACCTTGAGGGTAAAACTTGGTTGGATATTATTCAAAGATCAAGGAAAGAGTTGGGAAAAAATGTTACATAAAAAATTTATAGGTTCTCTTGATGCAATGAAATTCTTCAAGAAAAAAACCCTACCTAAAGGATCATCAACATGGAACTTAATATTAGGTAGTTTGTGTAGGTAGAAAATCCACCTCCTAGAAGAAGAAGTGACAAAGAGGATTTACCTAGTTCCGACAGTTTTGACAATTTTGATAGTTTTGGCAAAATGTACAAGGAGGCAAAATATACAAACTAGAAGGTAAAATGTACAAGGTGAAATGAAATGTAAATAAAATGCAATTTGAGTTGTAATTGCAAATGAATTTGATAAATCATGTAATTAGACTTAGTAAAAGGGTGTAATTAAGGATTCTGTTATACATGGGCAATTATGAATAATTAATTACCTTAGGAACCATTTGGAATGGCTTGGGCAACATTATATAAGACCCCCCTTTCAATTTCATAAGTCTAGTTAGATTATGGTCTGATGAGTTTGATTATTGAATGCATCTATCTGATTATTGTGTGGAATTACTGGTTTATTATGTATCCTTGTGGAACTATTAGTGATTGTAATGTCCATTGAAGAATAATGGATGAAGAATCACATTGTATAGTATTCTCTCATGTACTATATTGTACAATTCTGGAATGATGGATTAGTGTTTTGTAGTATCTGGTTGTTGCATGTTACTTCTTTGTGTCTGTGGATAATGTTAATGCACTAATATAAAGAATGGAATTGAATCCCCACTAGTGTGAGCCTTGAGAATGATCTATGAGGTAGATTATATCAGGAAAGATATCTTGAAGGTTGTTGTATGATTTTTGGATATTGCCATTGTGAAGAACTCTCTCAAACCCTATAGATAGAACTTGCATGTTGGTAAAGATGGAGTAATTAACAATTCAAAACTTCCCAAAACTTGTATGAGAGAGATTGATAATGAAGAGTATCCAAATTGGAACCTTTTTGAACTTTTAGTTCATATAAATCGTACACCAGACGTGCTACAAATTGTGCAAAATAACTTTACCTAATTTGGTAGTTTAGGTGATTAAGGAAAACTTACCCGATTTGGAAATATTGGCAAATTGAGCAAATTAGTTACAAAATAGTGTACGACAGCTTGCAAAACTGAATCTAAAGGATTTAATAAGTGTCAAATTGTACAAGCACTAACACTATATGATTTGGGATCGTAATTTGAGTCTATACAAGCTATTTTGTAGTCGCATATTAATTGTTGTGAAGACTGTATGATTGTACGATTTGGGTAATTGAACAAGGATAATAAGTTGATCATTCTAAACCCTGAGAATCACCTCCCCATTAGGAATACTACACCCCTATGCTAAATTGTTAGAAACAATAGGAGCAAATAATAATTATTCATTAACATTAGCTTTAGGAAGCTAAGTTCATATAGAATACAAAATAGAAATAAAACCAACTTTGGCTATTCCTATGCTAACTAACGCGCTCAAAGGATGGAGCAATAAACTAGAATGTAGAATAGATCACTTAATACGAGGTATAGTAGAATAGATCACTTAATACGAGGTTCATTCATTTACAATATTATTTTGCAAAAGATAAGGTAGCTAAGGTGTCGGTCACTGTCGAAAATGCACCCTTATAAGTTCCCCCCTTATTGTTGCAAAACATGTAATTAATTTCTAAAAGAAGTATGACTAAGGTGTCGGTCGTTGCCAAAAATGCACCCTTATAAGTCTTCTTCCCTTTTTACAAAAAATTGTGAAGAAAATAAAGTATATCCCCCCTTAATTGCAAAATATGTGCAACTTAAGAAGGTTTATGAGAACCTCCAATTACTCCCTTGGTCAAATTCCTCGATTTGAAAGGTGGAAGGGGACATTTTCCATTCCCTCAACATCCCTATCCCCGACCGCCCTCCCCCCTGTCCCCATCCTAGACGGTTAGCCTTTTGGCATCCCCCTCCCGCAGGTTTTTTAAAGCTAAATTTTTATGGGGTGTCCAAAGGGAAATCGGGCCTCTCAGGAGCTGGTGGGGTCATTCGAGACCACAAAGGGATGATCATTCTCGCATTTTTTGAGAACCTCGATCATCAGACAAATAACTTTGCAAAAGCCTGGGCTCTCTAGCGTAGTTTGAATATGATCAAATATTCTCATATCTATCTTCACATTGAAGGGGATTCTATGAACATCATCTGTTACATCAAAACTGATAAAAATCCCCCTTGGAACATTAGCTCACTGATCTAGGAAAGTAAAGTCCTCATTGGTCAGCAACGCCAGGTGGCAGTTTTCCATGTTTTTTGTGAAGCAAATAAACTCACTGACCAACTTGCCAACATGGGTCTCGGTCAATCCCCACTGATGGTGTGGCATAATTCTAATCCATCGAGTGTCTCCCATGTAGCAAGTGCTGACAGGTAAGGTAGGTTCGTGTCACCCCCTCCCCGCTAACCAATGTGTTTTCTATTCAGGTTTGTAGCTAGTCCTAGGAGTATCTTATCCAACAAGCTCCTTCGTCATCGATGGCTCATGAGTGGCATCCCTGCTGGCACCGCCAGTCATAATTTTCCTGTATGGATGATTGGTATCCTCAATTACACTCCCCAATATGGGTTGCAATGTCCCAATGCCACCATCGGTGCTCCTGTCCAATCAACTTCCTTACCCACCCTCACCGAATCCAAACGGATCTGGATATCCCTGTTTCCTCGTGCTGACTCAGGTCCTCGAACTATCACCAATCCCCACCTTCCCTGGCCTTTGTCCACCTGTCCCATTCTCGATCTCATCGACATGCCCAATCGTCCCTTGTTGGCTTTTTTAAACAATTCCTCTGTCCTTCCTTTCATTGATCATCACATTTTGCCCTGGTCGCTTTCTCTTCCCTTGTCCTTTCCTCCTAGAACTATGGCCTACATCGAACCTAGATCCCTCCAGCTCGACCCTCTGGCAAAACCCTTCATCGACACATTCAATCTGTCACCCTTCCTGAGCAAATTCCAGGGCCCCAAAGCTGATATTTTTGTTGACTTTGTTCGGATGTGGAAGAATGGTTTTGTCGTAATCCGTAGTGTTCATTTCAAGGTTACCCCTGAGTTGATAGCTGAAGTGTCTGGAATTCCCCTATCTGGTCACCACTTCCACCAAGATAAGCACAGTTGGGAGCCCGAGCTGGAGGGGTTCCCCAACTACCAAGAGTTCAAGTGGATAGGTGTTTCTCTTGAGCACACCTCCCTTCCTTCCCCTTGGTCCGCTGTCGCCATTCCCCTAATCCAGTATTTGGCCTCTGATGATCCAGCTAAGCTAATGTCCAGCTTTTATATGTCTCTTGTCAACCACTTCCGTAGTTACAAGCCCATGAACATTCCTGCCTTCCTCCACCGCTTCGTCCATTTATCATTTTCTACCACTTGAAAGAAACACTCCCCTCCCACCCACCAGGGCCTTTTCATTGTTCTCTTTCGCCATGTTGCAGGCAATTCCCCCCTGGTAGCCACACCCCTCCAATCCAACCCTCCTGTTACCCCTTTGCGTCTTCGCCAACTCACTCGTTCTCCAGGGAACCCTTGGCCAGTGAGACGGACCCCGAGTATCAAACTCCTGACTCCAAGAAGACCCCTCCCAAACAACCTTCCCCGCCTAAGGCCACCCCATCCTCCAAGAAGGTGATGGTGGGAAAGCACATAACCATAATTGAATATTTTCCTGTTATTCACAGATTGTTGAGAACCAAGAAGATCAAAATGGAGTCAAGCCAGAACTCCCCTATTAATGTACCTGACGATAACAGCGAGGACTCGGACCCCGCCCCTGAAACGTCAAAGCGCATGACAAGAATGTGTATTAAATGTTTCATTTCTGCATTCAAAAGCACCATCGAGGCTATGAAGTGCTTCTTGGAGGAGCTCAATCCGGACGCAAAGGAGAACCCCATGAAGGTCGACCCTTAGGGATTCCCTTTCGGTTTCCCTGGTTTATTTTTTGTTATGATGGTCATTGCTGATTTCTTAATGTTTTGGGTTTCTAGAAAGCCCTTGGGGCTCTGTCACAATTTTTGGGTAGGGTTTTCTGCTAGAAAGGAATGCCCCTATGTGGGCTATTTGGCTTTAGATGTTAAGGTCCTAATCCCCTATGTGGGACTGCTGTCATGCTTATCCCCCGAGTGGGATTCTACTAGGCTTTCGGCTTCTATTTACTGCTACAAGGTTTTTGTAATATCAATATCCACCACCCTGGCAAGGGTTTTTATATATCTGGGACTGAGACCCAGTTAAAACCCTGATAATCAAACTACTACTTACCAAAAAAAAAAATAAGCTTTGTGAAGGGTTTTACAAATATTGCCTCCTAGGCAATTTATACCAAAAAATTCCCTCCTTTTGTTACAAGAACTTCAAAAAATAAGAGTTTGCTATTTTATGAAGCCTAAAAGAGGTACAAACACCCCTTTATTACAAGTACTTCAAACAAAAACTTATGCTATTTATGAAGCCTAAAAAAAAGAGAGAGGAAATGATGTTTTGCTCAAGGTGACAAATGTGTTTTCCCTTTACAATATTGTTTTAGCAATAAGCACTCTGTGTGCTTTTTTTGAACCAGAATCAGAATCGGAACTAGACACTTCACTAAAAATATTGTATTTATTTTGCTTCTGTGTTGTGCCTTTGTCTTTCTTGTTTTGCTTGTTTTTGAACCAACACCGATTGGTGTCATGGTTGTCCTTTTTACAATGCGAGCAAAACCTCTTTTGAGATTGCTTTCCCTTACCTTTTGAGGATGATCCTCCCTTTTGAAATTTTCCTTTATTATTATCACCCTTATAGTTTAAATAAAGTGCATTGTTCGACATTTCATCATTTTGGAGTTGGTTTGCTTCCTCAGTTTGAAGCAAATTGACTAAATCCACAAAGGTGACAACTCTTTGTGAAACATTAAGGGATGTAATCAATATTTTTTAGGATTCGGGAAGAGCTCTCAAAATTACTGAAGTCAAAATGGTGTCTTCTACTTTGGCCCCTAAAGCATTAAGCTTAGACTTTAGATCTGCCACTCTGTAGAGGAATAGTTCTACTGATTCACCTGACTTCATATGAAGTGTATGAAGTTGTGTTTGAAGGTTTAGAACAGTTTATTGATTCTTACCCTCAAAAATGGTACAAAGAGCATTCCATGCCTCTTTACCAGTTTTAGCTTCACTTATGTGAGGTTGGATCTCATCAGTATTTTTTAGGAGTATTAACATGAGAAGACGATTGTTCTTTTTGTCCCATGCTTTTTGATCTACTCCTACTGTTGTAGGTCTTGATTCAGTGTCATCAACTAAATCCCACAAGTCCTCTACAGTCAAGATGGCTTTCATCTTAGTTTTCCATGCTGAATAGTCAGGACATTTTAGCAATTGTATATCACTTAAGTATTTATTTATAATTGCCATGATGAAGGTCCTATAATTTGTACTAAGATGATATTTCTTTTACTCTTAAGTGATATTTAATGGCACCTGCCTAAAAATTCTCTTGAAGAGAGATAATCAGTTGAAGTAAATTAAACCAAACAAATAAGAGATGAAAGATAATTCACTCAAAAAGATATTTAATGGCACCTGCCTGAAAATCCTCTTGAAGAGGGATAATCAGTTTGAGGAAATTAAGCCAAACAAATAAAGTGAATTAGGGGTTTTTTTTTGTAGGAGAGAATATCAAATGAATATTGGCTTTAAATCTGTGCAATGGTTAACACAAATTTATTAGTGAAATTTTGGGGTATGGAGTGTTCTTGATTCTATGACTTATAATTGTAAAAATAAATAATGCAATAATCAAACAAGAATGCCCACAAAATTCTTATCACCTAGGTGTCGGATGCAACCGAAAATACACCTAATTTTCCAATGAAGATGTCGAGTAAAATCAAAAATGCACCTTTTAATTTTTGCAACAAAATATGAATGTGTGTTGTGCAAAACATTGATATGTTTTTGTCTCCTTGTCTTAAAATTTTGAAAATAATGTGACAATAAATAATTGCCTATCTTTTTCAATTTTGCAAAATAAACAAGTTTGATTTGTTTTAAGTGCTCCTCACTTTTGTGTTGCAAATTTGCAAAAGAAATACAATTTCTTGTCTTCCCCCCTTTGTTTTGCAAATTTAGCAAATTGCACTCCTTTCAAGACAAGCCGACACACGACCCGCGTTTGAAAGGCTTCCAGAACTAGTTTACACATGACTTAGTTTTTATGGACCCAAGGTTACAATTTCTTATCAATTGTGCAAAAAAAAAAATGTGCAATTTTATGTCTTATATCCTCCTTGGAGAAAACAAATGCACATTGTTGCCTTTGAGTCTTACAAAAATTTTGAGTCTCCTTGTTTTCTAAATTTGCAAAAAATAATCAAATGTTTTTTATTTTGTCCTCTTTCAAGTTTGAAAATTTAACAAGTTTAAGAAGAATGTAGGGTTTTCTAATTTTGCAAAAAAAAATTGTTCCTATGTCTTTTTATCCCCAAATTGGAGAAAACACAAAAATGGAGTGGAACTTATTGCAAAATATTTTGGTTTAATTTAAAAAATCTCTAAGTTCAAAAAAGCTAAAGAAATACTTTTAAAGACAAAATTTCTTTATAATTAAGCAAAATTGAAAAAAAAATCAATTTAAAAGGTTAAAATTTGACATTTTAAACCAATTTATACTATATTATAAAAAAATATCTAAAAAATATATTAATTTTTTTTTTTTTAAACATTAGAAAAATTAAAAATTTAATTATAAACAAAAAAAAATGAAGTTTTTCAAATGACCTTTGCAAAATGTTGGCGGGCGGGGTCGAACGCGAGACCTCGCGTCTGTCAAGGCCATGCCTTGACCATTGCACTATTGGGGCAGCTTTGAAAGCCTCCCCCGCGTGCTTGTATTTAAGGCGGACCGAGCCTTTTGAATGGCTTTGTGGGAATTATCCCACATTCATCCCGTAAGGGATGAATTAGGCCTTTAAATGCCTAGTCGAATGCTTCAACACGTGATTTCCTTGGGCAATCACTGCTCTGCCAAGCGTTGAATATTCTCCACGTCACTTTGCCTGACGAATTGTTGAATGCCACTTGGCAGCTTGCTGCCCAAAAACCAAAGTTTTATCGCACACATGTCAATGGCTAGATGGTGCCACATGTCACTAGGATTTATCACCTCTTCTGAGTACTTCACCATGTGTCAGATCCTCGCCACTTGTATCACCTAGTATATCCATGTCAGCTATCCATGTGTCACCTCGATGTGTGTGCCACATGTCAGCGGATGCAGTCTAGAATGCTAGTTGTGCAGGTGAGTTGGCATGATGTGATTGGTCCAAATGGCTACCAAGTGGAATGAGGTGGCGATTAGGTGTCTCGTAGGTGGTAGTCAACCACGTGTCCATATCAGATGGCAGTCAACCATGTGTCCAAATCATGTGGCACCCAATGCATGGCCTACTGGGAGTGTGAGGGTGCTCCTGCCCTCATGGCACTCCCAGCCAGTAGAAGCCATGTGGGAGCGTGAGGGCGATTCTGCTCTCAATGTACTCCTACTAGCTTGGCTATGGGGGCACGGGACCTAGGTCCAAGGCGGGACCTATGGGCCGACATGATCCTCAGGGACGCGGGCCCTATGGGCTAATGCGGGCCTCGGGGTCGTCGTCCTATCAGGTGATGTAGGCCTGTGGCCTAAAATTAATTGGGATGTAGTCACCCATTGATCTGCCACAGTTGAGGGGCCTGGCATGACCTTCTTGACTTGTCCAGGTAAGCTCCTACTATGGGTGTTAAATCAAGCCTCGGACCCTCATGGCAAATTAGCATCATTAACCTTGGTAGGCAGAACCTTGTAAAAAGTTACGCCCTTCGCCTCGCCTACCCTCTTGACTCTGATATCAATGTTAGAAACAATAGGAGAAGAAAATAATTATTCATTAACATTAGCTTTAGGAAGCTAAGTTCATATAGAATACAAAATAGAAATAAAACCAACTTTGGCTATTCCTATGCTAACTAACGCGCTCAAAGGATGGAGCGATAAACTAGAATAGTTACCCTAGGATATTTAGGACTAACCATAGTTTACCATTAGATATTTGAAACAGTAAATATCTACATGGTAAGTGGTAAAAAGTAAATGTAATAATCTATGTATTATAATGCAATATACTACCTATTTTACCTAGTGGAGTAAAATGGTAAATATCCCAAAGAATGGAATATTACTCTAACATACATTTGGCATTGTTGCCTTATTGAACTTGACATTTTTGTTAAAATGAGTCAAACTAACAAAGAAAGAATATTACAAATGTGGAGGTGAATGACAGACACCAGTGTGCAAAGATGTAGGAGACAAGAAGTACAATAGAACATCCCATTAAGGAGTATGAGAATTTATCTAAGAGAGAATTTCTCAAAATGAGATTTTAAGGCGCTATTGATAGGGATGGAAGAGGAGGTACCAGAACCACCTAACGTAGAGGATCAAGTTAACATAGAAGTAGTGCACGAGGAAGGAGAGTGGATGGTGACACTTGAGAAAGTGATAGAAGGGTTGCAAGGGAGTGCAAAGGATAGAAGTTAGGCACCAAGGTAATAGAGTGTGGGATCTCAGAAAGAAATATCAAGACCATCTCCCTCACATCAACAAAGAAAGTTGCAGAGTGAATACGCACGTGAGTTTGGTCAATGATTTGTGGGACAATACAAGATACCTTGACTAAAAAAATTTGACGATGAGCATAGTAAAACACCCCCAAGGAGGAATTAGAAAAATATTCCTTGGGACACCTCAAGTGACGAGGATGATTCTCCAAAGATGGCTAATAAGGCAGCTAAACAAACATGTCCAGCCTTTATAGGTGAGGGTAAAGAAGACTCCACAAGACATATCAGAACTTACATAACCATTTTGAGGGAAAATAGCATAGGCCAACCAGATAACTAGTTGACTTTATTTCCTGCTACCTTGAGAGGATTGGTGATGGATTTGTATCTAAAAAAGAAAAATACAGTAGATTTCAGGACTTGGAATCAAGTGAAGGAGAAATTCATTAAAGAATTTCATCCCTTGAAGGATGATGGAGACATTGTCACTAAAATTTGTATGATGAAGCAAAATCCTGATGAAGATGTAAAATTATACAACCATAGATTAAAGTAGTTAGCCTGATGAAGATGTAAATTCATACAACCATAGATTAAAGTAGTTAGTAGATAAGATGCAGATGCCCTTGGTAGATGTATTAGTAAAGCGATGGTTTGTAGATAGATTGCTACCAAAATATAAGAAAAATATGAAGGTAGTACCATTGAAAATATATGATGAAGCTTTGAACCATGCAAAGAATTTTGAAAGTGACTCAAAGTAGACATACATAGGAATATTATCTCATCCCAAGTCCAATGATTTAGATAGTGGAGAATATGACACTATACAAAGGATAGTAGCATCATTTTGTTAGGAATTCAACAAGATCATGAAACAACAAAGAAGCAAGCGTGACAGGAATGATATTTGGTAGACAAAATGTAAAACTGAGGGTCATACAAATGTAAAGTGTCCATAAAATGATTAATGTCATATCTATAACATGATGGGATATGAGGTGATACTATATTCGTATAATGCAAGAGTACATCCATAGGTCTTGATAATATAGGAGCAAGTTAACAAACCAAATACCCTAAGAAGTAGGTAGCAAGCAACAAGTGGTGGTTATAGGAATAGTCGATGAGGTGGAAGGTAGAACCAAGGAAATCGACAAGGAGGATAGATTCGTTTGTAGTATGACTCGAAAGGGAGGTTGATCATACAATGGCAATTGCTAAGAGTGGGGGTATTTTATGAAAAATTGTCCTTCGTCTCAGAGATAAGAAAAGCAATAAGAAAACACTACACATGTGTAGGTGGTGTGGTCCAGATAACCACAAGGAAGCAAATTATCCCAAGTAGGTGAGTTCATGTAACCCACAAAATGTAAACTATTTGGTTATTGAGGTTCCTCAAGTTAAAGAGGAAACTCAAGAAGTTTTAATCATGACAAAGAATCAGGCTGAAAATAATAAGTATCCTAAGCTAGCAAAAGAAAATCAGCACTAGCAAGTAGCAAAGAAAGTACTACAATATGAAGCACAAAAAGCTAAGAAAGTAAAGTTAGCAAAAAAGAAAGAACTAAAAAACCATCAAAAGAGAAGGTGGTTGTGTAGAATCTAGCTGCACAGGTTTTGAACACCACACTAGAGATCAAAATGGCTAACTTGTTGGAATCTATCCCATCATTACAAAAAGTGATGGTGGAGGAGATACAACCTCACAAGGTGATGGAAGTGCAGAGTCAACCAATTCAAGAAAAGAAATAAAAATACCAATTCATGGAACCTATCATATTAATGATTTATGTAGGAAAGAAACTTGTATTAGTTCATATGGATATTTCAAGGCACAAATTGATGCAAGTTATCGTAGATGGAGGATCCAGTGTCAATGTGCTACCTAAAAGGACTTGGTTAGAACTTGGCACTCCATATCTATGGGCACCAAGCTTATGACTATACGGTGCTGACCAGTATGGTATCGAGACGAAGGGAGTCTTAATAGCACAATGAATGGTAATATTTTACCAAGAGTTCATCTTAGATTTGTTGTTATTATGATGCAAAATCCTGCATATGATGCTCTATTAGGAAGAGGATGGCTACGTGTAGCCAAAGTTAATCACAAATGGGGAAATAAATAGATCAATTTTAAAAAGAGACATCATAAGTATATGATTAATTTGACCAATCAAAGGGTTAGTGAGGATGTAACCATGAACAATGAATCAAAAAACTCTTTAGAAGATGAAGGATATGAACTTAACAAAGAAGGAATGTTGTACCTTGATGAATGTAGTGAAGATGAAGCTAGATCTCATAGCAAACTTCTTCATTGGAAAATGGAGGAGTGTAAAATTTTTTAATCCAACTACCTCTGCATTGACTCAAAGGAGATCAAGGAAAAACAAGATGAAACCAAAGTCATCTAGGAACCTAAAAAGGAGGTGGAAGAGAAATGGATGTTTCCAAAAAGTTTTGCAAAATTTATAGTAGGAGATGCAAAAAATGATGTAAGATCAACACACTCGAAGAATATGGAGAAAGTAGTGAGTGAGCCAAAATACATAAAATATGAAGGACCTCAAATAGTGGACATCAATCTAGGGATGGAGGATGAACCTAGGATGATTCACTATGGTGATGATTAGAACCCTATATTAAAAGTGGTAACTTTTAAGATATTCTTGGAATATAAGGATGTCTTTGCATGGATATACAAGGACTTTAAGGGATTACCACCTGAGTTATGTGTCCATATGATCACGTTGATGCCTAGAGTACAACCAATAAGGAGAAGACCGTATAGGATAAATCCAAAATATGTTGCATTAGTGAATGCAGAGATAGAGAAGATGTTGAAGGTAGAAATTATCTTCAGGGTTACAACCAGTGAATGGGTATCACCTATAGTGATCACCTTGAAGAAGGAAGTGGACAAAATTAGAATATATGTGGACTTTAGGAGTCTAAACACAATAACCATTAAGGATACCTTCCCTATTCCCTTCACATATTCCATCTTGGAGGAAGTCGCAGGATATGAGATCTATTCATTTTTGGATGGATTTTTGGGTTACAATCAAATAAGCATAGCAAAAGAAGATAAGTTGAAGATCACATTTATTATAGAGAATGGCATCTATACGTACAATCGAATGTCATTCAGGGTCTGTAACGCCTCGGCTACATTTTAGCACATTATATTGTATATATTTGATCAGTTAGCGATGGGGAATTTCAAAGCATTTTTGGATGACTAGTCCATTTATGGGAATATAAAGGAGCATCTTCTTGCCCTTAGAGATGTATGAGTAGGTATAAAAACACATAGATCTCATTAAACCCTAAGAAATGTTACCTGATGGTATCGTATAGAAAGTTGTTAGGGCATATAGTGTGTAGTGAGGGATGATCCTAATAAGATCCATGTGATATTTCACATGGAAGAACCATATGATGTGAGTTCACTTAAAATCTTCCTTGGATCGATGGGGTATTATCGAAGGTTTATCAAAAATTATGCACATGTGTATTATCCATTAGATTCAATGACAAAGAAAGATGTTCCTTTCAGATGAACAGAGGAGCACCAAGGAGACTTTAAGGAGTTGAAGGTCAAACTTATCAGTAGCCCGATTTTGGTGTTTCTAAATTATGATAAGAAATTACATATCCATATTGATGCTTCAAATTTTGCAATTGGATGTGCTTTAGCACAAGGAAAGTTCAGGCTGGATCAACCTATTTTCTTTTCTAGTTACCTATTGTCAAGGGTAAATATAAACTATAGTACAATAGAAATAGAATCCTTGGGAATTGTATATGCAGTTCAAAAGTTCAAGCATTACTTATTGGAAAATCCCTTAAATTTTTATGTAGACCACTAAGATCTGTTGTGCTTGATAAATAAACTGATGATACAAGAATGAGTCAGTAGGTGGCTCATCACCCTACAAGATTTCATATTCTGAGTAGTAGTGAGACCTAGTAAGAAGCATGTAATTACAGACCAGTTATCTCGGATATGATAAGGAGAGCTTACAAGAATAGGGATTTCAGATAAATTCCCTAATGCATAGTTTTTCACTATCAATGTTGTTCCATTGTGGTATAATTTGATTGGCCATTATCTATCCACAGGAGAGTTACCACAAGAGATGACGACAACTGAGAAGAAGAAAGTAATTATGAATTTACCACCCTTCCAATTGATAGCAAGATTGTTGTATAATATGGAAATTGATGGTATCTTTCAAAGATATGTGATGGAGGAAGAAGTTAGAATGGTATTGAAAGAAGCTCATGAAGACTTAGAAGGATGGCACATGGGACCAGATGCCACTATTAGGAAAATATTACTAGTAGTTTTATAGTGCCCCAAACTATATAACGATGCAAAATAATACATAAAATCATACAATATTTGTCAAAGGATAGGGAAGCCAGTAAAGAGAGACTTTATATCATTGCATCCATCACTACTCTAAGAACTATTTGAAATATGGGGACTGGACATCGTCATACCATTGAAAACCTCTTGAAGAAGGAAGTGTAGGTACATCATAGTAGCAACAAAGTACTTAATAAAGTGGGTTTAAGCAAGAGCACTACTTGATAACTCAGCTAAAAGTACCGCACGATTCTTGTATGAGTAGGTAATTACAAGATTTGGTATTCTATTGCAGATAATAAGTGATATGGAAGAACACTTTGTAAATGAGATCATTAAGATTCTAACAACCAAATTTAGGATTTTGCATTCATTATCTAGTCTGTATTAACCTAGAGCCAATAAGTAAGTGAAAGAAATAAATAAATTTATGGTAGCTACTTTGTATAAAACCTATGGAATAGAAGGATCGGATTGGGAGGAAATTTTACCATCTCTTTTGTGGGCATACAAAACAAATTTTAAACCAACAATAGAGCATACACCTTTTTAGTTGATATATGGACAAGAGGCAGTGGTGCCAGTTGAATTCTTGATACCAATTTTGAGAGTCTTAGTGAAGCATCGCTTGGGTGATCAAGAAAGTTTGGAGGAGTGACTGACAACACTAATTAAGTTGGATGAAAGAAGATTCATGGCGCAATGGGCAATTGAGGTAGCCTAAAAAATAAGAAAAATGTGGCATGACAAACACCTAAGGAATCTAGAACTTAGTTCGGGTGACTTGGTTCTAAATTTTAACATGAAGTGATAAATCAAGCCTTCTAAGTTTAAGACTTTATGGCTTGATCTCTACAAAGTGGTGGAAGTAATGAATAACGGAGCAATCAAGTTGTAAAACTTGAATGGGATTGAGGTACCCGACACTGTAAATGGCTCAAAGTTGAATCCCTACAAAGTACAATACTTATTCATTTCTTCAAAATATATTGAACGGAGAAGATGAGCAAGAGCTCAACAAAGAACTCAAGATTAGCAAGATACATCACAGGAAGAGCTTGATATGAGAATCACATATTTATTTGCAAAAGGGGAGGATACACGACCAACCATAGAATAGTAGGATTTGGTATCTAAACCCAAAGAAAGAAGAAGATTATAGGTGCATGTTAGATTTACAGATGGGATCAAATTAGTAATAGAGAAATATGAAGAGTGGATTCCTCTAAATAAAAGAAGATATCATAAGATAGTACTATTATCTAAAAATAGACGAATACAATAAGAAGCACCTCAAATTGATGTATTCTCGAGTGGAATTTAGAGAACTATCCCAACAAGTAGAAGTACGAATAATAATACGACTAACAGTACGATATGAATATACAGTTGATACTTTTGAAATGGAAGTTCTAGAGGAAAATGAGAACAAGACCATTGACAAAAAAATTGGTTGGACTACTTCATTAGCTCAGATAGGGATATTACAAAAAATAATATGACTATAGACCCAACAACTACAAGAGGAATATCAGATGTTGCGAGGTCATAATAAAAGGTTGAGGGAAAAAATCATTCAAGAATTGGATATTACAATACGAAGGCTGGATGAGCAAAGAGTAGATAGGCTATAGGAACTAGCAAGGGAAGCTAAGGATAATGAGGGGATAACTCCAAGAAGTGGTATAAGAAATTATGGAAGGAAAAATATCACAAGTAGCACCAATTGATCCACCAATGATAAATGAATATGTAGAAATACTTTGGCAAGACATTGAGTAAGGGACCACATAACCTGAACCACAAGGTAATACATGAGTAGATTTTAGTGAATCTAGTGATGAAGGAATGCCTTGGATGGTAAGGGAACCTAGCATAGAGAGTAGTGGTGATGATGACTGCCTAGGAAGACCCCAAGAACCTCAAGATAACCTTGATCCTCCAGCCTATACAATAGCACATCGATAACTTAGAAGACCTCAGGAGCCTCAAGCCAACCTTGATCCTCAAGCTTATACAATAGCCTATCGACAACTAAGAAGACAAAGAAGAGAAGTAAGAATATTGGAGAGATTAATGAAATTACCAATAGATTGGTCAGAGCAAAGAGAGGATAATGGAAATGACTCAAGTTCCGAGATGAACTTTTTTGATGCATATGAAGAGATCCTGGAAACCTCATCTCCAAAAAAATACTTTGAGGAAATAATATGGAGACATCACTTAATACATGCAGATCATAGAATCAGAGCACTGCGATAATTATCACCAAGTGTAATATGAAGTAGAATTCCACTAGCCAACATTGAGTTGGCAAAGATAACTCTTGATAATCAAGCAATGGGAGGAAGGAATCGACAAGGACCCCTAAGGCTTCATCCAGGAAGGGGAGGAGGTATTTGACCATGGAATAAAATAAGTGAAGGTGATGTTACACTAAGAGGAGAAAGAGGGCGAGGAAAGTTCCAACCTCCTACCCCTATATGGTTGAGAGACACACCTTTGGTATGTTTGAACTAGACAAGAAATTTGTAAGGTATACCAAGGATAAGAGGAATCTTACCAAATCCTACAGGGTGATATCCATTGGGATGACCACCACTAAACCATCAAGGAACTCAAAGAGTGGAAGGAGGTAGAGGATTACTCCAAGGAATGGAGGAACCACCAATTGTTTAGAGAGGTTTGATGTTAAGAGGAATAGGATGTTGAAGGCACTTGCGAGGTAGAGGCCTTTCTAATAGAGGAATAGTGTATTTTACAAATGAAAGAAACCTGGGACAGCAAAGAATTCGATCACCAAGTCTAGATATAGAATTTATTTTAGAAGATAGGAGGAGAAGTCACTCAAATGATAGTAGAATAGTTATAGCACCACTGCCAAGGGATCAATCACCTGTACAACAAGAGGAAGAGACACCAGGCAAAGATACTCTAGCTTGCAATTGTACAATTCCAAATTATACACATGGTAATGGAAGGCTAGGGAACTCGATAACATCACAAACTGAGATGAATCGCCCTAGACAGCAATTGGTACCAGATGACACAATCACTCGTAATGTCACGGTCGAACCTCCAAGAATGAATCAGATGGGACCGTGCAAGTGAATTTCAATGTGTGATTCCCATGACGATGAGTGTAAATAGTATTAGGAAATGAAAAAGATAAAGAAAAAGAAAAAGAAAAGAAAAAAAGAAAATTCCTTAGTTGTGAAAATTCCTTGAGACACAATTAAGAAGGAAGTTAGTTGAAAACCGAAAATGATGACCTCTTCAAGAGAGAGAAAATGAGAAATTTCTCTAAGTGATAGATTGTACAAAACAATTTGAAGGTAGAAAAAGCACAAGTTTGGAATCGTACAAGAAAAAATAGAAAAAGTACAGGTAGAACCATACAAGGAAACATATTATATGATTTAGATTGTATAGTGTACAATTTTATGTATAGATATACAATTTGCAACCGTCATAATTAATGTTCGCATGAGTGGAATGATGAGTTGCCAAAAAAGAGCGAGAAAAGATGAAATTAAATGCAGAAAGTGGTGAGTTGTCAATCATCCAGGCAAAAGAAGATAAAAATGCATGCAAAGAAGTTAAAGTGACAAAATTTTAAAAAATTGAATGGTTAGAGTTTTGTAGCAATTTAAATAAGTGGACATTTAAAGTAATTTTGCAAACCATACAAGGGTAAATTCAAAATTTCAAGGAGAGTGATGGTGAAAAGTCTGAAACTAGATGAAATCCTCTACATGGACATTGAAATTCATGAGTAAACTACAATATTGCATGAC
Organism: Wollemia nobilis; assembly: GCA_028583015.1. Taxonomy (NCBI): domain Eukaryota; kingdom Viridiplantae; phylum Streptophyta; class Pinopsida; order Araucariales; family Araucariaceae; genus Wollemia; species Wollemia nobilis. The sequence continues at coordinate 285,005 of JAQPPZ010011525.1, forward strand.
CCATCTCAAAATTTGCATAGGGAGACTTTTCGCATTCAAATAAATCAAATAGGAAGAGAAAAGCAAGGGTTTTGAGTCCATTAAAAGAAAATTTTGAATTTTAACTGAAGAGAAGCAAGGGTTTATAGTAGAAAACATCAAAGAAAGAATCATATTGTGAAAAACATCTACCCAGGGTTCAAGGAAATTGCATATTGAAGTCAAAGTGAAGAAATTGCAAGGAAAAGGAGATTAAAAGCACTAATCAGAGAAAAAAGTAGTAAAAATAAATTATGGAAGGTAGAAGCAAAAGAGGATACAGTCGTACAACCCTACAACATAGCCAAAAAAATTCATTTTTGGGAGAAATTGTGCCAAGTAAAGGAAAAAATTTAGATTTACTCTGAAATTGCACTAAAAAGATAGATCGAGACATTTCAACAATTGGGTCGGTGACAAATCATGGAAAGGAAGTGAAAAACATAATTTTTAGGTAAATAAGGGTTTTAGAATATGTGTTGTACAATTTGGAGGATAGATTGTACGATTTTAGGAAGAATTTATGCAATTTCAAGAAGTTTGAAGGCTGATTTAAGCCCTTTTGAGCAAATCATACAAAATCGTACAGATCCAACAAATGAGATTAGGTGGAAAGTGATTTTGTATATATTGGTATGACTCCTATATGTTTTGGTGCATTTGATGTATGATTTACATTTTGGGAATAGTTTGAAGCAATTTGAGGGTGGTTATACGAACATAAAATGTACATGAACGATTTGGAGGGTGTAATGTACGATTTACAATAGCATTGTATAATTTTTAGGGGACTTCTAATTGCATGATGGTCGATGTTAAAAAATTTATTATAACCATAGGAATGGCGATAAAATGATTTTAACCAAAGAGTTTAGATACCGGTTAAGAATAATTGTAGCCAACAGATTTGAACGGTCACCAAGACCTATGCATGAGAGATTCACAGTCATAACAACACCAAGGGTGATAGTTTCAGTCCCATGCTTAGCGTGGTAATCATCCTTGGAGGAGAGGAGGATACAGGCCATGGATATGGTAGAATTATTGGAGGGTTGATCGAAGGACACCACCAAGATTTTAAGAGGATGAAATAGCATAGAAAATAGCCTCGATGAGGGAATATTCTAGGGAGATATGACTTACCAGGGAAGAGGTAACAATGATGTTAGGAAGAGATTAATTACCAGATATAGTAAGAACCAACTACATGTAACATTCGAGGTTGTACTTGGATAGAGCCAATTATTCGACTTGTCCCTTGAATAAAATGAAGTTAGAACATAAGGGGGTCACCTCAGTCTTGACTATCCCTCTGAGAAAGTTTAACTTTTTAACACATTGGATAGAGTGGTTGAGCATAGGATTGGAGTAGATTTATTAGCTCAAGGAAGCTTAGAAAGAAGAAATAGAGACCACTCGAAAGGAAATGATTATAATGCAGGAAGAATTGAATAAGAGTAAGGTTGTGGTAGAAGATAAGTTGAAGAAATTGGAAGAAGAGCTACTGAATAACAGGGCTAGTTTTTAAAGCTAAAATTAGTTCGCTAGAAGAGAAGAAATAATAGGTCTCACAAACGACAAAGGAAAATATCAAGGAGTTGGAATCTTAGTTAATAGCAAAATAAGAACATTTGCAGGCGAAGGATGAACAACTGAAAATATAGTTGGCTGAAAAATATGAGCAACTGGTAGTGAAGGATAAGAAGATAGAAGAGCTTACAAAATACAACAAGCGATATAATGATGGAGAGGCAAACGTAATTTATGGTTAAGGATGAGATTGTTCATGCTTTGGAGGCTGATATTAATCACCATCTAAAGACCATTATAGACAAAATTGAAGAATTAGAAGTAGCAGCTCGAATAGAAGCACATTTGTAGAAGCTACAGAAGACGTGTGCAACATTATTTTAATATAAATAAATTTTTACTTGCTTTGAAAATAAAGGGAGGACATAAATGGAAATTACAAGGCATGACTAGGCTATTGCTTTGGCTATATCCTAATGATATATTTTCATTCCCAAGGTATAAGAAACCTAATTTTGACCTTCGTAGGGTAGGAGCTATGACTCCATTATTACACTTATCGCATTTTATACTGACATAACTGTTGTATGTCTATCTTGGCTATGTACAATGTCTTCTTATCTAGTCTATTGCACTTTTTATGTAGAAACTTTGAATCACACTATTGTAAGTTATAAATGGTGACATATGATTAGAAGTGGGAAGATTCTAGTTCCCCTGATAACTTCAAGACCATGAAGCACTCACTGTATCTGCTAATATGACTTTTCAATGTTTAAATAATAGCTTATTTAACTTTGTAAAGCATTATGTTTTGGAGATTATGTATTCACAAAATTTGATTAGTTACATTGTAAAATGCAATAACTATCAACTGTATAGACAACTGTGTCATTATATTTTTTATAGAGCTTATTATTAATAAGATATATCTCTTAGTTTGTCTATGTTGCCTCCTCCCTTGTGTACAACATACTTTTAGAGTAGGTTATGGTGAACTTGAGTGCCAAATGAAATTGGTGACCCTAAATGTCAAAGGAATATTGTTGCAAGCAGACACATTCCCTTATTTTGGCCAATTGAGATCTATATATTTATTTTAGAGTGGGACTGCCCAAATATTTGCATTCAAGATTAACATCATATTACTCTATTTATTCTTGTATATTATGAATTTGTTGATTAGTGGTTCAATGAGTGGCCATAATTAGTCAGCCCTTCATCCCTATTTTGAAATCACAACATTTTATATGCAGACTTTGAAGCATCAAAGAGTCCTTTTAAAATATAAGAGGCGTATATAAGTTGATATTGTGTTCAATGTTATCTCATTGGCCATTTACAATACCAAACCTATGTTCATAAGAAATTTGGTAGATTAGAATGTGGTCTCCAGGTATTGCTTTAAGACACTGGTAAGATTATTTGCTCTGGTGGTCATGACTGGTAAGTAGGTCTTTGTTGGGAATTGATGAGTAATGTCACAGTAAGAATGTCTCCAGTTGCTGAGAGTGGTTGAGATTTGTCTCCAATGTTTGTTGCTGAAATGTAAAGAAGTTTACTTTTTTGGAATATTAAGTAGGGTGCAGAAAGATATATTTCTCAGGTCAGTCTATGCTGATGGTGTCATACCGCAGTTTATGATTTCCAATGAAAACAGAAAGGACTTGAGCATTGCTGAAGGAGTAGGGTAAATGAAGGTTTCCAAAGTTTCTTTTAGAGAGATTGGATGTGTTGTTAGTGATATAATTAAGGGGGTTATTTTCATTTTTTTTAAATGCTTATTGAGGAAGGCTGGTGGGGAAACAACTACAAATTCATAAAATTCGATTATCTATATTTTATGTAACAACTAGCAGTATGGATTGTTATCATATCGTAATTATACTAGTGTAACTTATTATTAATCTCTCTCTCACTCACACACAGACACATTTCTCCACACTCCCTTCTCTGTGTATGAGTCATGATGGTTCTCCCTACAGTGCTTTTCAATTCTGGCCTGTTTCCCTTTAGAGCCATGGATAACAGAAGTTTATTTGCTACATGTTCCCCCTAGAAGTTTAGTAGGGTACATGGAGGTTGTGAAAGGTTCTTTTTGTGGTTTATTTTAGAGAGACTGGTTGTGTTGTTAGTAATATACTTAAGGGGGTTATTTCCACTCTTTTTGGAATGCTTATCAAGGAAGGTTGTTGGAGAAACAATTATGCATTCATAAATTCTATTAGTTGTATGTTATGTAACAACTAAGAGTATGGATTGTTATCATATGGAATTATAAATTATTAGTCTCTCTCCTACACACATATAGTTCTTCCTGTAGTGCTTTTCAATTCTGGCCAGTTTCCCTTTTGAGCCATGGGTAGCAGAAGCTTATTTGATAGAAAATGGGAAGGTAAAGGTAGAGATTGCACTTGTGACGATGTTAAATGGTTTGTGCTTGACCTATCTAAGGAGAACCAGTGTCAATACATTGAAGAGGACTTGATTCTTTTGAATTCTTGTACTAAGAAAGGAATTAGAATTAGAACCTCTAGGTCTCTAGTTTGTGTGGAGATTGAAATTAAGAAAACATAATTATTAACTGCTGACCCTAGGCATATCTATAGGAGAAAGAATTCATAATTCATCATGGAAAATAAACTTAAGGATAAAGGATCTAGTTTTGGGCTTTGGGAAGCTACTATGGGCAATATGGGTAAGCATCTCTTAGAGGTGATAGCAGCACTTAAAGCAATGACTGCTTTATTTGGCAATTGTTGATCTCTATCAAATATTGTCATATTCTTTTGTATATGTCATCTTCTGAACCTTCCATATATATCCAGAAGAAAGTACCCACAAATTTTATGGAATAAAATGTGGGAAAACATGCAATTTTATGATGTAGGATTCTTCCTGCATTGTGCAAGTTAGGGATATGAGACCTAATTAAATTTAGGGGTATGAAGTTAGGGGTATGAGACATTAATTGATTAAAGAATTGGTTTTTATAGCTATTCAACCAATGAGGGGTTTGAAGTGAGGGGATATGAAATTAGGGGTATGAAGAAAGGGGTATGAAGTTAAGGGGGTGAAGTGAGGGGTATGAAGAAACTTTGACTTTTTTTTTTAGAAAAAAAATTTGATTTTTTTCGATTTTCTAAAGTTTTTGAAATTTTTTGATTTTCTAACGTTTTGATTTTTTTTTTTTTTCTAAGGATAAAAATTTTAAATTTTAAAGTTCCTAAGAAAAACATTAAAGTTAAAATTAAAATTTTAAAGTTCCTAATTTTTTAAAATTAAAGTTCATAATAAAAAAATAAAAATAAAATTAAAAAAATACTTCTTTAATCAATTAAGGTCTCATACCCCTAACTTCATACCCCTCACTTAATACCCCTAACTTCATACCCCTAAATTCATACCCCTTTCTTCATACCCCTCACTTCATACCCCTTTCTTCATACTCCTCTCTTCATACCCCTAACTTTAATCAATTAAGGTCTCATACCCCTAACTTCATATCCCTCACTTCACAACCCTTTCTTTATACCCCTCTCTTCATACCTATTTTTTCGTACCCCTTTCTTCATACCCTTAACTTCATACCCTTTTTTTCATATCCCTTTATTAGTACTCCCTAAATTCATACCCCTAACTTTGTACCTCTTTCTTCATATCCCTAACTTCATACCCATTTCTTCATACCTCTTTGTTCATACCCCTCACTAAATATCCCTCACTTCATAGCCCTAAGCAGCTGAATACTTACAAAAATCACTTCTTTAATGAATTAAAATCTCATATCGCTTTCTTCATACCCCTCACTTCATACCCATTTCTTCATACCTCTAACTATTTGAATACTTATAAAAATCACTTCTTTAATCAATTAATATCTTATATCCCTCACTTCATACCCCTAACTTCATTCACTTCATACCCTTTTCTTCATATCTCTAACTTCATACCCCTAACTTCATACCTCTTTCTTCATACCCCTTTCTTCATATCCCTCACTAAATACCCCTCACTTAATACCCCTAAGTAATTTAATACTTATAAAAACCACTTTTTTAATCAATTAATGTATCATATCCCTTTCTTCATAACCCTCACTTCATACCCCTTTCTTCACACCCCTAAATTTATACCCCTAACTTCATACCCCTTTCTTCTTACCTCTTTATGCATACCTCTTTCTTCATACCCCTAAGTAATTGAATACTTAGAAAAAACACTTATTTAATTAATTAACGTCTCATATCCTTTTCTTCATACCCCTCACTTAATACCCTTCACTTAATACCCATTTTTTCATACCCCTAACTAATTGAATACTTACAAAACCACTTCTTTAATCAATTAAGGCCTCATACCCTTCACTTGATACCCCTAACTTCATTCACTTCATACCCCTTTCTTCATACCCGTAACTTCATACCCTTTACTTCATACCCCTTTCTTCATACCCCTTTCTTCATATCCCTAACTTCATACCCCTTTATTCACACCCCTTTTTTCATACCCCTCATTAAATACCTCTAGTTTCATACATGTAAGTAAATGAGTACTTACAAAAAATACCTTTTTAATTAATTAATATCTTATATCACTTTGTTCATACCTCTCACTTCATACCTATTTCTTTATACCCCTCACTTCATACCCCTATCTTCATTCACTTTATATCCATTTCTTCATACCCCTAACTTCATACTCCTAACTAATTAAATACTTACAATAACTACTTTAATCAATTAATATCTCATACCCCTAACTAATTGAATACTTACAAAAACCACTTCTTTAACAAAACCATGAACCTTAAACCTTAAACCCTAAATTTAGGGTGATGAGACATTAATTGATTAAATAAGTGGTTTTTGTAAGTATTCAATTAGTTAGGGGTTTGAAGTGAGAGGTATAAAGTTAAGGATATGAAGTTAGGGGCCTGAGACATTAATTGATTAAAGAATTAGTTTTTGTAAGTATTCAATTAGTGAGGGGTATGAAGTGAGGTATGAAGTTAGGGGTATGAATTTAAGGGTATGAAGAAATTGGTATGAAGTTAGGGGTGTGAAGAGAGAGCTACCAAGAAACATTGATTTTTTAGATTTTTTAAAATTAAAAAAAAAAATTGATTTTTTCTAAGGTTAAAAAATTAAAACGAAAATTAAAATTTTAAAGTTCCTAAGAAAAAAGAAAAAAAATTAAAGTTAAAATTAAAATTTTAAAGTTCCTAATTTTTTTAAATTAAAGTTTACAATTAAAAAAAATTAAATTAAAAAATAAAACCACTTCTTTAATCAATTAAGGTCTCCTACCCCTAACTTCATACCCCTCAATTTATACCCCTCAATTCCTACCAATAACTTCATACCCATAAACCCTAAACCCTAAAATATAAACCCTAAAACCCTAAAACCCTAAACCCTAGACCTTATAAACCCTAAACCCTAAATCTTCAACCCTAAACCTTAAACCCTAAACTCTAAGGCCTTAATTGATTAAAGTTAGGGCTATGAAGTTAGGGGTATGAGACATTAATTGATTAAAGAATTGGTTTTTATAGGTATTCAATCAGTGATGGGTATGAAGTTAGCGGGTATGAAGTTAGGGGTATGAAGTGAGGGTATGAAGAAACATTGACTTCTTTTTTTGAAAAAAACTTTGATTTTTTTTTCTAAAGTTTTTGAAAGATTTTGATTTTCTAACATTTTGATTTTTTTTTTGTTTTTTTTTCTAAGGATAAAAAATTAAAATTTTAAAGTTCCTAAGAAAAAAAGAAAAAAGAATTAAATTTTAAATTAAAATTTTAAATTTCCTAACTTTTTAAATTAAATTTTATAATTAAAAAATTTAAAATTAAAAAAAAATACTTCTTTAATCAATTAAGGTCTCATATCTCTAACTTCATACCCCTCACTTAATACCCCCAATTCATACCCCTTTCTTCATACCCCTCACTTCATACCATTTTTTTAATACCCCTCTCTTCATACCCTTAAATTTAATCAATTAAGGTCTCATACCCCTAACTTCATACCCCTCACTTCACACCCCTTTCTTCATACCCCTCACTTCATACCTCTTTTTTCATACCCCTAACTTCATACCCCTTTTTTCATACCCATTTCTTAATACTCACTAACTTCATACCCATAACTTTGTACCCCTTTCTTCATATCCCTAAATTCATACCCCTTTCTTCATACCTCTTTGTTCATACCCCTCAATTCATACCCCTAAGTAATTGAATACTTACAAAAATCACTTCTTTAATCAATTAAAATCTCATCTCTTTCTTCATACCCCTCACTTCATACCTCTTTTTTCATACCCCTAACTATTTGAATACTTACAAAAACCATTTTTTTATTCAATTAATGTCTCATACCCCTCACTTCATCCCCTAACTTCATTCACTTCATGCCCCTTTCTTCATACCCCCTAACTTCATACCCTTAACTTCATACCCCTTTCTTCATATCTCTAAATTCATACCCCTAATTTTATACCTTTTTATTCATACCCATTTATTTATACCCCTCACTAAATACCTCTCACTTCATACCCCTAAGTAATTCAATACTTATAAAAACCACTTTTTTAATCAATTAATGTATCATATCCATTTCTTCATACCCTTCACTTCATACCCATTTCTTCATACCCCTAACTTCATACCCCTTTATTAATACCTCGTAAATTCATACTCCTAACTTTGTACCCTTTTATTCATACCCCTTTCTTCATACCTCTTTATTCATACCTCTTTCTTCATACCCTTCACTAAATACCCCTCACTTCATACCCCTAAGTAATTGAATACTTATGAAAACCACTTCTTTAATTAATGTCTCATATCATTTTATTTATACCTCTCACTTAATACCCCTTTCTTCATACCTAACTAATTGAATACTTATAAAAACCACTTATTTAATCAATTAAGGCATCATAACCCTCACTTGATACCCCTAACTTCATTCACCTCATACTCATTTCTTCATACCTCTAACTTCATACCCATTTTTTCATATCCCTTTTTTCATATCCCTTTTTTCATACCCCTTTCTTCATATCCCTAACTTCATACCCCTTTATTCATACCGCTTTCTTCATACTCCTCATTAATGGCCCTTGTTTCATACATGTAAGTAATTGAATACTTACAAAAATTACTTCTTTAATCAATTAATGTCTCATATCACTTTGTTCATACCTCTCACTTCATACCCTTTTCTTCATTCACTTCATACCCCTAACTTCATACTCCTAACTAATTAAATACTTATCATAACTACTTCAATCAATTAATGTCTCATACCCTTAACTAATTGAATACTTACAAAAACCATTTTTTTAACTAAATCCTAAACCCTAAACCCTAAACCCTGAAGTTAGGGTTATGAGACATTAATTGATTGAAGAATCAGTTTTTGTAAGTATTCAATTAGTGAGTGGTATGAATAAAGGGGTATGAAGTTAGGGGTATGAATTTAAGGGTGTGAAGAAACTGGTATGAAGTTAGGGGTGTGAAATGAGGGGTATGAAGCAACATTGATTTTTTTGTTGAAAAAAATATTGATTTTTTTGGATTTTCTAAAGTTTTTGAAAATTTTTGATTTCCTTACGTTTTGATTTTTTTTTTAAGGTTAAAAAATTAAAATGAAAATTAACATTTTAAAGTTCCTGAGAAAAAAGAGAAAAAAATTAAATTTAAAATTAAGATTTTAAAGTTCCTAATTTTTTTTTTAAATCAAAGTTTACAATTAAAAAAAAAATAAATTAAAAAAAAAAACACTTCTTTAATCAATTAAGGTCCATACCCCTAACTTCATATCCCTCACTTCATACCTCTAACTTCATACCCCTCAATTCATACCACTTTTTTCATACCCCTCACTTCATACCCTTTCTTCATACCCTTTCTTCATACCCCTCACTTCATACCCCTAACTTTATACCCCTCTCTTCATACACCTTTCTTCATACCTCCTAAATTCATACCTATTTATTCATACCCCTTTATTTATACCTCTTTCTTCATACCCCTCACTAAATACCCCTAAGTAATTGAATACTTACAAAAATAACTTTTTTAATCAATTAATGTCTCATATCTCTTTCTTCATACCCCTCAATTTATACCCCTTCATACCCCTCACTTCATACCCCTTTCTTCATATCCTTAACTAATTTAATACTTAAACAAACCACTTCTTTAATCAATTAAGGTCTCATACCCCTCACTTCATACCCCTAATTGCATTCACTCCATACCTCTTTCTTCATACCCCCGAATTTTATACCCCTAACTTCAAACTAATTTTTTTATACCCCTAACTTCATACACCTTTCTTCATACCCCTCACTAAATACTCCTCACTTCATACCCCTAAGTAATTGAATACTTACAAAAACCACTTATTTAATCAATACTTCATACCCCATACTTCATACCCTATACTTCATATCTCATACTTCATACCTCTAACTTCATACCCTTGACTAATTAAATATTTACAAAAACCACTTCTTTAATCAGTTAATGTCTCGTATGCCTAACTTCATACCCATAACTAGTTATATACTTACCAAAATCACTTCTTTAACTAAATCCTAAACCCTAAAACTTGAAGTTAGGGTTATGAGACATTAATTGATTAAAAAAGTGGTTTTTTTAAGTATTCAATTAATTAGGGGTATGAAGTGATGGGTATAAATTTAAGGGTATGAAGTTAGGGGTGTGAAGTGAGGGGTATGTAGAAACATTGATTTTTTTTTTCTAAAATTTTTGAAACAATTTTTATTTCCTAATATTTTTATTTTTTTGTTTTTTTTCTAAGGTTAAAAAGTTAAAATTAAAAAGAAAAAAAAGTTAAAATTAAAATTTTAAAGTTCCTAATTTTTTTAACTCAAGTTTATAATTAAAAATTTAAAATTAAAAAAAAAACACTTATTTAATCAATTAAGGTCTCCCCCTCCTCCCTCCCCCTCCCTTCATCACCCTTTTTTTCCCCCTTCCTTTTCTTTCATACCCCTCACTTAACACCCATTTCCTCATATCCCTCACTTCATACCCCTTTCTTCATACTACTTTCTTCATATCCCTAATTTCATACCCTTTTATTCATACCCCTTTCTTCATATGCATTTTTCATACCCTTAACTAATTGAATACTTACAAAAACCACTTATTTAATCAATTAAGATCTCATACTCTTCACTTCATACTCTTAACTTCATTCACTTCATACCCCTTTTTTCATACCCCTAACTTGATACCCCTTAATTCATACCCCTCACTTCATACCCTTAACTAATTAAATACTTACAAAAAATACTTATTTAATAAATTAATGTCTTATACACCTAACTTCATACCCTAAACCCTAAATCCTAAAGTTAGGGGTATGCAAAACTAATTGATTAAAGAAGTGGTTTTTGTAAGTATTCAATTACATAGGGGTATGAAGTGAGGGGTATGAAGTTAGGGGTATGAGACATTAATTGATTAAAGAATTGGTTTTTGTAAATATTCATTTAGTGAGAGGTATGTAAAAAAGGGTATGAAAATAGGAGTGTGAAGTGAAGGGTATGAAGAAACATTGATTTTTTTTTATTTTCTAAAGTTATAAACAAATTTGATTTTTTAACGTTATGATTTTTTTAGTTTTTTTCCTAAGGTTAAAAAATTAAAATTTTAAAGTTCCTATGAAAAAAAAAATAAAAAAATTAAAGTTAAAATTAAAATTTTAAAGTTCCAATTTTTTAAAATTATAGTTTACATTTAAAAATTAAAAAATTAAAAAAAATAACTTCTTTAATCAATTAAGGTCTCATACCCCTAACTTCACACCCCTCACTTCATACCCCTAACTTCATATCCCTTAATTCATACCACTTTCTTCATACCCCTCACTTCATACCCTTAACTTTAATCAATTAAGGTTTCATACCCCTAACTTTATACCCTTCACTTCATATCTCTAACTTCATATACCTAACTTCATACCCATCAATTCATACCCCTTTCTTCATTACCCTAACTTCATACTCCTCACTTCACACCCCTTTCTTCATGCCCCTCACTCCATACCCCTTTCTTCATTCCCATTTCTTTATACCCTTAGCTTCATAACCCATTTCTTCATACACCCTAACTTCATACCACTAAATTCGTACCCCTAACTTCATATACCTTTATTCATACCCCCTTTTTCATACCCCTTTCTTCATACTCCTCACTAAATACCCCTCACTTCATACCCTTAAGTAATTGAATACTTACAAAAACCACTTCTTTAATCAATTAATGCCTCATACCCCTCACTTTACACCTCTTTCTTCATACCCCTCACTTCATACCCCTTTCTTCATACCCATAATTAATTAAATAATTATAAAACCCACTTCTTTAATCAATTAATATCTCATACCCCTCACTTCATACCCCTTAATGCATTCATTTTATACTCCTTTATTCATACCCCTTTATTTCATACCCTTAAATCCATACCCCTTTATTTATACCTCTAAATATATATCCCTAACTTCATACCCTTTTATTCATACCCATTTCTTCATATCTCTCACTAAATACCCCTCACTTTATACCCCTAAGTAATTTAATACTTACAAGAACCACTTCTTTAATCAATTAATGTCTCATATCCCTTTCTTCATACCCCTTACTTCATATCTCTTTCTTCATACCCATTTATTCACACTGCTTTATTCGTTCCTATTTTTTCATACCCTTTTTTCATACCCATTTCTTAATACACCTCATTAAATACCCCTCACTTCATACCCCTAAGTAATTGAATACTTAAAAAAACCACTTCTTTAATCAATTAATATGTGATATCACTTTCTTCATACCTCTCACTTTATAACCCTTTCTTCACAGCCCTCACTTCATATCTCTTTTTTCATACCTCTAACTAATTGAATACTTACAAAAACTACTTCTTTAATCAATTAAGGTCTCATACCCCTCACTTCATACTTGTCACTTTATACCCCTCACTTCATACCCCTTTCTTCATACCCTCTAACTTCATACCCCTTTATTCATATCCATTTTTCATACCCCTTTATTCATACCCCTCACTAAATACTCCTCACTAAATACCCCTAAGTAATTGAATACTTAGAAAAATTGTTTTTTTAATCAATTAATATCTCATTTCCCTTTATTCATACCCCTAAATAATTGAATACTTACAAAAACCACTTCTTTAATTAATTAAGGTTTCATACCCCTAACTTCATTCACTTCATACCCATTTCTATATACCCCTAACATTATATCCCTTTCTTCATACTCTTAAATTCAAAACCCTAAATTCATACCCCTCACTTCATACACCTCTTTTCATACCCTTCATGTCACAACCCTAAGTAATTGAATACTTACAAGAATTAGTTTTTAAATCAATTAATGTCTTCCTCACTAAATTCATATCCATAACTTCATATCCCTAACTTCATAACCCTTTTTTATATTACTAACTTTGTACCCCTCACTTCATACCCCTCACTAATTTAATACTTACAAAAACCAAAATTTTAATCAATTAATATCTAATACCCCTAACTTCAAACCCCTAACTAATTGAATACTTACAAAAACCACTTCTTTAATCAATCAATGTCTTATACCCATAACTTAAATATTTAGGGTTTAGTTAAAGAAGTGGTTTTTGTAAGTATTTAATTAGTTAGGGGTATGAGACATTAATTAATTAAAAAAGAGGTTTTTGTAAGTATTTAATTAGTTAGGGGTATGAAGTGAAGGGTGTGAAGTTAGAGGTATGAAGAAATAGATATAAAGTGAATAAAGTTAGAGATATGAAGTGAGGGGAGACCTTGATTGAATAAAAAGGTGATTTTTGAAAGTATTTAATTTTTTAGGGGTATGAAGAAAGGGGTATGAAGTAAGGGGTATGAAGAAAGGGGTATGAAGTAAGGGGTATGAAGAAAGGGATATGAGACATTAATTTATTAAAGAAGTGGTTTTTGTAAGTATTCAATTACTTAAGGGTATGAAGTAAGGGGTATTTAGTGAGGGGTATTAAAAAGAGGTATGAATAAAGGGGTATGAAGTTAGGGGTATGAAATGAGAGGTATGAAGTGAATGAAGTTAGGGACATGAAATGAGGGGTATGAAGTAAGGTAATTGAAGTTAGGGGTATGAAGAAAGGGGTATGAAGTGAGGGATATGAGACCTTAATTAATTAAAAAAGTTGTTTTGGTAAGTATTAAATTAGTTAGGGGTATGAAAAAAAGGGTATGAAGTGAGTGGTCTAAAGAAAGGGCTATGAAACCTTAATTAATTAAGTGATTTTTATAAGTATTCAATTACTTAGGGGTATGAAGTGAGGGGTATTTATTAAGGGTTATGAAATTAAGGGTATGAAGAAATGGATATGAAGAAAAGGGTATGAAGTGAGAGTTATGAGACCTTAATTGATTAAAAAAGTGGTTTTTATAAGTATTCAATTACTCAGGGGTATGAAGTAAGGGGTATTTAGTGAGGGGTATGAATAAATAAATATAAAAAAAGGGGTATGAATAAAGGGGTATGAAGAAAAGGATATGAGCCATTAATTGATTAAAAATTGGTTCTTGTAAGTATTCAATTACATAGGGGTATGACATGAGGGGTATGAAGTGAGGGGTATGAAATGAGGGGTATGAATTTAGAGATTAGAATTTAGGGATATGAAGAAAGGGGTATGAATTTAAGGGTATAAAGAAATGGGTATAAAGTGAATGAAGTTAGGGGTATGAAATAAGGGGTACGAGACCTTAATTTATTAAAGAAGTGGTTTTTGTAAGTATTCAATTATTTAAAGGTATGAATAAAGAGGTAAGAAGAAAGGGATATGAGACATTAACTTATTAAAGAAGTATTTTTCTAAGTATTCAATTACTTAGGGGTATAAAGTGAGGGATATCTAATGAGGGGCATGAATAAAGGGGTATGAAGAAATGAATATGAAGAAAGGGGTATGAAGTTAGAGGTATGAATTTAGGGATATGAAATGAGGGGCATAAAGTGAGTGGTATGAGACATTAATTGATTAAAAAAGTGGTTTTTGTAAGTATTCAATTAGTTAGAGGTATGAATAAAGGGGTATTAAGTGAGGGGTATGAAAAAGGGGTATAAAATGAGGGATATGTAGAAAATAAAATGAGACATTAATTGATTAAAAAAATGGTTTTTTTAAGTATTCAATTACATAGGGATATGAAGTTAGGGGTATTTAGTGAGGTGTATTAAGATATGGGTATGAATAAAGGGGCATGAATAAAATAATATGAATAAATGGGTATGAAGAAAGGGATATGAAGTGAGAGTTATGAAGAAAGGGATATGAAGTAAGAGTTATGAAGAAAGGGATATGAGACATTAATTGATTAAATAAGTGGTTCTTGTAAATATTTAATTACTTAGGGGTATGAAGTGAGGGGTATTTAGTGAGGGATATAAATAAAGGGGTATCAATTTAAAGGTATAAATAAAGGGGTATGAATTTAAGGGTATAAAATTAAGGGATATGAAAAAATGAGTATAAAGTGAATTTAAGGGTTTGAAATTAAGGGATATGAAGTGAGGGATATAAATAAAGGGATATGGAACATTAATTAATTAAGAAAAAGTTTTTTATAAGTATTCAATTACTTAGGGGTATGAAGTGAGGGTATTTATTAAGAGGTATGAGAAAATGAATATGAAGAAAGGGGTATGAATTGAGGGGTATGAAGAAAGAGATATGAAGTTAGGGGTATGAAGTTAGGGGGTATAAAACAAAAGGGGTATCAAGTGAATGAAGATAGGGGTATGAAGTGAGGGGTATGAGAAATAAATTAATTAAAGAAGTGTTTTTTGCAAATATTCAATTAGTTAAGGGTGTGAAGAAAGAGGTATGAAATGAGGGGTATTAAGAAAAGGATATAAGATATTAATTAATTAAAGAAGTGGTTTTTTTAAGTATTCAATTACTTAGGGGTGTGAAGTGAGGGGTATTTAGTGAAGAATATGAAGAAAGAGCTATGAAGTTAGGGGTATGAAAAAAGAGGTATAAATTGAATGAAGTTAGGAGTATGAAGTGAGGGGTATGAGACTTAAATTGATTAAAATTTTGGTTTTTGTAAGTATTCAATTAGTTGGGGGTATGAATAAATTAGTTGGAGGTATGAATAAAGGGGTGTGAAGTGAGGGGTATGAAGAAAGAGGTATGAAGTGAGGGGTATGAAGAAAGGGATATTAGACATTAATTGATTAAAGAAGTGGTTTTTATAAGTATTCAATTACTTCAGGATATGAAGTGGGGTATTTAGTGAGGGGTGTGAAGAAAGTGGTATGAAGAAAGGGGTATGAATAAAGGTGTAGGGCTATGAATTTAGGGGTATGAAGAAAGGAGTATAAAGTTAGGGGTATGAAGTTAGGGGGTATGAAGTGAATGAAGTTAAGGGTATGAAGTGAGGGGTATGAGACCTTAATTGATTAAAAAAGTTAATTTTATAAGTATTCAATTAGTTAGAGGTATGAAGAAATGGGTATGAACTGAGAGGTATGAAGAGAGGGGTATGAAGTGAGGGGTATGAAGAAAAGAATATGAGACATTAATTGATTAAATAAGTGGGTTTTGTAAGTATTCAATTACTTAGGGGTATGAAGTGGGGGATATTTAGTGATGGGTATGAATAAAAGGGTATGAAGTTAGGGGTATGAATTCAGGGGCATGATTTAGAGGTATGAAGTTAGGGAGTATGAAGAAAGGGGTATGAAGGAAGAGGTATTAAAAAAGGGGTATGAAGTGAGGGGTATTAAGAAATGGGTGTGAAGTAAAGGGATATGAAGAGAGGGGATGAAGAGAAGGGATGAAGAGAGGGGTATGAAGTGAGCAGTATGAAGAAAGGGGTATGAATTGAGGGGAATGAAGTTAGGGGTATGAAGTGAGGGGTATGAGACCTTAATTGATTAAAGAATTGTTTTTTTTTAATTTTTTTGAATTATGAACTTTAATTAGATAAAAATAGGAACTTTAAAATTTTAATTTTAACTTTATTATTTTTTATTTTTTTCTTAGAATCTTTAAAATTTTAATTTTTTAACCTTAGAAAAAAAACAAAAAAAATCAAAATGTTAGAAAATAAATTTATTTTCAAAAACATTAGAAAATCTAAAAGAAATCAATGTTTTTTTCAAACAAAATCGTTTTTTCTTCATACCCCTCACTTCACACCCTTAACTTCATACCCCTTTATTTATATCCCTAACTAACTAAATACTTACAAAATCCACTTCTTCATACCCTAAAAATCATACCCCTTTATTCATACCCCTAACTTAATAACACTTTCTTCATACCCATTTATTCATACCCCTCACTTCATACCCCTCACTAATTGAGTACTTAAAAAAATTCATTCTTTTATCAATTAATATCTCATACCCCTAACTTCATACCCCTCACTTCATACCCTTCACTAATTGAATAATTACAAAAATCAATTCTTTAATCAAATAATGTCTAATACCCCTAACTTTACACCCCTCACTTCATACCCCTAACTAATTGAATACTTATAAAAATCACTTCTTTAATCAATTAATGTCTCATAACCCTAACTTCAATGTTTAGGGTTTAGGGTTTAAGATTTAGGTTTTAGGGTTTAGTTAAAGAAGTGGTTTTTGTAAGTATTCAATTAATTTGAGGTATAAAGTTAGGGGTATGAGACATTAATTGATTAAGGAAGTGGTTTTTGTAAGTATTTAATTAGTTAGGGGTATGAAGTAAGGGATATGAAGTAAGGGTATGAAAAAAAAGGTATGAAGTGAATAAAGTTAAGGGTATGAAGTTATGGGTATGAGACCTTAATTAATTAAATAAGTGGTATTTATAAGTATTCAATTAGTTAGGGATATGCAAAAGGGGTATGAAGAAAGGGGTATGAAGTGAGGGGTATGAAGAAAGGGGTATGAAGTTAGGGGTATGAATAAAGGGATATGAGATATTAATTGATTAAAAATGTGGTTTTTGTAAGTATTAAATTACTTAGGGGTATGAAGTGAGGAGTATTTAATGAGGGTATGAATTTAAGGGGTATAATGAAAGGGGTATGAAGTGAGGGGTATGAGACATTAATTGATTAAAGAAGTTGTTTTTGTAAGTATTTAATTAGTTATGGGTATGAAGAAAGGGGTATGAAGTGAGGGGTATGAAAAAAAAAAGGATATGAAGTTAGGGGTATGAAGAAAGAGGTATGAAGTAAGGGGTATGAAGTTAGGGGTATGAAGAAAGGGTATGAATTGAATGAAGTTAGAGGTATGAAGTGAGGGGTATGAGACATTAATTATTTATAAAAGTGGTTTTTGTAAGTATTAAATTAGTTAGGTGTATGAAGAAAGGGGTATGAAGTGAGGGGTATGAAGAAAGGGATATGAGATATTAATTGATTAAATAAGTATTTTTTATAAGTATTCAATTACTTAGGGGTATGAAGCGAGGGATATGAAGAAAGAGATATAAGACATTAATTGATTAAAAAAGTGGTTTTTGTAAGTATTCAATTACTTAGGAATATAAAGTGAGGGGTATGAAGAAAAGGGTATGAATAAAGGGGTATGAAGAAAAGGGTATGAATAAAGAGGTATGAAGAAAGAGGTGTGAAGTTAGGGGTATGAAGTTAAGGGTATGAAGAAAGGGGTACAAAGTGAATGAAGTTAAAGGTATGAAGTGAGGGGTATGAGACCTTTATAGTATAAAGAAGTGTTTTTATAATTATTTAGTTAGTTAGGTGTATGAAGAAAGGGATATGAAGTGAGGGGAGTGAAGAAAGGGGTATGGAGTGAGGGGTATAAAAAAAGAGGTATGAGACATGAATTGATTAAAGAAGTAGTTTTTGTAAGTATTTAATTACTTAGGGGTATTTAGTGAGGGGTATGAAGAAAGAAGTATGAAGAAAGGAGTATGAAGAAAAGGGTATGAAGTTAAGTAGAATGAAGAAAGGGGTATAAAGTTAGAGTTATGAAGAAAGGGATATGAAGTGAATGGTATGAAGAAAGGGGTTTGAAGTGAGGGGTATGAAGTTAGGGGTATGATACCTTAATTGATTAAAGTTAAGGGTATAAATAAATGGGTATTAAAAAAGTTGTATAAAGTGAGAGGTATGAAGAAAAGGATATGAAGTTAGGGGTATGAAGTGAGGGGTATGAAGTTAGGGATATGAGACCTTAATTGATTAAAGAAGTGTTTTTTTAATTTTACTTTTTTTAATTGTAAACTTTAATTAAAAAAATTACAAATACCTCTTTGTTCATACCCCTAAATTCATACCCTTAACTTCATATCTCTTTTTTCATATCCCTTTCTTCATACCCCTCATTTCATACCTATTTCTTCATACCCATAACTAATTGAATACTTACGAAAACCACTTCTTTAATCAATTAGTGTCTCATACCCCTCACTTAAAACCCCTAACTTCACTTACTTTATACCCCTTTATTTATACCCCCTAACTTCATACCTCTAAATTCATATCCCTTTCTTCATACCCCTAACTCAATACCTCTTTATTCATACCCCTTTATTCATAACCCTTTCTTCATACCCATTTCTTAATATCCCTCACTAAATACCTCTCACTTCATGCCCCTAAGTAATTGAAAACTTATAAAAACCACTTCTTTAATCAATTAATGCCTCATATCCCTTTCTTCATACCCCTCACTTCATACCCCTTTCTTCATACCCCTAACTTCATATCCCTTTATTCGTACCCATTTCTTCATATGAATTTTTCATACCCTTAACTAATTTAATACTTACAAAAACCACTTATTTAATCAATTAAGATCTCATACTCTTCACTTCATACCCTTAACTTCATTCACTTCATACCCCTAACTTCATACCCCTCACTTCATACCCTTAACTTCATACCCTTAACTAATTAAATACTTACAAAAACCACTTATTTAATAAATTAATTTCTTATACACCTAACTTCATACCCTAAACCCTAAATCCTGAAGTTAGGGGTATGCAAAACTAATTTATTAAAGAAGTGGTTTTTGTAAGTATTCAATTACATAGGGGTATGAAGTGAGGGGTATGAAGTTAGGGGTATGAGACATTAATTGATTAAAGAATTGGTTTTTGTAAATATTCAATTAGTGAGAGGTATGTAAAAATGGGTATGAAGATAGGAGTGTGAAGTGAAGGGTATGAAGAAACATTGATTTTTTTTTTTCTAAAGTTATAAACAAAATTGATTTTTTAACGTTATGATTTTTTTAGTTTTTTTCCTAAGGTTAAAAAATTAAAATTTTAAGGTTCCTACAAAAAAAAAAGAAAAAAATTAAAGTTAAAATTAAAATTTTAAAGTTCCAATTTTTTTAAATTAAATTTTACAATTAAAAATTTAAAAATTAAAAAAAAATAACTTCTTTAATAAATTAAGGTCTCATACCCCTAACTTCACACCCCTCACTTCATACCCCTAACTTCATATCCCTTAATTCATACCACTTTATTCATACCCCTCACTTCATACCCTTAACTTTAATCAATTAAGGTTTCATACCCCTAACTTTATACCCTTCACTTCATATCTCTAACTTCATATACCTAACTTCATACCCATCAATTCATACCCATTTCTTCATTACCTTAACTTTATACTCCTCACTTCACACCCCTTTCTTCATGCCCCTCACTCCATACCCCTTTCTTCATACCCCTTTCTTTATACCCCTAGCTTCATAACCCTAACTTCATAACCCCTTTCTTCATACCCCTTTCTTCATACCCCTAACTTCATATCCCTTTATTCATACCCCCTTTTTCATACCCCTTTCTTCATACCCCTCACTAAATACCCTTAAGTAATTTAATACTTACAAAATCCACTTTTTTAATCAATTAAGGCCTCATACCCCTCACTTGATAACCCTCACTTTACACCTCTTTCTTCATACCCCTCACTTCATACCCCTTTCTTCATACCCCTAACTAATTAAATACTTATAAAACCCACTTATTTAATCAATTAATATCTCATACCCCTCACTTCATACCCCTTACTGCATTCATTTCATACTCATTTATTCATACTCCTTTCTTCATACCCCTTTATTTCATATCCTTAAATCCATACCCCTTTCTTTATACCTCTAAATACATATTGCTAACTTCATACCCCTTTATTCATATCCATTTCTTCATATCTCTCACTAAATACCCCTCAATTCATACCCCTAAGTAGTTTAATACTTACAAGAACCACTTCTTTAATCAATTAATGTCTCATATCCCTTTCTTCATACCCCTTACTTCATATCTCTTTCTTCATACCCCTTTATTCACACTGCTTTATTCTTTCCCCTTTTTTCACACCCTTTTTTTCATACCTTTTTCTTAATACGCCTCATTAAATACCCTCACTTCATACCCCTAAGTAATTGAATACTTAAAAAAACCACTTCTTTAATCAATTAATATGTCATATCACTTTCTTCATACCCCTCACTTTATACCCATTTCTTCATACCCCTCTCTTCATATATCTTTCTTCATACCTCTAACTAATTGAATACTTACAAAAACTACTTCTTTAATCAATTAAGGTCTCATACCCCTCACTTCATACCTGTCACTTTATACCCCTCACTTCATATCCCTAAATTCATACCCCTCACTTCATACCCCTAACTTCATACCCCTTTCTTCATACCCCTAACTTCATACCCATTTATTCATATCCATTTTTCATACCCCTTTATTCATACCCCTCACTAAGTACTCCTCATTAAATACCCCTAAGTAATTGAATACTTAGAAAATTTGCTTTTTTAATCAATTAATATCTCATTTCCCTTTATTCATACCCCTAAATAATTGAATACTTATAGAAACCACTTCTTTAATTAATTAAGGTTTCATACCCCTCATTTCATACCCCTAACTTCATTCACTTCATACCCATTTCTATATACCCCTAACATTATATCCCTTTCTTCATACTCTTAAATTCAAAACCCTAAATTCATACCCCTCACTTCATACACCTCTCTTCATACCCCTCATGTCACAACCCTAAGTAATTGAATACTTACAAGAACTATTTTTTTAATAAATTTAATGTCTCCCTCACTAAATTCATACCCATAACTTCATATCCCTAACTTCATAACCCTTTTTTATATTACTAACTTTGTACCCCTCACTTCATACCCCTCACTAATTGAATACTTACAAAAACCAAATTTTTAATCAATTAATATCTAATACCCCTAACTTCATACCCCTAACTAATTGAATACTTACAAAAACCACTTTTTTAATCAATTAATGTCTCATACCCCTAACTTAAGGATTTAGGGTTTAGTTAAAGAAGTGGTTTTTGTAAGTATTTAATTAGTTAGGGGTATGAGACATTAATTAATTAAAAAAGAGGTTTTTGTAAGTATTTAATTAGTAAGGGGTATGAATTTAGGGGTATGAATTTAGGGGTATGAAGTGAGGGGTGTGAAGTTAGGGGTATGAAGAAATAGATATAAAGTGAATAAAGTTAGAGATATGAAGTGAGGGGAGACATTGATTGAATAAAAAGGTAATTTTTGTAAGTATTTAATTTTTTAGGGGTATGAAGAAAAGGTTATAAAGTGAGGGGTATGAAGTAAGGGGTATGAAAAAAGGAATATGAGACATTAATTGATTAAAGAAGTTTTTGTAAGTATTCAATTACTTAGGGGTATGCAGTAAGGGGTATTTAGTGCGGGGTATTAAAAAGGAGGTATGAAGTTAGGGGTATGAAATGAGAGGTATGAAGTGAATGAAGTTAGGGGCATGAAATGAGGGGTATGAAGTAAGGGATTTGAAGTTGGGAGTATGAATAAAGGGGTATAAAGTGAATGAAGTTAGGGGTATGAAGTGAGGGGTATGAGACCTTAATTAATTAAAGAAGTGGTTTTGGTAAGTATTAAATTAGTTAGGGGTATGAAAAAAGGGGTATGAAGTGAGTGGTCTAAAGAAAGGGATATGAAACATTAATTAATTAAGAAAGTGATTTTTATAAGTATTCAATTACTTAGGGGTATGAAGTGAGGGGTATTTATTGAGGGCTATGAAATTAAGGGTATGAACAAAGGGATATGAAGAAAAGGGTATGAATTTAGGGGTATGAAGTGAGAGTTATGAGACCTTAATTGATTAAAGAAGTGGTTTTTATAAGTATTCAATTAATCAAGGGTATGAAGTAAGGGGTATTTAGTGAGGGGTATGAATAAATGAATATGAAAAAAGGGGTATGAATAAAGCAGTATGAATAAAGGGGTATGAAGAAAAGAATATGAGGCATTAATTGATTAAAAAATTGGTTCTTGTAAGTATTCAATTACTTAGGGGTATGACATGAGGGGTATGAAGTGAGGGGTATGAAATGAGGGGTATGAATTTAGAGATTAGAATTTAGGGATATGAAGATATGGGTATGAAGTTAAGGGTATAAAGAAAGGGGTATAAAGTGAATAAATTTAGGGGTATGAGACCTTAATTTATTAAAGAAGTGGTTTTTGTAAGTATTCAATTATTTAAGGGTATGATGAAAGAGGTAAGAAGAAAGGGATATGAGACATTAACTGATTAAAGAAGTATTTTTCTAAGTATTCAATTACTTAGGGGCATGAAGTGAGAGGTATTTAATTAGGGGTATGAATAAAAAGGTTATGAATAAAGGGGTATGAAGAAATGAATATGAATAAAGGGGTATGAAGTTAGGGATATGAAGTTAGAGGTATGAATTTAGGGATATGAAGTGAGGGCTATAAAGTGAGGCGTCCCAGCTCAACAAGTTGTGACGGATGGAGCAGCAAGGAGGAGGAGCGAGAGGTCTAGGGGCATCAAACCCTAGGTGTGGGACTTCAGAGGGCAGATCAGCAGACGCGGCAGGTGGGGGCTCTGGCGAGATAGCAGGCCCCCAGGCGGAGGATGTGGACAAGGAAGTTCTTTTGGAACCGGTCCAAGGGCGTTGGGCGGATGCGGTTGAAGATTTCTCTGAGGGGGACCAGGACTCTATGCGTCAGGATCAAAGGAAGAACCAAGAAGGAGACAAAGAGAAACCTGGCAACTGGAGACCTTCATATCTTAATGCTCTTCGCGGTAAGCAAAAATTATCCGACTCTTGTTTTAATCTAAAATCAGTCAATGGTAGGTTGCACGTCCCGCATTCCTTAGCTCAAGCATGTGGCTATGGAGGGCGTAACATCTTTGGTGGCTAAATTTATGGGGGTGAGGCCGGACATGGAAGTCATAAGGAGATGGGCCATCCAAAAATGGCAGCCAAGGGCCGGTATGATGATTAAGGCTTTACCCAAGAGTTTTCTTTTGGTGACATTTCAATGTGAACAGGACATGGAAAGGACTCTCCAAGGAGGTCCTTGGTTTTTTGGGAAAAGGGGCTTGTATCTGAAGCGTTGGTCCCCCGATTTCAACCCCTGCACTCAGAGCCGGATTTGGCTCCTATTTGGGTTAAGATGCCAGGATTACCTCTCGCTTTTCGGAACGAACAAATATTGGCCGGGATAGCTACAGAGATTGGAGAACTAATAGCTATTGATCCCGCAACCTTGAGCAAAACAAGACTCCGTCTCGCTCGCATGTGTGTGTTGGCGGACCCGAGTAAAGAGCTCCCTAAATCCATTATTTTGTCGTCTATGTTTGGCCTTCATACTCGTGTATTTGAATATGAAAATATGTCTTTTAAGTGTAGTGTTTGTGGGAAGGTAGGGCACCGTGGTATCCACCGCATTTCCAAGAACCAGCCCCCACTCCAAAATACCGATCCTCAAACCCGAATAATATCCCCCCCCGCAGATCTCCATTCCTACCCAACCTGGGCCTCAAGGACGTGGAGCTCAAAATCCGAATATCAGAGACCCTGTTCGCCCTATTGTAAGCAAGAGGCAACGTTTTAACCCTCCTCCCAAAAATTCCTATGCCCCAAAACCCTCTCACAGGGGAGCTGGTCCCTTTGATGGGAACCCTCAAGCTCAACTCCGCTCCTAAGATGATACAAGCAAGCCTCGTGAGCCAAATAACAAAGGAAAGAACCCCATAGATCAACGCCCGGGGGAAAGTAAGTTTGATTGGGTGATACGGGAGGCCTATGGAGGCTCGGTGGAAGTGGTCCCATGTACTGCAGAGGAATTTATGGGAAGAAATTCCAAGGAGATCAACATCCCAAAGGAGAACAGCTTTGATGCATTAAATCATTTGAAGGGAGATCGGATGGACAGCCAAGAAGTGGAATCCGAGGTAGAGGAGACTCAAGAGAAGGATTTAGAGGAGAAAAATCAGAGGAAGGAGCAGGAAACTAATAATACAGCAAGGATACTCGGGAGGAAGAGGTGAACCACCAAGATCGCAGTAACCCCAAAGCAGGAAAAAAGAATCTACTAATCAAGAAGCTAAGAGCACGGAATCATCTCCACCGTCAAAAAGACCAGCTAACTCGGAAAGCCGATTGTTACCCCAAATACCAAGACCGACCTACCCAAGATGGTTACTAGAAGCCAAGTGAATCCTAAGGAACTTCAACCTAGAGCGGATGTATGGGGATATGGTTCGGTAGGGAAGAGGGAAACCTAGCAATGTCGCCTTAAGGCGTAAAGAAGCGAGCGAGGAGTGGCCGATGGCACTCAAGCAAGATTGCTCTTTGGGGCGAAGGCTCGAGGATCCAAAGCCCATAAATGAAGATTCTTTCATGGAATATTCGTGGGAGTAATCCCACAAAAATAAGAGCTTTGTATGCTCTTAGACAAGAACACAAACCGGATATGATTTTACCGTAAGAAACTAAAATGGAGGAGAGTAGAGTTATTCCTTTTAAGAATAGGACTTAGCGAGAAGTCAAGTAGTAGGCCAAGAGGCCACCTGGAACAGCAGGAGGGTTACTCGGTTATGTGGAACAAAAATGTGATTGATAGTAGAGTGATTCTGATGTCTAGTTGGTTTATTTGTCTCTTATGTGTGGATAAAACCACGCAGAAAGAGTGGATCTTAACGAATGTATATGCTCCAGTTAGACAGGGATTGAGAAGGGTTCTTTGGAGTCAGCTAGCTGAATTGAGGGAGACGGTCCCCAACTACCCTTGGATTGTGGCGGGGGATTTCAATTGCTACCTTAATCCTGTAGATAAATTGGGGGGCTCTCAAAGAATAACTCCTGATATCTACGAGTTTAGAGATTTTGTTGAGCAACATGAGTCGATGGATGTGGACCTCGTGAGATTCTCCTATACATGGTCTAACAAAAGATTGAAGGAAAACCAAATTCAGATAATATTAGATAGGTTTCTTCTTTCTCAAGAATGCCTGGAGAGGTTTGGGGACTCTTCATTAATGGCACTCCCAAGAATCGGGTCCGATCACAACCCAATTCTATGGGAAACAGGGAAGGACTCTAAGAAAAGATACATCGGACCCTTTCGATTCGAACTTATGTGGTTCCAACATCGGGATCTCAAGGATCTCGGCTGCCCAATGGTGGGACAAAAAGTATAATGGTTCGAAACTGGCCCAAGTGGCATGTAAACTAAGGAATGTGAAGGCTAACATTAGAGAGTGGAACAAAACTTCCTTTGGCAATATTTTTGTTAAAAAGGCAGAACTAAAAGACAAGATCAATGAACTACAGGAGAAGTTGAAGTCAGAGCAGCTTACAGAGGATCTGAGAAACCGGGAGAGGGAGTCATTAGCCGAATACCACACGATGCTAGGATTTGAAGAAACCTTTGGAGGCAGAAATCCAGATCGCGTTGGTTAAAGGAGGGTGACAGAAATACAAAGTTCTTCCATGTCTCTACTCTTCGCCACAGGAGTACTAACAAAATTAAGGAGATCAAGATGGCCGATGGGTCTAACACCAAAGATATGGAAGACATAAGGAGGGAAGCGGTTGAGTACTTTAAATCGTTGCTAGAAGATGTAAATCCGACTATTGAAGAAGAGGACTCTCTGCTGGCAGCCATTCCACCCCTCATAACTGATAATCTTAATGGATTCTTACTTAGTCCTTTCACAAAGGAGGAAATCAAGAAGGTCGTTTTTGACATGGATGGTAACAGCTCCTCAGGACCGGATGGCTTCCCTGCAGCTTTCTTCCAGAAGTTTTGGGATATCCTAGGCAATGATGTAGTGGAAGCTATAATTGAGGCTCAAAAGGACATGGAAATCCCATAAGGAGTTAATGCTACATTTTTAGTCCTCATCCCTAAACTAGTGGGAGCAATGGAATTTTCCAGCTTTCGCTCTATCGCTTTATGTAACACTCGATGAAGATTCTCACAAAAACAATCGCCAATAGGTCAAGGTTATCCTTCCTTTCATCATTGATATGAACCAAGGTGGCTTTGTGAAAGGGCGACAAATATTGGATGGTATCATCACAATTCATGAGGTTATTCATTCAATGGTGACTAGTAAGGAAGGTGTATGTTACTAAAGCTTGATATGAATAAAGCCTACGACCGGTTCTCATGGCGGTTCCTCACCAAGATTTTGGGTAAGTTTGGTTTCTCGTCCCAATGGATTAAGTTGATTTTTAGTTGTATCTCTACTACAAGATTGTCTGTCATGGTGAATGGGTCACCCTCCGGTTACTTTAAGAGTGAAAGGGGGTTGCGACAAGGAGATCCTTTGTCTCCATACTTGTTTATTATTTTAGCGGAAGCATTGGGTAGGAACATTTCAACAGTGGTGGCAGATGGTCAATTGGAAGGTTTTAAACCACCTCAACAAGCAGGCCGTTGTCTCACCAACAGCTTGTGGATGATACAATCATTGTGTCCAAAGCCTCGTTGCCTCAAGCTAGGAAGTTGAAGAGAATTCTAACCAAGTATGAGACAGTAGTGAGACAAGACATAAACTATAAGAAGAGTAGCATCTATTTCTTTAACACGCCTGGTGGGAGGGAGGAAAGAATAGCTAACCTCTTCGGTTGTGGAAAGGAGCTTCTACCAAAAACTTATCTAGGCATGCCTATGTTCGAAGGAAGAATGAAGGCTACTTTGTGGAACTCAGTCATTGACAGGATCTCCAAAAAGTTAGCAGGGTGGAAGGGCAGCCTTCCTCACTCCAGCAGGAAAAGCCTTATTAGTTCAAACTACTTTACAGAGCATTCCAATTTACTGCATGTCTCTATTTAGAATGCCTGCAAAGGTCCGAGCTACATTGGAGCTAATTCAACGCAACTTCTTGTGGTCAGGTTCAGAGGAGAGAAAGAGAATTTCATTGGTAGCATGGAATCAGGTGTGTGCAAGCAAGGATTAGGGGGGCTTGGGGTTAAAGAGAATGAAAGAATTGAATCAAGCTCGATTGGCAAACAGTATGGAGATTTATCAATAATGATCAATTGGGATGGGTAAAACTTCTTAAGGCAAAATATATCGTAAATAATCGGGACTTCCCGAAAGTCGATAATCTTCCTAGAGGATCCTATTTTTGGAATTGTTTGCTCGAATGTCGGGAGGTAGTCGAGAAAGGCATCGATGGAGAATTGGTAATGGAAGACAAGTGGACTTTTGGAAAGACCCGTGGTTGGAAGAGGCCCCTCTGAAAGATAACTTAGACCTTCAAGTCCTCCAACATAAACTTTCGAAGGAAATGGGAGGAAAAGTAGGGGATTTTATTGTCAGTAGCACAGAAACTTCTTCTTGGAAGAAAATCACGACTCATAATCCGTCGAGCAAGAGAAGGTGGCCCTAACCAAACTCAATGATGCTTTAAGGGTGTTCCCGATCATTCCCCGGGGAGGAAGAGACAAGGCGATTTGGGGCAAAACTACAAGTGGGATCTATTCGAAGAAATCGCCTATAAGTTAATCCACTCGGATTCAATGGTCGGACTCCGACTTCTGTTATTTGGTTAAATAATTTAACCCCAAAAATAGCTTTCTTCTTTTGGTTGGTAGTTCAAAATAAGATCCTGACAACAGATAATCCGCAAAGGAGAGGTTTCCAATTCATCAATCGATGTATCGTGTGTGAGAAAGCAATAGAATCGTAAGTCATATATTTCTAACTTGTGATTTTTCTTGTACAGCCTTCCAAATGATCCCGTCCAAATTTCATATAGATTGGGTCTCGTCCAAATAGCATGTCCGACTTCGCATACATGGGCTTCCCCTTCCGGCAAAGCTTTTGACTTGGCTCGAAGCTCAGCCTTACCCCATTTTTTATGGGGGATATGGATTGAGAGAAATAAGAGAGTATTTATAGGACGTAAGAAAGATCCCTGGTTATGTGGCAATAAAATAATCAGAGCTTTGAAAGAAAACTGGAAAACTTTCTTCTTCAAAAATGAGACCATGTCTCTAAGGGAAAGGAGGATTTTATGGAACTGGGGAGAGGAACTTCCAGACCTAGACATTACAACCAACCCACGGGATGGTGTCAAGTGGATACCCCCCACACAAAAGTGGGTTAAGTTTAATTTTGACTGGGCAACTAAAGGAAATCCGAGGGCTGCAGGAGCAGGAGGAGTTTTGAGAAATGAGGAAGGAAAAGTGGTCCTTGCCTTTGCAGAGCCTTTGGGAACTCAAACAAATCATTTTGCAGAAGCTCGAGCCTGCATGCAGCAATGAGAATTGCCAGACTTGAGGGTTATAAGGAAGTTATCTTTGAAGGGGATTCGCTTAATATAATCAAGGCAATTAAGGAGGATAAAGACCCCAACTGGACCATATTGGAGCTTATCCTAGAAGCAAAGATTCATAAATCTCATTTGGTTAATGCCCGAATCCAACACACCTTCAGAGAAGGGAACCAAAGCGACGGATCTAATGGCAAATATTGCAGTTTCTGTTGGGGAGATGCAAATTTGGAAGGATAACTTCCCTCAAGAACTATTGGTGTTGGCTGCTAGAGAAGAGCTAAGATCAAACCTGTTAGAGCATCAGGAGATCAGAGGGGCTGATGATGAGTAATCCGACAGATGGAATTAGGCAGAAAAGGCATCCCATTTGCTGGGGCCTGGGAGGTGACAAGTGTACAGTACAGCAACCTAGTGTTAGTAAGTGCTAGGTGTTGTTTGGTTTTTGTTTTATCCTGAATAGTCAAGCGACAAGTATAGGACTGTGGACTCTAAGTATGGCTTAATGTGAGTCTTAGAAAGATCCATTTTGTATTTTGATTATACGGGCTTGATGCTAGAACCAGCCCATTTTGACTTTGTAAAAGGTTTGTGGACCTTATAACCACCTCTACCTTATACCAAAAAAAAAAAAAGTGAGGCGTATGAGACATTAATTGATTAAAAAAGTGGTTTTTGTAAGTATTCAATTAGTTAGAGGTATGAATAAAAAGGTATTAAGTGAGGGGTATGAAAAAGAGGTATAAAGTGATGGGTATGAAGAAAAGAAAATGAGACATTATTTGATTAAAAAAAATGTTTTTTTAAGTATTCAATTACATAGGGGTATGAAGTGAGGGGTATTAGTGAGGTGTATTAAGAAATGGGTATGAAGAAAGGGGCATGAATAAAATAATATGAATAAATGGGTATTTAGAAAGGGATATGAAGTGAGAGTTATGAAGAAAGGGATATGAAGTAAGAGTTATGAAGAAAGGGATGTGGGACATTAATTGATTAAATAAGTGGTTCTTGTAAATATTTAATTACTTAGGGGTATGAAGTGAGGGGTATTTAGTGAGGGATATAAATAAAGGGGTATCAATTTAAGGGTATAAATAAAGGGGTATGAATTTAAGGGTATAAAATTAAGGGGTATGAAGAAAGGAGTATAAAGTGAATTTAAGGGTTTGAAATTAAGGGATATAAGTGAGGGGTATAAAGAAAGGAATATGAAACATTAATTAATTAAGAAAAAGGATTTTATAAGTATTCAATTACTTAGGGGTATGAAGTGAGGGTATTTATTGAGAGGTATGTGAAAAGGAATTAGAAGAAAGGGGTATGAATTGAGGGGTATGAAGAAAGAGATATGAAGTTAGGGGGTATAAAAAAAAAGAGGTATCGAGTGAATGAAGATAGGGGTATGAAGTGAGGGGTATGAGACATAAATTAATTAAATAAGTGGTTTTTGCAAGTATTCAATTAGTTAAGGGTGTGAAGAAAGAGGTATGAAGTGAGGAGTATTAAGAAAATGATATAAGATATTAATTAATTAAAGAAGTGGTTTTTTTAAGTATTCAATTACTTAGGAGTATGAAGTGAGGGGTATTTAGTGAAGAATATGAAGAAAGAGCTATGAAGTTAGGGGTATGAAAAAAAAGGTATAAAGTGAATGAAGTTAGGGGTATGAAGTGAGGGGTATGAGACTTAAATTGATTAAAATTTTGGTTTTTGTAAGTATTCAATTAGTTGGGGGTATGAATAAATGGGTGTGAAGTGAGGGATATGAAGAAAGAGGTATGAAGTGAGGGGTATGAAGAAAGGGATATTAGACATTAATTGATTAAATAAGTGGTTTTTATAAGTATTCAATTACTTTAGGATATGAAGTGAGGGGTATTTAGTGATGGGTATTAAGAAAGTGGTATGAAGAAAGGGGTATGATTAAAGGTGTAGGGATATGAATTTAGGGGTATGAAGAAAGGAGTATGAAGTTAGAGGTATGAAGTTAGGGGGTATGAAGTGAATGAAGTTAAGGGTATGAAGTGAGGGGTATGAGACCTTAATTGATTAAAAAAATTAATTTTATAAGTATTCAATTAGTTAGAGGTATGAAGAAAGGGGTATGAAGTGAGAGGTATGAAGAGAGGGGTATAAAGTGAGGGGTATGAAGAAAATAATATGAGACATTAATTGATTAAAGAAGTGGTTTTTGTAAGTATTCAATTACTTAGGGGTATGAAGTGAGGGATATTTAGTGATGGGTATGAATAAAAGGGTATGAATTCAGGGGTATGATTTAGAGGTATGAAGTTATGGAGTATGAAGAAATGGGTATGATGTAAGAGGTATTAAAAAAGGGGTATGAAGTAAGGGGTATTAAGAAATGGGTGTGAAGTAAAGGGATATGAAGAGAGGGGATGAAGATAACGGTATGAAGAGAGGGGATGAAGAGAGGGGTATGAAGTGAGGGGTATGAAGAAATGTGTATGAATTGAGGGGAATGAATTTAGGGGTATGAAGTGAGGGGTATGAGACCTTAATTGATTAAAGAAGTGTTTTGTTTTTAATTTTTTTGAATTATGAACTTTAATTAGACAAAAATAGGAACTTTAAAATTTTAATTTTAACTTTATTATTTTTTCTTAGAATCTTTAAAATTTTAATTTTTTAACGTTAGAAAAAAAACAAAAAAAAATCAAAACGTTAGTAAATAAATTTATTTTCAAAAACATTAGAAAATAAAAAAAAAAATCAATGTTTTTTCAAACAAAATCAATTTTTCTTCATACCCCTCACTTCACACCCTTAACTTCATACCCCTTTCTTTATATCTCTAACTAACTAAATACTTACAAAATCCACTTCTTCATACCCTAAAATTCATACCCCTTTCTTCATACCCCTTTATTCATACCCCTCACTAATTGAGTACTTAAAAAAACCAATTCTTTAATCAATTAATATCTCATACCCCTAACTTCATACCCCTCACTTCATACCTTTCACTAATTGAATACTTACAAAAATCAAATTTTTAATCAAATAATGTCTAATACCCCTAACTTTATACCCCTCACTTCATACCCCTAACTAATTGAATACTTATAAAAATCACTTCTTTAATCAATTAATATCTTATAACCCTAACTTCAATGTTTAGGGTTTAGGGTTTAAGATTTAGGTTTAGTTAAAGAAGTGGTTTTTGTAAGTATTCAATTAATTTGAGGTATAAAGTTAGGGTTATGAGACATTAATTGATTAAAAAAGTGGTTTTTGTAAGTATTTAATTAGTTAGGGGTATGAAGTGAGAGAAATGAAGTAAACGATATGAAGTAACGGGTATGAAAAAAGAGGTATGAAGTGAATGAAGTTAAGGGTATGAATTTATGGGTATGAGACCTTAATTAATTAAATAAGTGGTTTTTATAAGTATTCAATTAGTTAGGGATATGAATAAAGGGGTATGAAGTGAGGGGTATGAAGAAAGAGGTATGAAGTGAGGGGTATGAAGAAAGGGATATGAGACATTAATTGATTAAAAATGTGGTTTTTGTAAGTATTCAATTACTTAGGGGTATTTAGTGAGGGATATAAAGAAAAGGGTATGAAGAAAGGGTTATGAATAAAGGGGTATGAATAAAAGGGTATTAAGTTAGGGATATGAAGAAAGGGATATGAATTTAGGGGTATGAAGTTAGGGGGTATAATGAAATGGGTATGAAGTGAGGGGTATGAGACATTAATTGATTAAAGAAGTTGTTTTTGTAAGTATTTAATTAGTTATGGGTATGAAGAAAGGGGTATGAAAAAAAATGATATGAATTTAGGGGTATGAAGTAAGTGATATGAATTAAGGGGTATGAATTTAGGGGTATGAAGAAAGGGTATAAAGTGAATGAAGTTAGGGGTATGGAGTGAGGGGTATGAGACATTAATTATTTAAAGAAGTGGTTTTTGTAAGTATTCAATTAGTTAGGTTTATGAAGAAATAGGTATGAAGTGAGGGGTATAAAGAAAGGGATATGAGATATTAATTGATTAAATAAGTATTTTTTATAAGTATTCAATTACTTAGGGGTATGAAGTGAGGGATATGAAGAAAGAGATATAAGACATTAATTGATTAAAGAAGTGGTTTTTGTAAGTATTCAATTACTTAGGAATATAAAGTGAGGGGTATGAAGAAAAGGGTATGAATAAAGGGGTATAAAGTTAGACGTATGAATTTAGGGGTATGAAGAAAGTGGTGTGATGTTAGGGGTATGAAGTTAAGGGTATGAAGAAAGGGGTACAAAGTGAATGAAGTTAAAGGTATGAAGTGATGGGTATGAGACCTTTATAGTATAAAGAAGTGTTTTTGTAATTATTTAGTTAGTTAGGTGTATGAAGAAAGGGGTATGAAGTGAGGGGAGTGAAGAAAGGGGTATGGAGTGAGGGGTATGAATAAAGAGGTATGAGACATTAATTGATTAAAGAAGTAGTTTTTGTAAGTATTTAATTACGTAGGGGTATGAAGTAAGGGGTATTTAGTGAGGGGTATGAAGAAAGGAGTATGAAGAAAAGGGTATGAAGTTAGGGGGAATGAAGAAAGGGGTATAAAGTTAGGGTTATGAAGAAAGGGATATGAAGTGAAGGGTATCAAGAAAGGGGTTTGAAGTGAGGGGTTTGAAGTGAGAGGTATGAAATTAGGGGTATGATACCTTAATTGATTAAAGTTAAGGGTATAAATAAAGGGGTATTAAAAAAGTTGTATAAAGTGATGGATATGAAGAAAAGGATATGAAGTTAGGGGTATGAAGTGAGGGGTATGAAGTTAGAGATATGAGACCTTAATTGATTAAAGAAGTGTTTTTTTAATTTTACTTTTTTAATTGTAAACTTTAATTAAAAAAATTACAAATACCTCTTTGTTCATACCCCTAAATTCATACCCTTAACTTCATATCTCTTTTTTCATACCCCTTTCTTCATACCCCTCATTTCATACCTATTTCTTCATACCCATAACTAATTGAATACTTACGAAAACCACTTCTTTAATAAATTAGTGTCTCATACCCCTCACTTAAAATCCCTAACTTCACTCACTTTATACCCCTTTATTTATACCCCCTAACTTCATACCTCTAACTTCAGAACCCTTTCTTCATACCCCTGTATTCATACCTCTTTATTCATACCCCTTTATTCATAACCCTTTCTTCATACCCATTTCTTAATATCCCTCACTAAATACCTCTCATTTCATACCCCTAAGTAATTGAATACTTACAAAACCACTTCTTTAATCAATTAATGTCTCATATCCCTTTCTTCATACCCCTCACTTCATACCCCTTTCTTCATACCCCTAACTTCATATCCCTTTCTTCATACCCCTAACTAATTGAATACTTACAAAAATACTTCTTTAATCAATTAAGGTCTCATACCCATCACTTCATACCCTTAAATAATTAAATACTTATAAAAACCATTTTTAATCAATTAATGTCTCATAACCCTAACTTCATACTCCAAATTAATTGAATACTTATAAAAACCACTTTTTAACTAAATTCTAAACCCTAAACCTTAAAGTTAGGGTTATGAGACATTAATTAATTATAGAAGTTATTTTTATAAGTATTCAATTAGTTAGGGATATGAAGTTATGGGTATTAGACATTAATTGATTAATGAATTATTTTTTGTAAGTATTCAATTAGTGAGGGGTATGAAGTTAGGGGTATGAGACATTAATTGATTAAAGAATTGGTTTTTGTAAGTACTCAATTAGTGAGGGGTATGAAGTTAGGGGTATGAAGTTAGGGGTATTAAGTTGGGGTATGAAGAAAGAGGTATGAATTTAGGGGTATGAAGAAGTGGTTTTTGTAAGTATTTAATTAGTTAGGGATATGAATTTAGAGGTATGAAGAAAGGGGTATGAAGTTAGGGGTGTGAAGTGAAGGGTAAGAAGAAACATTGATTTTTTTTATTTTCTAATGTTTTTCAAAATAAACTGATTTTCTAAAGTTTTAATTTTTTTGTTTTTTATTTCTAAGGTTAAAAAAATTAAAATTTTAAATATTCTAAAAAAAAAGAAAAATATTAAAGTTAAAATTAAAATTTTTAAGTTCTTATTTTTATTTAATTAAAGTTTACAATTCAAAAAAAACACTTCTCTAATCAAATAAGATCTCATACACCTAACTTCATACCCCTAACTTCATTCCCCTCAATTCATACCCCTTTCTTCATACTCCTCACTTCATACCTCTCTGTTCATGCCCCTCTCTTCATATCCCTCTCTTCATACCCCTAAATTTAAACAATTAAGGTCATACCCCTAACTTCATAGCCTTCACTTCACACCCATTTCTTCATGCCCCTCACTTCATACACCTTTCTTAATACCTCTTCCTTCATACCCTTTTCTTCATACCCCCTAAATTCATACCTCTAACTCATACCCCTTCCTAATGTTTTTATTTTTTTGTTTTTTTTTCTAAGGTTAAAAAGTTAAAATTAAAAAGAAAAAAAAAAGTTAAAATTAAAATTTTGAAGTTCCTAATTTTTTTAATTCAAGTTTACAATTAAAAAATTAAAATTAAAAAAACAAAACACTTATTTAATCAATTAAGGTCTCATACCCCTAAATTCATACCCCTCACTTCATACATCTCATTTTATACCCTTCACTTCATATAACTAACTTCATACCCCCTCCCTTAACACCCATTTATACATATCCCTCACTTCATACCCCTGTCTTCATACCGCATTCTTCATATCCCTAATTTCATACCCCTTTATTCATATGCATTTTTCATACCCTTAACTAATTGAATTCTTACA
This sequence comes from Wollemia nobilis, assembly GCA_028583015.1. Lineage (NCBI taxonomy): Eukaryota > Viridiplantae > Streptophyta > Pinopsida > Araucariales > Araucariaceae > Wollemia > Wollemia nobilis. The sequence goes on from JAQPPZ010011525.1 coordinate 321,037, forward strand.
AAAACCACTTATTTAATCAATTAATATCGCATACTCTTCACTTCATATCCTTAACTTCATTCACTTCATACCCGTTTTTTCATACCCCTAACTTCATACCCCTTAATTCATACCCCTCACTTCATACCCTTAACTTCATACCCTTAACTAATTAAATACTTACAAAAACCACTTATTTAATAAATTAATGTCTTATACACCTAACTTCATACCATAAACCCTAAACCCTGAAGTTAGGGGTATGCAAAACTAATTGATTAAAGAAGTGGTTTTTGTAAGTATTCAATTACATAGGGGTATGAAGTGAGGGGTATGAAGTTAGGGGTAGGAGACATTAATTGATTAAAGAATTGGTTTTTGTAAATATTCAATTAGTGAGAGGTATGTAAAAATGGGTATGAAGATAGGAGTGTGAAGTGAAGGGTATGAAGAAACATTGTTTTTTTTTGTATTTTCTAAAGTTATAAAAAAAATTGATTTTTTAACGTTATGATTTTTTTAGTTTTTTTGCTAAGGTTAAAAAATTAAAATTTTAAAGTTCCTATGAACAAAAAAAGAAAAAAATTAAAGTTAAAATTAAAATTTTAAAGTTCCAATTTTTTTAAATTAAATTTTACAATTAAAAATTTAAAAATTTAAAAAAATAACTTCTTTAATCAATTAAGGTCTCATACCCCTAACTTCACACCCCTCACTTCATACCCCTAACTTCATATCCTTAATTCATACCACTTTCTTCATACCCCTAACTTCATACCCTTAACTTTAATCAATTAAGGTTTCATACCCCTAACTTTATACCCTTCACTTCATATCTCTAACTTCATACACCTAACTTCATACCCATCAATTCATACCACTTTCTTCATTACCCTAACTTCATACTCATCAATTCACACCCCTTTCTTCATGCCCCTCACTCCATACCTCTTTCTTCATACCCCTTTCTTTATACCCCTAGCCTCATAACCCTAACTTCATAACCCCTTTCTTCATACCCCTTTCTTCATACCCCTAAATTCATACCCCTCACTTCATATCCCTTTATTCATATCCCCTTTTCATACCCCTTTCTTCATACCCCTCACTAAATACCCCTCACTTCATACCCTTAAGTAATTGAATACTTACAAAAACCACTTCTTTAATCAATTAAGGCCTCATACCCCTCACATGATACCCCTCACTTTACACCTCTTTCTTCATACCCCTCAATTCATACCCCTTTCTTCATACCCCTAACTAATTAAATACTTATAAAACCCACTTCTTTAATCAATTAATATCTCATACCCTTACTTCATACCCCTTACTACATTCATTTCATCCTCCTTTCTTCATACCCCTTTATTTCATACCCTTAAATCCATACCCCTTTCTTTATACCTCTAAATATATATCCCTAACTTCATACCCCTTTATTCATACCCATTTCTCCATATCTCTCACTAAACACCCCTCACTTCATATCCCTAAGTAATTTAATACTTACAAGAACCACTTCTTTAATCAATTAATGTCTCATATCCTTTTCTTCATACCCCTTACTTCATATCTCTTTCTTCATACCCCTTTATTCACACTGCTTTATTCATTCCCCTTTTTCATACCCTTTTTTTTCATACCCATGTCTTAATACACCTCATTAAATACCCCTCAATTCATACCCCTACGTAATTTAATACTTAAAAAAAACCACTTCTTTAATCAATTAATATGTCATATCACTTTCTTCATACCCCTCACTTTATACCCCTTTCTTCATACCCCTCACTTCATATCTCTTTCTTCATACCTCTAACTAATTGAATACTTACAAAAACTACTTCTTTAATCAATTAAGGTTTCATACCCCTCACTTCATACTTGTCACTTTATACCCCTCACTTCATATCCCTAAATTCATACCCCTCACTTCATACCCCTCACTTCATAACCCCTAACTTCATACCCCTTTATTCATATCCATTTTTCATACCCCTCACTAAATACTCGTCACTAAATACCCCTAAGTAATTGAATACTTAGAAAAATTGTTTTTTTAATAAATTAATATCTCATTTCCATTTATTCATACCCCTAAATAATTTAATACTTACCAAAACCACTTCTTTAATCAATTAAGGTTTCATACATACCCCTAACTTCATTCATTTCATACCCATTTCTATATACCCCTAACATTATATCCCTTTCTTCATACTCTTAAATTCAAAACCCTAAGTTCATACCCCTCACTTCATACACCTCTCTTCATACCCCTCATGTCACAACCCTAAGTAATTGAATACTTACAAGAACTAGTTTTTTAATCAATTAATGTCTCCCTCACTAAATTCATACTCATAACTTCATATCCCTAACTTCATAACCCTTTTTTATATTACTAACTTTGTACCCTTCACTTCATACCCCTCACTAATTTAATACTTACAAAAACCAATTTTTTAATAAATTAATATCTAATACCCCTAACTTCAAACCCCTAACTAATTGAATACTTACAAAAACCACTTCTTTAATCAATCAATGTCTCATACCCCTAACTTAAGGATTTAGGATTTAGTTAAAGAAGTGGTTTTTGTAAGTATTTAATTATTTAGGGGTATGAGACATTAATTAATTAAAAAAGAAATTTTTGTAAGTATTTAATTAGTTAGGGGTATGAATTTAGGGGTATGAAGTGAAGGGTGTGAAGTTAGGGGTATGAAGAAATAGATATAAAGTGAATAAAGTTAGAGATATGAAGTGAGGGGAGACCTTGATTGAATAAAAAGGTGATTTTTGAAAGTATTTAATTTTTTAGGGGTATGAAGAAAGGGGTATGAAGTAAGGGATATGAATAAAGGGGTATGAAGTAAGGGGTATGAAGAAAGGGATATGAGACATTAATTTATTAAAGAAGTGGTTTTTGTAAGTATTCAATTACTTAGGGGTATGAAGTAAGGGGTATTTAGTGAGGGGTATGAAAAAAGAGGTATGAAGTTAGGGGTATGAAGTTAGGGGTATGAAATGAGAGGTATGAAGTAAATGAAGTTAGGGACATGAAATGAGGGGTATGAAGGTGTTGTAATCACAATGACACTGAGAGGGGGTGTGAATCAGTGTGTTCTTTAAAATATCTAAAACATATGATTTTAAAACCAGCAGTAGTTTAAAGCAGATAAAAGAAATACTAAATGCATCAAGAAAGCATCACACATGACACAACATTTTAACGAGGTTCACCAATGTGGCTACTCCTCAAAAAGACTGCTTGGACTACCATCCAAATCCAGTCAATGCAAAGCTACAACTTTACATAAATCTTTACCAGCACCAACTGGAAGGAGCACCAACCCCTTAACTTTATCTGCTTCAATAGAATGGAGCACCAACTCCTATTTTACCAGCACCTACTGGAAAGAGGCACCAACCCCTTATGCCAAGCTACAACTTGGAAGATAATAATAAAAATTACAAAATAGAACTTTCACCTCATTTCTCATGGTCTGCTATTTTTCCGCACTCTGCTCTCTCTTGCGCAATCACTTCACACAGTCTGCTGCACTGCTACAGCCAGACTTTGTAATCAACTTTGCCCTTCGTGCTTCTCTGCACACTCTGTGTCATTTCACATTCTGCTCTCTGCTCAACACGAACTTCACTTTCACAAACACTATGCTCACATTTTCACTTTATCTTTACACACAACTTTTAAACTCGAAGTACCCTTGCTTTTATAGAAGAAATTATAGAAACAAAACCTAGAAGAACGTCGACTGAGAAACCCTAGAATTTGTCAACTGCCAAACCCGTAAAATCCGTCGGTTGTAACCCTAAGAATGTCGGCTGCAAAACCCTAGAAATTGTTGGCTGCCAAACCCTAAAATCCATTGGCCCAAATTTAACTTTGTTGGCCTCCAAACCTTCTGCCACCTTCGTCACCTTCCTGTAGCTTATTGCCGTGAAATAGTAACATGTCGGCCCTTTTAATTTAATTTAATATTTTAATTTAAATTTTAAATAAAATAAAATTTAAACTAAATATTTAAAATTAAATATCTTCATTACCGAGGCATCTTTTTCAACAAAACGAAGAGCCAACTTGGGTTTTAAGAAAAACCCATTTCAAATCTGTTATCCATGGTTTTAAATAAAACTTTTTATTTTGACTGCCTTGGTTTTCACAAAAAAACCTTTAGCGTTTAGACCATATCTAGAGTTAAAGACTTCTTCTCATTCCGAATTATGTTTTCCGATTTACAGTGCATCTATCATTTAAGGACTCAATGATCTGACTAACTTTTGAACTTTATCCTCTACATCCGAGTGACTTCTTGTTTGACTCTGTCCATTGCATCATTAGATCTAACTGACTGTATTGACAACAATGACAATCCTCCTGCAACACCTTGCTCAACACTGAACTCCTATCCATTGTACTTTGGCTGCACCTTGTTGTTCAATAAACTCTTATCCATTGCATCAATAAATCTGTCTGACTGTGTTGACAACAATGACAATACTGTTTGCTACACTTTGCTCAACAATCTCCCCCTTTGGAATTGTTGGCAACACGTGCAATTTTCCTGTAAATCTTCTCCCCCTTTGACAATAATACCAAAGGGCTACTGCAGACTCCCCCTGAGTCTATGCACAACATTCTTAGACACAAATTATTACAATTAGCAAATATTCCAAGCATGAACAAGAAGAAAAACAAATACAAAAATGCTCCCCCTGAGTCCAAGACCACTTCATTTCACTGATTGACAACATCATGACAAGCATAATAGGCATCAATAAAATCAACAATGTGAATAGCAGCAATAACCGATGAATGACACCATCACCGTCAACTTCACCAATATAACATGTGTAAGAACATGGCCGAACCACTATCTTCCCGTGCAACTACCCTCTGTTACCTTGCAAACTCAAACTTGTCCACTTTTAGTGAAGGCATACAATAATCTTATATAGCCAACTTTTTTTCTGCAATGCCAGCAACATCTGCATACAACTTCACCATGCATCTTGGATATATTCTCAACAAGCTTGAACCCAATGACAGTTGTTTGTCTCTCTCTGCAGTGAGAATCCAGAGGCTACCTCAATCCACTTTCAACTCTGTGCAAGTACCAAACACTGTACCATAGGACAACCAACATCTTTTCTCAACCAATTAGGGCTTTAGCAACAATGCTTATAGACAAGGTTTAACCAACATCATTCAACTCAAGATTAACCTTGAAGCATTCAACCAATCACTACATGAAAAGGAAACTAGTAGACATCCTTTTCCTTCCAAAGGTATTTGAACAAGACAGACACCAACATAAATCACCAAGGCAAAGAATAACTTGCTCAAATCAAACTCAATGGAGTAAGCCCAAATCATGTATCAAGAAAAGAATTAACTTGATCAAAACAACCACTATGAAAGCAACTCAACTATTCATCACCAGGCTGGAAATCATCTGGCTGCTCATTAAAAAACTTTTTCTTCAATCTTCCCATTCAACATGCTGATTTCACTTTTGTCAACAGAATTGACAAGTGACTCACATCTGTACCAATTTTTGTCCAGCACTACAATTTTACTGCCAACTCTTACTTTCAACTATGCATGTCGGAAGAAGACATTTTGTCAAACACTTTATGGCCAACCGTAGTGCACCTTACTCAGCCTCAAGCTTCTTATCCTTGGACTGGCATTAAATCAATAGTTAAAACAAAACTGTCTGTGAATTAAATATATTCACCAAGGTGTCATGAAAGATCTGACAATATTTACATCAAAGAGTAAAAACAAATACATGCTGCTCGAAACACAAATACACGGCTAGGGCAAGCATTCTTTCGTTGAGCAAATTATCTGGACTATTATGATTCGTAATTTTGAACGGAGGTATTAAGAATCATCAACAGTACAATAGTGACATATCTCAAAACTACCAATGGTGACAGCTCTCAAATTGAACACCACACTTCATGGCATTTGCACAAACCACTATATAAACTGAAAAACACACTTTAACAACTATACAACATTAACCCGACTGCTTACCTTTCATCCTCAGATACTTAGACAAATACATAGGAGCCTTAAAATAAAAATTTAATATTGCTCCTCCTGAGGATGTGCCACCTGGAGTTGCTTAGAGCAATGGCAGAGTAGCCTCCTTCAGTCCAAGGAGACACAATTTCCTTTCTTATGTCTTTCTCCAGACTTTCCTAAACTTGGGCTTGGGTTTTTCAACAACATCCTTATTTTGCTCCTGTTCGTGAACTTGAACATTTCTCTTGTGGGGTTGTCTCTTGTGCATTCTTGATGGATGATTATTTTCTTTTCTTTTATGCACATGATATGTTCCTTGTCGGTGTTGTCCTCTTTGTGTCTGATGAAATCTAGGGTTTTGTCTTAGATTAGATATAGAAGTGCTTGGACAGAACCTTGCTATGTGCCCTTGACCATTGCATTTAAAACATTGCACATGTTTTATTCCCTGTCTATATTGCATTCTATGTGTATGATAAAATCTATGGTATTGCCTTAGATTGGATACAAAAGTGCTTGAACAAAACCTTGCTATGTGCCCATGGCCATTACATTTAAAACATTGCACGTGGTGTTCACTCAAAAAAGAAGTATTTTTATCAGCATAACTCTTTGATCTATTGTTCAGTCCACAATAAATTGCCTTGTGACCAAAGTGGTTGCATTTAGAACAATAGCCATAAAAAGCATTATTATTAAAAGAGTGAGAGTGAGAGAACCTCTTTTGTTGTGGTTGCTTTGCTATAGATCTTCTTTGATATTTTCTTCCTTTTGAAGATTCAGCTTCAGACTTTTCTTGTTTCAATGCTTCAACCGAGGACTTCTTCTTCTCTGCATATTTGGAGGATGAAGGTTATTCAACTTCATATCCAAGACCAAACTTAGCTATGGAGCTTTTTAGATCACTTAGAATTTTGTCCAGCTTCATCGAACTTTCTTCACGTTTTAAGTGACAGCTGATTTTTCGATCCAGCTCTTGTATCTGTATTCGGAGACTAACATTTTCTTCTTCCAATTTGCAACAGTAATCTATCTTCATGGTTACTCGTATTTCAAGATCTTCGGACATTTTCTTGTGTTCTTCTTTACTTGTTTTTAAGCTGGCTATAATGTCATTTGCATCCTCAAGTTTCCTTAACAGTTTTTCATTCTTCCTTTTCTCAGATTTTCATTCCATAAGAGCAGACACCAGCTCATCTTCTAAATCAACTTCAGCCTCACCTTCTTCAATAGATACTTCAGAGTTCATTCCTTCTGCCATTTCTGGTTCAATTTTCTCAACCACAGGAACTAAAACTGGCTGGGATGCCTTTTTGGATGAGGATATATTCTTCTTAGCCATTGTGTACTAATCCAAGATCAACCCTGACTGATTTAGCAAAAATTGGGAACTTGGCTCTGATACCACTTGTAATCACAATGACACTGAGAGGGGGGGTGAATCAGTGTGTTCTTTAAAATATCTAAAACATATGATTTTAAAACCAGCAGCAGTTTAAAGCAGATAAAAGAAATACTAAATGCATCAAGAAAGCATCACACATGACACAACATTTTAACGAGGTTCACCAATGTGGCTACTCCTCAAAAGACTGCTTGGACTACCATCCAAATCCGATCAATGCAAAGCTACAAATTTACATAAATCTTTACCAGCACCAACTGGAAGGAGCACCAACCCCTTAACTTTATCTGCTTCAACAGAATGGAGCACCAACTCCTATTTTACCAGCACCTACTGGAAAGAGGCACCAACCCCTTATGCCAAGCTACAACTTGGAAGATAATAATAAAAATTACAAAATAGAACTTTCACCTCATTTCTCATGGTCTGCTATTTTTTCGCACTCTGCTCTCTCTTGCGCAATCACTTCACACAGTATGCTGCACTGCTACAACTAGACTTTGTAATCAACTTTGCCCTTCGTGCTTCTCTGCACACTCTGCTTCTCTGCACACTCTGTGTCATTTCACATTCTGCTCTCTGCTCAACACGATCTTCACTTTCACAAACACTATGCTCACTTTTTCACTTTATCTTAACACCCCCTTTTAAACTCGAAGTACCCTTGCTTTTATAGAAGAAATTTTAGAAACAAACCCTAGAAGAACGTCGGCTGAGAAACCCTAGAATTTGTCAGCTGCCAAACCCTAAAATTTCCGTCTTTGTAACCCTAAGAATGTCACTAACCAAAATATTTTAGCACACACCATGTCGGCCTCAAAACCTTCCACCACGCCCCCTTCTACCACCTTCGTCACCTTCCTGTAGCTTATTTCCGCGAAATAGTAACATGTCGGCCCTTTTAATTTAATTTAATATTTTAATTTAAATTTTAAATAAAATAAAATTTAAACTAAATATTTAAAATTAAATATCTTCATTACGGGGCATCTTTTTCAACGAAACGAAGAGCCAACTTGGGTTTTAAGAAAAACCCATTTCAAATCTGTTATCCATGGTTTTAAATAAAACTTTTTATTTTGACTGCCTTGGTTTTCACAAAAAAACTTTTCACTTCTTGACATCTCAGGTTCTGAAGACTTCTTCTCATTCTGAATTATGTTTTCTATTTTTGTGCATCTATCATTTAAGGACTCATGATCTGACTAACTTTTGAACTTTATCCTCTCCGCATCCGAGTGACTTTTGAACCGCCTGTCCATTGCATCATTAGATCTAACCGATCGTATTGACAACAATGACAATCCTCCTGCAGCACCTTGCTCAACACTGAACTCCTATCCATTGTACTTTGGCTGCACCTTGCTGTTCAATAAACTCTTGTCTATTGCATCAATAAATCTATCTGACTGTGTTGACAACAATGACAATATTGTTTGTTGCACTTTGCTCAACATAAGGTATTTGAAGTTAGGGGTATGAAGAAAGGGGTATGAAGTGAGGGATATGAGACCTTAATTAATTAAAAAAGTTGTTTTGGTAAGTATTAAATTAGTTAGGGGTATGAAAAAAAGGGTATGAAGTGAGTGGTCTAAAGAAAGGGATATGAAACATTAATTAATTAAGGAAGTGATTTTTATAAGTATTCAATTACTTAGGGGTATGAAGTGAGGGGTATTTATTAAGGGTTATGAAATTAAGGGTATGAAGAAAGGGATATGAAGAAAAGGGTATGAATTTAGGGGTATGAAGTGAGAGTTATGAGACCTTAATTGATTAAAAAAGTGGTTTTTATAAGTATTCAATTACTCAGGGGTATCTATCTCTAGGATATATTAAATTTGTGTTTTTTCAAATAATAGGCAAAACTATTCCAAACTAGAGGATATATATCTAAAAACGTCGAGAGTTATCAATCTCGTGGTATCTATCTCTAGGATATATTTTAAATGTTTTTGTTAATGTCAACTTTTTAATAAAAAAAATTGTTTACGACATGACATGTATGACCTCTTTGCCTCCCACCCCTTGTAGGTGCGTCTCGGCGTAAAGACCACTGTCAACTAGGATATAAAGTCAATATCTGAATTAGGAATCAAATCTAGCTATCCTCTATTTTTACTGTTCGAATATGAAGATTGGTCACATTTGGAAACTTGACTTTTTGGTGAAGATTAATAGTTTCAAATTAATAAAATAGTGTAATCTACTCTGTCATGCTTGCCTGACATCGCACAGGGGCTATCTAATAATGTAGATGAAAGTTATATCCCTACTTCCAACCGTGCTAGGTCCTGTAATTATTATCAGATCTTTATAATAAAATCACATATATTATGTGACGTCGGCTATATTAGATGGTTTATGACAGTGACAATCATCAATAATTTTTCTAACACCAAGATAAAACACAGCCAGTAGGAAGAAGTATTAAAGTGGAACGAAATTCCAACAGAGTAGCATTTGTAATAGAAACGGGCCACAATATTTTTGGCTTAAGAGACCAGAAGAAACCAACAAGGATCTAAATATAAGAGAGATCCATTGCTTTGTTGTTTTAGGTGTAACCTTGGTCTATTATTAGGAGCGATGTCGGATAGTGTTGAAGATTAGACATAGACCGCACATTGGAACTCCTCAGGATAACAGTGGCAGTATTAATACATTCGTATGACCATTGGTTTCCTAAGGATCTTAGCCAAAACTGCACAATATATAACCCAACTCTCACACTATCATAGACATCAGAAGGTATGTAGAGGTATGTTTCCACGAACGAGTGTAACCAGATAACTCAACATCTGAGGTCTAAGGCATACCTTATTTTCTCAACCCTAAGGCAATTTATAGACCAATTTCTAAAAGATGCTCTTCAATAATTTATTTATTTTCTATATTTTCCTTCACATGCAAGCTTCATAAATATATTATTTTAATTCATAATAGATTCTTTAGAGATAAGGTGTATGCAGGTTACTTGTCCCTTGTCCCTTGTTCCTTACCCAAGGGTACTAACACTATTAAGAGTATGGGCAGTAACTATTTGGAACTATTAGAGATAAGGGGAGAATCTCATATCCTAGAACACTCATCCCAAAAACTACCATGTGTAAGGAAAATGCAATATTTAATTTTATAGAGTGGTCTTTTCATAATTTAACCTAATAAAATTTTGACAAGCTCATAAAAGACAATCTACATATTTTCTTTTCAAAAATAGAGTTAGTCAAATTAAATAATTGAGCTCAAAACAAATAATCTCTACTCTAGAGAATTATAACCATAATATATTTATTTCAAAATATTGAAATATCAATCACCAATAAATATGCATTTCAAATTTAATTATGCAACCCTTTTTAAATTTTATATTAATGGCATGCAAGCACTCCATGAACGTGCTCAACATCTCCCATCACTATTTTTTCTTTGATTGAGCGGTACTTTTCAAAGTTAAAATAAAGTGCACCGCTCTCAAGGAGGAAACTAGTGATGGTTGATATGAGAGTCTTATTTGCTGAGTTGTCTATGTCATCATTTCCCTTCTCATCTCTCATGGTCAATATCTTCCACTTGAGAGAATACATGTTCCTGCACATCAGTCAATGTACATAGCATCATTTTATCTTGATAAAATTCATCATAATGCAAACACAATAGGTATTAAATTCAACTATCCAATTACAAATAGCATGTTACTAAGGTTCTTCCAAGGTGGGCCGTGACATACTCCCCCCTTAGAATAAACACAATCTTCTATATTTCCTGCAATAATACATATTAATCAATAAAAACATAAGGTTTGCTTAGTTCCCACTTTCCAAAGTGGTAAATGTATCAACCTGTATTATTACATAGCATTATCAAATAAGTAGGGAAAATGTCTTTTCATGTCCTCCACTTTTTCCCAAGTGGAATTCTTCCCAGAATACTGGTCTCCCTAGACCTTACACTGATTGATATTATGCTTCCTCCTAATTTTAGAGTGAATCTCTAGAATCTTGGTTGTTCCCATTGTAACGACCAAGGGCTTCACCATCACTCATGAGCAAAAGAGTGGCTTGTCCTCCCAAATTTAGATTTTTGGTGGCAACATGGATTTTGTGATTCATCACACTTTTACTTTTTTATGCACGTTGTGGGCATCTCGTTTCATAGTGTTGTCCTTTACAAGTAAAGCATCTCCCTTGAGGTCCTACAAGTTTCTTTCCCTTTTCCTGTTCAATGGGAGATGATTCTTGTAACTTAGTAGTCTCAGCTTTCTGGAATTCCTTTTCGAAGCAAAATTACTTAGGGGTATGAATTGAGGGATATTTAGTGAGGGGTATGAAAAAAGAGGTATGAAGAAATGGGTATGAAGTTAGGGATATGAAGAAAGGGGTATGAAGTTAGGGATATGAAGAAAGGAGTATTAAGAAAGGGGTATGAAAAAGGGGTATGAAGAAAGGGGGGTATGAAGTTAGGGGTATTAATTGAGGGGTATGAAGTTAGGGGTATGAGATATTAATTGATTAAAGAAGTATTTTTTTAATTTTAATTTTTTTTCATTATAAACTTTAATTTAAAAAAATTAGGAACTTTAAAATTTTAATTTAAAATTTAATTTTTTTTCTTTTTTTCTTAGGAACTTTAAAATTTTAATTTTTTATCCTTAGAAAAAAAAAAAAAAATCAAAATGTTAGAAAATCAATTTTTTTTCAAAAACTGTAGAAAATTAAAAAAACAAAAACAATTTTTTTTCAAAAACTTATAAAAAAAAAAACCTCAATGTTTTTTTCAAAAAAAAAAAATTCAATGTTTCTTCATACCCCTCACTTCACACCCTTAACTTCATACCAGTTTCTTCACACCCTTAAATTCATACCCCTAACTTCGTACCCCTTTCTTCATACACCTCACTAATTGAATACTTACAAAAACTAATTATTTAATCAATTAATGTTTCATGCCCCTAACTTCATATCCCTAAATTCATACCTCTAACTAATTAAAAACTTACAAAAACCACTTCTTTAATCAATTAATGTCTCATAACCCTAATTTCAGGGTTTAGGGTTCAGGGTTTAGTTAAAGAAGTGGTTTTTGTAAGTATTCAATTAGTTAAGGGTATAATACATTAATTGACTAAAGTAGGTATTGTAAGTATTTAATTAGTTAGGAGTGTAAAGTTAGGGGTATGAAGTGAATGAAGAAAGGGGTATGAAGTGAGAGGTATGAACAAAGTGATATGAGACATTAATTGACTAGCTTAGATATAAAGGATATATATCTAAAAACATTGAGAGTTATCAATCTCGAGGCCCCTATCTCATTTCTTGGGGTTGTGATCTCCAAGATAGGTGGCTTAGGATTGATAACTCTTGGTGGAGGCACCTCGGGATTGATAACTCTCGGTATTTTTAGATATATATCCTTTATATCTAAGCTAGTTTATTAAACAGTTGCAACGGTTGGTTAGTCGATTGTTTTAGTTTAAATATTTTAAATGTTTGCAACGGTTGGTTAGTCGGTTGTTTTAGTTTAAATATTTTAAATGTTTTTGTTAATGTCGAATTTTTTAATAAAAAAAGATTGTTTATGGCGTGACATGTATGACCTCTTTGCCTCCCACCTCCTTGTCTTGTAGGAACGCCTCTCGGCGTAATAAAGAAGTAATTTTTGTAAGTATTCAATTACTTACGTGTATGAAATAAAGGGTATTAATGAGGGATATGAAGAAAGGGGTATGAAGTGAACGAAGTTAGGGGTATCAAGTGAGGGGTATGATGCCTTAATTGATTAAAGAAGTGGTTTTTATAAGTATTCAATTAGTTAGGGGTATGAAGAAAGGGGTATTAAGTGAGGGGTATGAAGAAAAGGATATGAGACATTAATTAATTAAAGAAGTGGTTTTCGTAAGTATTCAATTACTTAGGGGTATGAAGTGAGGGGTATTTAGTGAGGGGTATGAAGAAAGAGGTATGAATAAAGAGGTATGAAGAAATGGGTATGTATAAAAGGGTACGAAGTTAGGAGTATGAATTTACGGGTATGAAGAAAGGGGTATGAAGTTAGGGGTATAAATTTAGGGGTATGAAGAAATGGATATGAGACATTAATTAATTAAAAAAATGGTTTTTGTAAGTATTAAATTATATAGGGGTATGAAGTGAGGGGTATTTAGTGAGGGATATTTAGTGACGGGTATAAATAAAGGGGTATGAATAAAGAGGTATGAATTTAGAGATATAAATAAATGGGTATGAAGTTAGGGGTATGAAGTGAATGAAGTTAGAGGTATGAAGTGAGGGGTATGATACATTAATTGATTAAAGAAATGGTTTTTGTAAGTATTCAAATAGTTAGGGGTATGAAGAAAGGGGTATGAAGTGAGGGGTATGAAGAAAGAGATATGAGATTTTAATTGATTAAAGAAGTGGTTTTTGTAAGTATTCAATTACTTAGGGGTATAAATTGAGGGATATTTAGTGAGGGGTATGAACAAAGAGATATGAAGAAAGGGGTATGAAGTTAGGGATATGAAGAAAGAGGTACAAAGTTATGGGTATGAAGTTAGGGAGTATGAAAAAAGGGGTGTGAAAAAAGGGGTATGAAGATAAGGGTATGAAGAAAGAGGTATGAACAAAGAGGTGTGAAGCGAGGGGTATGAAGTTAGGGGTATGAGACCTTAATTGATTAAAGTTAGGGGTATGAAGAAAGGGGTATGAATTGAGGGGTATGAAGTTAGGGGTATTTAGTGAGGGGTATGAAGTTAGGGGTATGAGACCTTAATTGATTAAAGAAGTATTTTTTTAATTATAAACTTTAATTTAAAAAAATTAGGAACTTTAAAATTTTAATTTTTTATCCTTAGAAAAAAAATAAAAAAATCAAAATGTTAGAAAATCAATTTTTTTCAAAAACTTTAGAAAAAAATCAATGTTTTTTTCCAAAAAAAATAAATGTTTCTTCATACCCCTCACTTCACACCCCTAACTTCATACCCCTTTTTTCGTACTTCCTAAAGTTAGGGTTATGAAGTTAGGGGTATGAATTTAAGGGTGTGAAGAAACTGGTATGAAGTTAGGGTATGAAGAAACATTAACTTTTTTTTTTTTTTAAACATTGTTTTTTTTTTTTTCTAAGTTTTTGAAAAAAAAATTATTTTCTAACATTTTGATGTTTTTTGTTTTTTTTTCAAGGATAAAAAATTAAAATTTTAAAGTTCAAAGAAAAAAGTTAAAGTTTAAATTAAAATCTTAAAATTCCTAATTTTTTAAATTAAAGTTTATAATTAAAAAATTAAAATTAAAAAATACTTCTTTAATCAATTAAGGTCTCATACCCCTAACTTCATACCCCTAACTTCACACCCCTAACTTCATACATTTTTCTTCATACCTTTTTCTTCATACCCCTTTCTTCATACCCCTAACTTCATACCCCTTTTTTCATACCCCTTTCTTAATACTCCCTAACTTCATACCCATAAATTTGTACCCCTTTCTTCATACCTCTTTGTTCATACCCCTCACTAAATATCCCTCAATTCATACACCTAAGTAATTGAATACTTACAAAAACTACTTCTTTAATCAATTAATGTCTCATATACCTTTCTTTGTACCCCTCACTCCATACCCCTTCTTCATACCCTTCACTTCACACCCCTTTCTTCATACACCTAACTAATTGAATAATTACAAAAAATACTTATTTAAACAATAAAGATCTCATACCCCTCACTTCATACCCTTAACTTCATTCACTTCATACCCCTTTCTTAATACCCCTAACTTCACAACTCTTTCTTCATATCCCTAAATTCATACGCCTAACTTCATACCCCTTTCTTCATACCCCTCACTAAATACCTCTCGCTTCATACCCCTAAGTAATTGAATACTTACAAAAACCATTTATTTAATCAATTAATGTCTAATATCTCTTTCTTCATACCCCTCACTTTATACCCCTAAGTAAATGAATACTTACAAAAAACACTTATTTAATCAATTAATTTCGCATATCTTTTTCTTCATACCCCTCACTTCATATTCCTAACTAATTGAATACTTACAAAAACCACTTCTTTAAACAATTAATGTCTCATACCCCTCACTTCATTCACTTTATACCCCTTTCTTCATACCCCTTACTTCATACCTCTTTCTTCATACCCCTAACTTCATCTCTTTTTCATACCCCTCACTTCATACCCCTCGCTTCATACCCCTTTTTTCATATCCATAACTAATTGAATACTTACAAAAACCACTTCCTAATAATCAATTAGTGTCTCATACCCCTAACTTCACTCACTTCATACCTCTTTTTTATATCCCTAACTTCATACCCCTGACTTCACTCACTTCATACCCCTTTTTTATATCCCTAACTTCATACCCCTAACTTCACTCACTTCATACCCCTTTTTTATACCCCTTTTTTCATAACCCTTTTTTCATACCCCTCACTAAATACTTCTCACTTCATACCCTTAAGTAACTGAATACTTACAAAAACCATATCTTTAATCAATTAATATCTCATATCCCTTTCTTCATACCCCTTTCTTCATACCCCTTTTTCATACCCTTAACTAATTGAATACTTACAAAAACCACTTTTTTAATCAATTAAGATCTCATACCCATCACTTCATACCCCTAACTTCATATCTCCCACTTCATATCCCTAACTTCATACCCCTAACTTCATACACATAACTAATTGAATACTTACAAAAACCACTTCTTTAAATAATTAATGTCTCATACCCCTAACTTCATTCACTTCATACCCCTTTCTTCATACCCCTAACTTCATATCCCTTACTTCATACCTCTTTCTTCATACCCCTAACTTTATATTTCTTTTTTCATACCCCTTTCTTTATAACCCTCATTTCATACCCCTTTCTTCATATCCATAACTAATTGAATACTTTCAAAAGCCACTTCTTTAATCAATTAGTGTCTCATACCCCTCACTTCATACCCTTAACTTCACTCACTTTATACCCTTTTCTTTATACCCACTAACTTCATATCTTTAACATCATATCACTTTATTCATACCCCTAACTTAATACCCATTTATTCATACCCCTTTATTTATAACCCTTTCTCCATACCTCTTTCTTTGCATCCCTCACTAAATACCCATCACTTCATACCCCTAACTATTTTAATACTTACAAAAACCACATATTTAATCAATTAAAATCTCATATCCCTTACTTCGTACCCCTTTATTCATACCCCTCACTTAATACCCCTAACTAATTGAATACTTAAAAAAAACCCTCACTTCATACCGCTAAATTCATATCCATAACTTCATATCCCTCACTTCATACCCCTAAATTCATAACTTTTTTTTCATACCCCCTTTCTTCATACCCTAACTAATTGAATACTTACAAAAACCACTTCTTTAATCAATTAATATCTCATACCCATCACTTCATACCCCTAACTTCATTCACTTTATACTCCTTACTTCACATCCCTCACTTCATACCCCTAACTTCATACCCCTAACTAATTAAATACTTATAAAAACCACTTTTTTAATCAATTAATATCTCATACCCCTAACTTCATACTCCAAATTAATTGAATACTTACAAAACCCACTCTTTTAACTGAACCCTAAACACTAAATCTTAAATTTAGGGTTATGAAACATTAATTAAATAAAGAAGTTTTTATAAGTATTCAATTAGTTAGGGGTATGAAGTTAGGGGTATAAAGTTAGGGGTATTAGACATTAATTGATTAAAAAAAAATTGTAAGTATTCAATTAGTGAGAGGTATGAAGTTAGGGGTATGAGACATTAATTGCTTAAAGAATTGGTTTTTGTAAGTACTCAATTATTGAGGGATATGAAGAAAGGGGTATGAAGTTAGGGGAATAAATAAAGGGGTATTAAGTTGGGGTATCAAGAAATAGGTATGAGTTTAGGGGGATGAAGAAGTGGTTTTTTTAAGTATTTAATTAGTTAGGGATATGAAGTTAGGGGTATGAAGTTAGGGGTGTGAAGTGAGAGGTATGAAGAAACATTGATTTTTTTTTTTTTTAAACATTGATTTTTTTTTTATTTTCTAATGTTTTTTAAAATAAATTGATTTTCTAAAGTTTTGATTTTTTTTTTGTTTTTTTTTTCTAAGGTTAAAAAAATTAAAATTTTAAATATTCTAAGAACAAAAGGAAAAAAAAAAATTAAAGTTAAAATTAAAATTTTAAAGTTCCTATTTTGATTTAATTAAAGTTTACAATTCAAAAAAAAAAAGATCTCATACACCTAACTTCATACCCCCAACTTCTTTGCCCTCAATTCATACCCATTTCTTCATACTCCTCACTTCATACCTCTCTCTTCATACCCCTCTCTTC
This sequence comes from Wollemia nobilis, assembly GCA_028583015.1. Classification (NCBI taxonomy): domain Eukaryota; kingdom Viridiplantae; phylum Streptophyta; class Pinopsida; order Araucariales; family Araucariaceae; genus Wollemia; species Wollemia nobilis. The sequence goes on from JAQPPZ010011525.1 coordinate 338,865, forward strand.
ATATCCTTATCTTCATACCCCTAACTTCATAGCCTTCACTTCACACCCATTTCTTCATGCCCCTCACTTCATACACCTTTATTAATACCTCTTCCTTCATACCATTTTCTTCATACCCCCTAACTTCATACCTCTAACTCATACCCCTCTATTAATACAACTTTCTTCATACTCGTCACTAAATACCCTTCACTTCATACCCCTAAGTAATTGAATACTTATAAAAAACCACTTCTTTAATCAATTAATGTCTCATATCTTTTCTTCATACCCCTTTATTCATACCTCTAACTAATTGAATACTTACAAAAATAACTTCTTTAATAAATTAAGGTCTCATACCCCACTTCATACCTCTAACTTCATTCCCTTCATACCCCCTAGCTTCATACTCCTTTCTTTTTTCTTCATAACCCTAAATTTATATCCCTAACTTCATACCCCTTTATTCATACCTCTCACTAAATACCTCTCACTTCATACGCCTAAGTAATTGAATACTTACAAAATTCACTTTTTTAATCAATTAATATCTAATATCACTCACTTCATACCCCTCACTTCACACCTCTTTATTCATACCCCCAACTAATTGAATACTTACAAAAATCAATTCTTTAATCAATTAAGTCTCATACGCCTCACTTCATACCCCTATCTTCATTCACTTTATACCCCTTTCTTCATACCCCTTTATTCATAAATATTTCTTCATATCCCTCACTAAACACCCCTCACCTCATACCCCTAAGTAATTGAGTACTTAAAATACCATTTTTTTAATTAATTAATGTATCATATCCTTTTCTTAATATCCTTCCCTTCATACCCATTTGTTCACGTCCTTAACTAATTCAATACTAATAAAAATCACTTATTTAATTAATTAACGTCTCATACCCCTCACTTCATACCCCTATATTCATTCACATCATACCCCTTTCTTCATACCCTCTAACTTCATACCCCATAACTTCATACCCCTAACTAATTGAATACATACAAAAACCACTTCTTTAATCACTTAAGGTCTCATAAACCTCACTTCATACCCTTAACTTCATTCACTTCATACACCTTTCATACCTCCTACCTTCATACCCCTTTCTTCAAACCCCTTTACTCATACCCTTTTTTTCATACCCTTTAATAAATACCCCTCACTTCATACCCCTAAGTAATTGAATACTTACAAAAACCACTTCATTAATTAATTAATGTTTTATGTCCTTTTTTCATACCCCTCACTTCATACCCCCAACATTATTCACTTTATACCCCTTTATTCATACGCCTTACTTCATACCCCTCATTTTATATCTTTAACTTCATTCACTTCATACCCCTCACTTCATACCCCTAAGTAATTGAATACTTACAAAAACCACTTCTTTAATCAATTAATGTCTCATATCCCTTTCTTCATACCTCTCACTTCATACCCCTTTCTTCATACCCCTACTTTATACCCCTTTCTTCATACCTCTAACAAATTAAATACTTACAAAAATTATTTTTTTAATCAACTAAGGTCTCATTCCCCTCACTTCATACCCCTAACTTCATTCACTTTATACCCATTTCTTCATACCCCTAACTTCATACCCTTTACTTCATACCCCTAACTTCATACCCCTAAATTCATATCCCTAACTAATTAAATACCTACAAGAACCATTTATTTAATTAATTAATGTCTCATACCCCTAACTTCATACCTCTAACTAATTGAATACTTACAAAAACCACTTCTTTAATCAATTAATGTATCATATCCCTAACATAAGGGTTTAGGGTTTAGTGTTTTTTATAAGTATTCGATTATTAGGGGTATGAAGTGAGGGGTATAAAGTTAGGGGTATTAGACATTAATTGATTAAAAATTTGATTTTTATAAATATTCAATTAGTGAGGGGTATGAAGTTAGGAGTATGAGACATTAATTGATTAAAGAATTGGTTTTTGTAAGTACTCAATTAGTGAGGGGTATGAAGTGAGGGGTATGAAAAAATATATGAAGTTAGGGGTATGAAGTTATGGGTATGAAGAAAGGGGTATAAAGTTAGGGGTATGAAAAAGGGGTATAAATTTAGGGGTATGAAGTGACGGGTATGAAGAAACATTGATTTTTTTTAAAAGAATGTTGATTTTTTTGGATTTTCTAAAGTTTTTGAAAAAATTTGATTTTCTATCGTTTTTATTTTTTGTTTTCTTTTTTCTCAGGTTAAAAAATTATAATTAAAATTAAAATTTTAAAGTTCCTCAAGAAAAAAAAAAAATTAAATTAGATTTTTAAAGTTCCTAATTTTTTTAATTAATATTTCAATAAAAATAAAATTAAAAAAAAAAAAAAACTCTTCTTTAATCAATTAAGGTCTCATACCCCTCACTTCATACCCCTCACTTTATACGCCTTTCTTAATACCCCTCTCTTCATACCCCTAACTTTAATAAATTAAGGTAAGATACCCCTAACTTCATACCCCTCACTACACACCCCTTTCTTCATACCCCTAACTGTATATCCCTTTCTTCATTCCCCCTAACTTCATACCTCTAATTTCATACCCTTTTTCTCATACCTTTAACTTCATACCACTTTATTCATACCCCTTTCTTCATACCCCTCACTAAATACCCCTAAGTAATTGAATACTTACAAAAACTACTTTAATCAATTAATGTCTCATATACCTTTCTTCATACCCTTCACTCCATACCCCTTTCTTCATACCCCTCACTTCACACCCCTTTCTTCATACACCTAACTAATTGAATAATTACAAAAAATACTTCTTTAAACAATAAAGGTCTCATACCCCTCACTTCATACCCTTAAATTCATTCATTTCATACCCCTTTCTTAATACCCCTAACTTCACACCCCTTTCTTCATATCCCTAAATTCATACCCCTTAACTTCATACCCCTCACTAAATACCCCTCACTTTATATTCCTAAGTAATTGAATACTTACAAAAATCACTTCTTTAATTAATTAATATCTTATATCTCTTTCTTCATACCCCTCACTTTATACCCCTAAGTAATTGAATACTTACAAAAATAAACTTATTTAATCAATTAATGTCGCATATCTCTTTCTTCATACCCCTCACTTCATACCCCTAACTAATTGAATACTTACAAAAACCACTTCTTTAAATAATTAATGTCTCATGCCCCTCACTTCATACCCCTAACTTCATTCACTTCATACCTCTTTCTTCATACCCCTAACTTCATTCACTTTATACCCCTTTCTTCATACCCTTAACTTCATACCCCTTACTTCATACCTCTTTCTTCATACCCCTAACTTCATATCTCTTTTTCATACCCCTTTCTTCATACCCCCTCACTTCATACCCCTTTCTTCATACCCATAACTAATTGAATACTTACAAAAACCACTTCCTTAATCAATTAGAGTCTCATATCCATAACTTCACTCACTTCATACCCTTTTTTTATACCCCCTAACTTCATACCCTTTTCTTCATACCCCTAACTTAATGCCCCTTTATTCATACCTCTTTATTCATACTCTTTTCTTCATACGCCTCAATAAATGTCTCACTTCATACCCTTAAGTAATTGAATACTTACAAAAACTACATCTTTAATCAATTAATGTCTCATATCCCTTTCTTCATACCCCTCACTTCATATCCCTCTTTTCATACCTTTAACAAATTGAATACTTACAAAAACTACTTTAATCAATTAAGATCTTATACCCATCACTTTATACCCCTAACTTCATTCACTTCATACCCGTAACTTCATATCCCTTACTTCATATCCCTAACTAATTGAATACTTACAAAAACCACTTCTTTAAACAATTAATGTCTCATACCCCTCACTTCATACCCCTAAATTCATTCACTTCATACCTCTTTCTTCATACCCCTAACTTCATATCCCTTACTTCATACCTCTTTCTTCGTACCCCTAACTTCATATCTTTTATTTCATACCCCTTTTTTTATAACCCTCATTTCATACCCCTTTCTTCATACCCATAACTAATTGATTACTTACAAAAACCACTTCTTTAACTTCACTTACTTCATACTCTTTTATTTATACCCACTAACTTCATACCCCTAACATAATATCGCTTTCTTCATACCCTTAACTTAATACCCATTTATTCATACCCCTTTATTCATAATCCTTTCTCCATACCCCTTTATTTATATCCCTCACTAAATACCCCTCACTTCATACCCCTAACTATTTTAATACTTACAAAAACCACATATTTAATCAATTAATGTCTCATATCCCTTTCTTCATACCCCTCACTTCATACCCCTTTCTTCATACCCCTCACTTAATACCCCTAGCTAGTTGAATACTTAAAAAAACCCCTCACTTCATACCACTAAATGCATACCCGTAACTTCACACCCCTCACTTCATACCCCTAAATTCATACCATTTTTTCATACCCCCTAACTTCATACCCCTTTATTCATATCCATTTCTTCATACCCCTTTCTTCATACCCCTCACTTCATATCCCAAAGTAATTGAAAACTTAGAAAAATTGCTTCTTTAATCACTTAATGTCTCATATCCCTTTCTTCATACCCCTAAATAATTGAATACTTACAAAAACCACTTATTTAATCAATTAAGGTCTCATACCCCTAACTTCATTCACTTTATACCCCTTTCTTTATACCTCTAACTTCATACCCCTTTCTTCATACCCCTAAATTTAAATCCTTAAATTCATATCCCTCACTTCATACCCTTAAATTCATACCCCTCATGTCATACCCCTAAGTAATTGAATATTTACAATAACCATTTTTTAAATCAATTAATGTCTCATATCTCTTTATTCATACCTCTTTATTCATATCGTTTTATTCATACCCCTTTCTTCATATCCATTTCTTCATACCACTCACTAAATACCCCTTACTTCATACCCCTAAGTAATTGAATATTTACAAAAACCACTTCTTTAATCAATTAATGTCTCACATCTCTTTCTTCATACCCCTCACTTTATACCCCTTTCTTCATACCTCCAACTTCATACCCCTTTTTTCATACCTCTCACTAATTGAAAACTTACAAAAACCATTTTTTTAATCAATTAAGGTCTCATACCCCTCACTTCATACCTCTAACTTCATACCCCTTTCTTAATATTCCCTAGCTTCATACCCCTAACTTCATTCTCCTTTCTTCATACCCCATTATTAATACCCTTAACTTCATACCCCTTTCTTCATAACCCTCACTAAATACCTCAATTCATACCCTTACGTAATTTAATACTTACAAAAACCATTTTTTAATCAATTAATGTCTCATATCCCTTTCTTCATACCCCTCACTTCATACCCATTTCTTTATACCTCTCACTTCATACTCCTTTCTTCATACCCCTACCTAATTGAATACTTACAAAAACTAAATTTTTAATCAATTAAGGTCTCATACCCCTCACTTCATACCCCTAACTTCATTCAGTTCATACCCCTTTCTTCATTTCACTAACTTCATACCCCTTTCTTCATACCCCTTTATTGATAGCTCTTTCTTCATTACCCTCACTAAATACCCCTTACTTCATACCCCTATCTAATTGAATACTTACAAAAATAATTTTTTTAATCAATCAATGTCTCATATCCTTTTCTTCATACCCCTCACTTCATACCCCTCACTTCATACCTCTTTCTTCATACCCTAACTAATTGAATACTTACAAAATCCATTTTTTTAATCAATTAAGGCTACCCTAACTAATTGAATACTTACAAAATCCATTTTTTTAATCAATTAAGGCCTCATACCCCTCACTTGATACCCCTAACTTCATTCACTTCATACCTCTTTCTTCATATCCCTAACTTCATACCCCTCACTTCATACCCATTTTTCATACTCCTCACTTCATACCCATTTTTCATACCAATAACTAATTGAATACTTACAAAAACCACTTCTTTAATCAATTAGTGTCTCATACCCCTCACTTCATACCCCTAACTTCACTCACTTCATATCCCTTTCTTTATACCCCCTAACTTTATACCCATTTTTCATACTCCTAACTTCATACCCTTTATGCATACCCCTTTCTTCATACTCCTTTCTTCATATCCCTCACTAAATACCCCTCGCTTCATACCCTTAAGTAATTAAATACTTATAAAAATGGTAGTTCAAGTTCACCACTTACAAGGTAGTCTAGGAGGGAATGCATCAATATTGTAACTAGTCCCTAACCTAGAATGGTGATTGAATTTGTTCTAATTGGGTAACACATATGGTTATATGCCCTACAGTAAATGCACTTGAAGTTACTTCAAAAATGATCTAGTTTTCTCTCTTTATCATTGGAGAAGACAATTCATCTAGAGTATTTCCTACAAGACCATTGGTCCTCTGGAGACATATTAGGCCATCCAATTTGATAGTGATGCATGCTAGATGTAAAGTAGACTAGTCTCCCTATGTGAGCAGTTAGAGAAGCAACATTGGTATCTAAAATTAAATATTCATAGTGCATCTAAAATTAGCCACTTAAAGCTAATACAACTTAAATTATGATGGTTTTAAATGTTATAAATCAAATATTTCAATAAATGTAGGATCAAAGTGGAGAATTGTCCCTAATATTAAAAGGAAAGTTTGTAGAAATCTTGATCTTGCAAATTCGGTTGGTATAGAAAGATTTTTTTAAAATTTATTTGACTTAAAAGAAAAGTTGAGGAAGGAAAGAGCTTGAGTGATTTGCAATGGAAGAAATGGTTCTAATGTATAATAGTCAAGTTGTTGTATGGTCACTATGTGGTCATAAGATAATACAATTCACATAACAAATTTTAAAAAATAATAAATGTTATAATATAATAAAATATTAAACACTATAAAAATATATTATTGTAAATAATTAAATAATAATAAAAAAAAAAAATTAAAAAATCTTGAGGTACTCCTCAGGATGAGTTTTAGGGCATATTGTAGCCCAGATACTTCCCTCAGTTGAGCAATGAAAATATATATTAGAATTATTTAACAAAAATAATATATTATAATTATTATAACTATAAAAATAAAAATAAAGAAAATATATTTATATAGAATTGAAAAGACCCGGCCATATTATATTATATATTATAGTGGTAATATAACAAGATACAAATTGTGTCAAACATAAACAAACCTAAATTTCCACCTTAAAATTTTAAAATTTATTTATTAAACTAACATCATTAAATATAAAAACATAATATATTATAATAAATAACTTAAATTACCTAGTTAAATATGAGGAACATACCTTATCAAAATTCTCGAATATTTTGGTCAGCTGAATTTGTGTCCATGTGGAAAATCAGTAAAAGGGAGAAAAGACTTGGAAAACCGAAAGCAAAGCAAGAGCAAAAACCCACAACTACTTATGCTCTGCTTTCCCCTTCCTCCATTCAACTCTAAAACCATTTGTTACAGCCTTGTCATCTCCTTTGTTTCTTTTATTCGCCCCACCCCCCCCCCTTTTATTCACCTAAATTGCTTTAATGGTTATGTTTCACTCAAAAACATACACGGATTATAAATAAACCGTTTAATCAACCAATAATCATTCTAGCTTGCTTTGAAAAAGAGGTGAAATTATAATTGCTTGGTCCATTTGTCTTTGTTTATTATAATTGTGAAATTATAATAAACATTCACACAGTACAATCTCAATCCTATATTTATGTCTTTGCTTTCATATGAAATTATAATTGCTTGGTCCATTTTCCTCTACCCTTTCAAATAGATAGATAAGTTGAAACCACTTACTTGTTGTTCCCAGTCTGTACATGAAGTTAGAACGACCAATAAAATTGTTTGTGTGAAAAGACCACTAAAAATTCCAAGCCAAAGTCCCTGAAATATCCATAAAAATGTGTCATAGATAGGAAATTTAAATGTAAAAGAGAAATATTACTACTCATTTATCTCTACACATCAACATTTTGACTGCAGCCTGCTAAGAGGCATGTGCCTTTTCTACTCTTTGGTAGGAATCTAATTCTGAAACAAGCCCTTCATTCTTCCATATTTATTACTTAATAGTATCTACGTCAGCTAAAAGATTAATCTGGCAATTTGCTTCATTTTTTAAATATTAAATTACAGCAAAGTCCAGCTTTTGATGGAGAGTAGTTTCCATCTAAGGAGTAATTAAAGTCAAATGATGAGATGAAGAACAACTATTAATTTGAAGTTGAGTTTATGCTTGCTATTGGTTAATGGCTAGACATATATTATCAACAGTTTCTAGTATCGGGCATCCTATTCTAAATGAACAAATTTGATTAAACAGATTAGCAATATCAACTATTATAGCCTTTAAAATACTACATTCATGCTTGAACATGGAAAATATTCTCATACTGGCATGGTCTACATTTGGAATGATCTAGCCAGATTGAAGTGTACAATCAGGAATTTGTGCTTTTATTTATAGAATGCATGCAGGGCTTCTTACCATTTGTCATCAAAAATCTTGAGCTGTGACAGATTAAAGAGTCAAACAATTCACCAAGGTTGTCGTTCAGAGTCTTAGGCAGTGAAAGTAGAAATTTTGAGGCTTTGGAAATAAAGAAAGAAAAGACAGATTTACTTACCTTGCCACCCACGTGCAGTACAAAGGCCAAGGTGACAGCTACGGGAATCCCAACCACATAGTATGCTCCAAGATTAACATAAGCACCCAATTTCTGCCATCCACATCCTCTAGCAATCCCTGCAAATTTATTTTCCAAAAACATGACTTCAATAGGTGGTGTGTTTGAGATATATCCTTATAGTATTCATGATTTCAAAATGAATATGATGCTAGGTCCCAATAAATTTAGAAGATAATTCTCAACCTGACAGAACACCCTGTATCCCATCCATAATTGTTGAGGCTGCAAGCAGTGGCATCATGCTTGCAACATAATCAACAACTTCCTGCTCATTGCTGAAAGCATAGCCCCAAACATTTCGTATAGAGAATAAAGTGCATCCCATGAGTGATTGCCATAGAGACCGCAACATACACTGCTAGACGTGCAGCACGTGAGTGTGCAGCTCCTAGTTCATTTGAAACTCGTGTACTGCGATGCAAAGTTATGAAAAACTCTAATTGGACCAGATTTGGATTCAACATTGACGATCTGACATTTTAAAAATTAAGCTTCAATAGCTTAGATGACTAACAGAAACAGAGCAGAGATTTACTAGTTAGCCATACTAACCTTACAGCAGCACCAAGTCCAAAGGGAATCATATATGAAAGAGAAGCAGTCTTCAGGCTACAAAATATCAAAGCTAGCTCAGGGTGAAGTAAAGTAAATCCATAGAAGTCCCATTAATTATTAAGCTTCATTCAAAATTAAAACTCTAGTATTAGATATACATACCAGATTGAAAGAAGGGATGTCTCAAGTTTTGGATTAGGCAACAGACCAGATAAGAGAATAAGCATTTCAAAGGACCAATACTCCAAGTTGTTGACAGATATAAAAGTATGAATAGAACATAATCAATGGCATTGTATTATATGCAATGCATTGTTAACAACTTGCAGTATAGTATGATAAACAAAAAAGACTGGTGTATTTCAAGTTCCTCATGATAAGAATAGCAAGAAGAGTGCAAAGAAACGTAATAAACACAAACTAAAAATGTGTTTGAGGCAGTGCATAAATGTCTTAAATTGAACAGCAATTAGTAGGTGAAGAGAGTGAATTAGTATACCAGATCATCACTGCAGATGGAACAGCAAGTTGGAGAAAATGTTTAATGTCATGTAAAGACTCTTTTGTAAAGGGCGTCCATGTCTTCTTACATGAAGGTGACAGCTTAATATAAAGTACCAGGAGTGCCACATTGACCCAGTTGGAAATGCTGTTTGCCAAGGCAGCCCCTTTATTACCTAATCCGACTTTAAATACCAGAACCCAGCAGATGGGGACATGGAAACACAAAGCGATTGCAGAGCCGCACATCATGGCAAAAACAATGCTTTGTGTTTGAAGAAATTTTACAAGGGGCTGAAGTACTGCATAGGCAAACAAACTGGGAATCATCCATCTTGCAAATTTCCCTGCTTCAAAAGATATCAAAGGGTTCTGTCCAAGGGCAGCAAGAATGTGACCCATATATGCCCACACCACAGCGAGTGGTATGCTTACACAAAGAAGAGCAACAATTGCTCTCTGGGTATGAATCCCAAGCATATGGTATTGCTTTGCCCCATATGACTGTCCGCACAGAGTTTCCAAAGCACTTCCCATTCCCATCTGTACACAATGAAAAAAAAAAAAAATTGGAAAAAAAGAAAGCCAGTCCGCTATACAACACTGCATTCATGACTAGTCATCAGACATGAATCTTCCCTTTTTTGATAAAAAAAAGGCTAGTATTAACTTCAGGCTTCAGCCATAAACAAAATTGAACCATGAGAAGTGCCAACGATATTGTAAGAGCTACTTCATAGTGCAGGAACACAAATTTGATATGAGTTGGATTACACTGTTGTATACTTTTGGACCAATTTTGATTTTTAAACAATAATTGAGTAAGACTATGTTACCAGAAATGGAACAGCCAGGAGCCATTTCTTTCTGAAATCCGTTTCCCAACACATAGACATGGCTTAGGCTGTTTCGGGTCCGCCACAAACTGTTGACCATATCAGCAAAAACATCAAAAATACAGAGACTATCTTCTGATATTATCATAATATCAAGTAACTACCCCAACCATTGTTACTAACTCTATTTTTTGGTTCATTAACTTCAACTTCCCATTCAAATAAACCTCTCTCCAATCGGTAGGATGCTTCACAGATTTTCTATTTTATATTATATATTTCATTTGAAGGATGTCGTCTGCTGATTCTAAATGCAGTATCTAAGGTTATTTGTCCTATATGAACATTGTTTGTTAACTCAACATTGAATCTGAAATGAAGATCAATAAAATTATAATCAATATGTGCACACATACATATATTAGTACAAAATTCATGACAGTAAAACATTTCTATATAAGTTGTGTCTTTATTTACATCAATTTATGATATTGAACTAAAATCAACAAACGAGAGTGCAAACTGCATATAGCTTTGACCTGACACCATTGTATAATCTATAATGAACTAAAAAATACTAATTATGATTTAATTTCAAAATTCAATCTAGTATACAAAATAAGGATGAACTATAACCGAGCTTAAGCACTATATAAGGATGAACTATAATGGAGCTTAAGCACTAAATAAGGATGAACTATGGCAAATTCTCAAATGAAACCTTTCTTTGCCATGTTTTGTTTTATGAGGATTTACAAAATAAGGATGAACTATAACCGAGCTTAAGCACTAAAAAGAACACTGAAAAAAAAAAAACAAAGAAATGTTTTGTGGTGAATACCAGCACATTGAAGCCAGAGACATTGGCAAAGGAAGTAGCAATAGATGCACTAGAGAGAGCAAGCTCGTCCAAATGTCCGACCAGCATGACAGAGATCACCTGCAAGCAACACTGCAACAAATTCACCGCCACCATGGGGCCTGCTATCCAGCATTGTTTTTTAACTTCCTCCCATATTACACCCCCATTGCACTTGACATCATCGGAAGGGTCTACAACATCATTGCTCTCCACGCCGTGCTCATCTCCAAACGAAAAAATCAACTCATTATTGGCTATAAGCGGTTTCTTCAACATATCGTGATTCTCAAAGCCATGAGCCTGAATTGAATCATGCCTCTCCATGTCTAATCCAATCAAGACAATATACCCCACCAACTTATTTTAAAAAAAAATTAAAAAAATTATGAATGATGCAACAGAATCTAGAATCAGAAATGGAAAATTGCTTTTGTCCCAGCAGACAGGTGTATGAGGATCCAAGGATGATTAGAAACTATGATCACAAGTTCTTTTATGGTTGTCTGGTGAGTTCAAAGATGAACTCCATCGCCATTAAAAAACCTAGGGACTAACTGGTTCTATACATCATCTTTTTCCAAAATGCAGAGTCAAAAAATTCTTGGACTGACATGAATTAAACAAGGTTATACAATCATCCCATATCAATCTCATCTTCTGCTATTGTGGAGGATGGGATGGCCAGAGGAATGGATATTCCATGGAGGTTCCTAAGGCTTCTCCTGACATTTGGATGTGAACCCTGAACCTCAACCTCAACCTGGTCAAGCCGATTGGATGAGTAAGTCGGACCAGAGCCGTGTGACTCTACGTCACCCACCTTGCATGAATAGATTATGGTAGAAATACAAGGACTTAATAGATTATTGTCCAAATACATGAATTTACTTTCACTTTTAAATAGTATCTAAAAGTAGAGTGAAGAGTTTCACGAGACTACTAAAATGGAGTTTCCGGCAAGTGGACTATTCTTTTATTTTATGTTTTGTTTTAATGCAACACTATGGAATTTAAAACAGATTGGCGTTTTTGAGATGCAATTTTTTTTATAGGTATCTGACAAAGAGTCCAAGACTTTTATTTTAAGACAAAAAAATATTTAATAAAGGCTTGACAAAACATTTCAAACAAATATATTTTTAAATTAATTCTGATTTTTAGAATTATAAATTTTGTTTTTGCTTTTGTTTATATTTATTTTTTTAATGAGTTTATACAAGTTTTTATAAAGGGTTTTTGTTCTTCATATTGAATGGAGTTGGAATCTTAAAATTCTTTAAAAGAGGTTGAAACCTTTATCACTACAGTAAACTTACAATTTAAATTTTATTTTTATTTATTAAAAATATAATTAAAAACACCTTTTGAAATTTCCAAGGATTAGGTGTCTTTCGTTTCTTTTTGGGCGCTTTAGGGTTTTTGGGCTACTGGATTCTTGTACTAAGAAAGGATGTAAAATCAGAACCACTAGGTCTCTAGTTTGTGTGGAGATTGAAATTAAGCAAACACATTGTTAGTTGCTGACCCTAGGCACAACTATGGGAGAAAGAATTTATAATTCATCATGGATAAAAATAACCTAAGGATAAAGGATCTAGTGTTGGGCTTTGGGAAGCTACTATGGGCAAGATGGGTAAGCATCTCTTAGAGGTGATAGCAGCACTTAAAGCAATGATTGGCTTTATTTGACAATTGTTGGTCTCTATCAAATATGGTCACATTCATGTGTGTGTTATCTTCTGACACTTGCATTGTAGATGTTGAACCTTCCATAAATATCAATTATCCAGAAGGAAGTGCCTACAAATTCCATGGAATAAAATGTGGGAAAACATGAAATTTTATTCATTTATATTGGCCCTTGTGTCACCAAAGAAACCATGATTGATATTGCCTGTGTTTGAGGTTATCAATCAATAAAGTGTGTATGTGAGTATAGATGTTTCTTCAAGTTTCTGGATAGATCTTTAGGGGAGATGCATTTTATGAGAGTGCCCAAGTCAGAACTGAGTGCAAGGGAGCCAACAAGCCTGGATGTCTTCTCTACTTGACCATTTTGTCTGTTCCCGGTTCAATGTTAGCTAGTTTTCTAGGTTCTTAAGGTTACTTTACTGTATTATATTGTAATTTTACAGTCAGGATTTGTTTAACCTTGTTTTACCTTCCTTGGATACCTTTCAGTTAGTATGACCTCAAAAATATGTATTTCAATTCTCTTTATGCAGTAATTGTATTATTGGCTATGAACTTCTTTTTACCTGGAAGTCTCTAATGCTTTTTTTCTTGATCAAGAAAATTTGCTCTTCAGTTAACACTCATCTAAGGTTCAGTAGGTATTTACTGCAATATGAATGTGGTAGGCACTATAGGACTTTGGAGAGATAATTACGCTTGTAGTTACTGAGGCACGAAAAAGACGTGGCCTACATGGAAACATAGTATTTCACTACATCAATATTGAAGCAACAAATGCTGAGCCATTTTGTGATATTTTACTTTTCCAATTAAATTTTTGCTTTACCCAGTGTTGAAAGGGCTTCCACACAAATTTGAAAGAGAGGAATTTTGGCATTTATTACGTAGGATTGTGTATTGGTACAGTTGGTCCTTAACCTCCGAAAGTAATTCAGCTAAGACGTAGGTTTGGTCAATGGCAAGACGATGAGGCAACTCCAAGGGCGGGCTCCAAGTTGGAGTTCTTTAAGTATGTTGAAGTTGTGAAGCTAACAGGGAACATGATCATACTTGTTGGGCAGGTAAAATGTTTTGAGCAATCTTTTTTTGCATTGAAACTCAATCTTGTTTTGTGTGATGCTTGTTTTCAGCATGCATGATTTAATTCTGTTACTTATAAGTTATATATGTAGTCATTCTAATATCTTTGGAAATTTATCCCAGGTTACTTTTCGTGCAAAAAATTGGCAAAGAAAACCAACTTTCTCATCGAGACATTTTCCCATAGGATTTGGGAGTGGTATGGTTAATGGATCTAATGAAAGTGAAACTATTTTTTGCATTAGTTTGAATTTCATATAATTTAGAAAATAGATAAAATTTAGTCCATGCACATAATATAGGTTGCAAGGTACAAAGGTCAAGAGAGGCGTGCACAATCTGAATTCCATAACCGAGAGTGGACAAATGCAAAACTTTTGCTACATGATGAAAAGGTAAATGAATTTTTTTCTCAGAGAATGGTTTTATATGGATATAAAATTTATTAGATTTAATATCGTAGTATTAACTAATTCTTGTCGTATTTAGGGTTCTGGCCCCACTACTGGTCCACATCTTGGCTTTTTGTTATATGTTGTTCTTGAACACCCCTTTCTTGTATTGTTCAATCGGTTGAACCTTCCAAAATGAGAGGTAATGTTTGTATGTGGAAACTACCCAAAAAATAACAATGTTGCTTGATTGATCTTGAGGTAATAAAATTCTCTCGAAACAATTTTCAATCTTTGAACGTAAAAATAATCCTCTTAATCTTACATATTCTATCTGGTTACATGGATCAGACTAGGAATTTTTTGGAAAATAAGAGGAATCAACATCCCATATTTGGTCTCTAAACTCTTGTTCATGCTACATTGAGCCGAACTCAGCAGCATGAAAAATATTTTTTAAAGCTGAAAGGTGAATTTTGTAAACTAAGTGCACATGGGTGTTGTATGTGGGTATCTCTTTCTTATAGATAACCCCTTTGTAATTTTTGGCTATTGTTTATAACTCCTTTCTAGTTGAAAATATAGCATATTGCAGATTCTAACCTGGTCTTAGTACTGTTGTTTTGGATGATGTATTTAAGCATATGAAAACTGAAGGTCAAATGTATGTTGTAGGATTCTTCATACATTGTGCAAGTTGATTAAATTAGAAGTGACTTATAAGAGTGGATGTCATTGATGAATCTTGCAAAAATTGTAATATGTAATCAAGGGACATCATTGGTGGTTTCAGCATGGTGATTTCATCCTCTCGGAATAATTTGTTTTGGTTATGTAAAAAAATTTACTAAGGTTTTGTTCAGACCATTTAATGGCATATCATACAAGATAATAATTTTGTGAGAGAGGTAATTCAATCCATGTAAATATAATTGGAGTAATTTTTTGGACCTTATTTTATAATACAAGGCACTAGAGTCCTTATATGTACATGTCTAGACATACATGTTTCCCTCTCATGTTTGACAAATTGAGGTTTGAGTTTATTCTAATTAGGTAACGCATATGGTTATATGCCTTGCAGTAAATGCATTTGAAGTTACTAAAAAAAATGATCTATTTTTCTCTCTTTATCATTGGAGAAGACAATTTATCTAGAGTGTTTCCTACAAGACTATTGGTCCTATGGAGACATATCAGGCCATCCAATTTAATAGTGATGCATGCTAGATGCAAAGTAGACTAGTCTCCCTATGTGAGCAATCAGAGAAGCAACATTGGTATCTAAAATTAAATATTCATAGTGCATCTAATATTAGCCACTTAAAGCTAATACAACTTAAATGACGATGGTTTTAAATGTTATAAATCAAATATTTTAAATATTGGATTTTTGATGAATAAGTGTAGGATCAAAGTGGAGAATTGTGCCTAACATTAAAAGGAAAATTTGTAGCAATCTTCATCTTGAAAATTTGGTTGGTATAGAAAGTTTTTTTTTAATTTATTTGACTTAAAATAAAAGTCGAGGAAGGAAAGAGCTTGAGTGATTTGCAATGGAAGAAATGGTTCTAATGTATAATAGTCAAGTTGTTGTATGGTCATTATGTGATCATAAGATAATACAATTCACATAAAAAATTTTAATATAATAAAATATTAAAAACTATAAAATATATTATTGTAAATAATTAAATAATAATAAAAAATAATAATTAAAAAAAAATCCTGAGGTACTCCTCACAATGAGTTTTAGGGCAGATTGTAGCCCAGATACTTCCCTCAGTTGAGCAACGAAAATATATATTAGAGTTATTTAACTAAAATAATATATTATAATTATTATAACTATAACTATAAAAATAAAAATAAAGAAAGTATATATATTTATATAGAATTGAAAATATCCAACCATATAACCCAGGTGTTCCTACAAGACCATTGGTCCTCTGGAGACATATCAGGCCATCCAATTTGATAGTGATGCATGCTAGATGCAAAGTAGACTAGTCTCCCTATGTGAGCAATCAGAGAAGCAACATTGGTATCTAAAATTAAATATTCATAGTGCATCTAATATTAGCCACTTAAAGCTAATACAACTTAAATGACGATGGTTTTAAATGTTATAAATCAAATATTTTAAATATTGGATTTTTGTTGAATAAGTGTAGGATCAAAGTGGAGAATTGTGCCTAACATTAAAAGGAAAATTTGTAGCAATCTTCATCTTGAAAAATTGGTTGGTATAGAAAGTTTTTTTTTAATTTATTTGACTTAAAATAAAAGTCGAGGAAGGAAAGAGCTTGAGTGATTTGCAATGGAAGAAATGGTTCTAATGTATAATAGTCAAGTTGTTGTATGGTCACTATGTGATCATAAGATAATACAATTCACATAACAAATTTTAATATAATAAAATATTAAACACTATAAAATATATTATTGTAAATAATTAAATAATAATAAAAAATAATAATTAAAAAAAAATCCTGAGGTACTCCTCACAATGAGTTTTAGGGCAGATTGTAGCCCAGATACTTCCCTCAGTTGAGCAACAAAAATATATATTAAAATTATTTAACTAAAATAATATATTATAATTATTATAACTATTAAAATAAAAATAAAGAAAACATATATTTATATAGAATTGAAAATATCCCCCCAGCCATATCATACTATATATTATAGTGGAATATAACAAGATAAAAATTATGAAAAACAAAAACAAACCAAAATTTCCACCCTAAAATTTTAAAAAAAAATTAATAATTAAAAAAAAAAAAAAAAAAAAAAAAAAAAAAAAAAAAAAAAAACTAAATTACTAGTAAAATCGAGGCATCGTATTCAAAATTCTCGAATATTTAGCCCCAATGGGGTGGCGTAGTGGTGAAGGCTTGGGGCTGCACCAACAGTTCACCGGCTGGTCTCAGGTTCCAATCCAGCTGCGGGTGTGTGTGAGTGGTGGCAAATAGATGGGTGTGTGCATACAAAAAAAAAAATCTCGAATATTTTGGTCAGCTGAAACCACTTACTTGTTGTTATCAGTCTGTACATGAAGTTAGAACAACCAATAAAATTGTTTGTGTGAAAAAACCATCAAGAATTCCAAGCCACAGTCCCTCAAATATCCATAAATGTGTAATAAATAGGAAATTTAAATGTAAAAGAGAAATATTACTACTTATTTATCTCTACACATCAACATTTTGATTGCAACCTTCTAAGAGGCATGTGCCTTTTCTACTCTCTGGTAGGAATCTAATTCTGAAACAAGCCCTTCATTCTTCCATATTTATTACTTAACAATATCTGCATCAGCTAAAAGATTAATCTAGCAATTTGCTTCATTTTTTAAATATTAAATTACAACAAAGTCCAGCTTGTGATGGAGAGTAGTTTCCATCTAAGGAGTAATTAAAGTCAAATGATGAGATGAAGAACAACTATTAATTTTATGCTTGCTATTGGTTAATGACTTGACATATATTATCAATAGTTTCTAGTATTGGGCATCGTATTGTAAATGAACAAATTTGATTAAACAGATTCACAATATCATCTATTATAGCCTTTAAAATACTACATTCATTCTTAAACATGGAAAATATTCTCATACTATGGAATGGTCTACATTTGAAATAATCTAGTCAGATTGAAGTGTACAATCAAAAATTTGTACTTTTATTTAAAGAATGCATGCAGGGCTTCTTACTATTTGTTATAAAAAATCTTGAGCTGTGACAGATTAAAGAGTCAAACAATTCACCAAGGTTGTCGTTCAGAGTCTTAGGCAGTGAAAGTAGAAATTTTGAGGCTTTGGAAATAAAGAAAGAAAAGACAGATTTACTTACCTTACCACCCACGTGCAGTACAAAGGCCAAGGTCACAGCTACGGAATCCCAACCACATAGTATGCTCCAAGATTAACATAAGCACCCAATTTCTGCCATCCACATCCTCTAGCAATCCTTGCAAATTTATTTTCCAAAAACATGACTTCGAAGGTGTTGTGTTTGAGATATATCCTTATAGTGTTCATGATTTCAAAATGAATATGATGCTATAGTCCAATTTTGTTTTATAGAAGATAATTCTCAACCTGACAGAACACCCTGTATCCCATCCATAATTGTTGAGGCTGCAAGCAGTGGCATCATGCTTGCAACATAATCAACAACTTCCTGCTCATTGTTGAAAGCATAGCCCCAAACATTTCGTATAGAGAATAAAGTGCATCCCATGAGTGATTGCCATAGAGACCGCAACATACACTGCTAGACATGCGCACGTGAGTGTGCAGCTCCTAGTTCATTTGAAACTCGTGTACTGCGATGCAAAGTTATGAAAAACTCTAATTGGACCAGATTTGGATTCAACATTGACGATCTGAAATTTTAAAAATTAAGCTTCAATAGCTTAGATTACTAACAGAAACAGAGCAGAGATTTACTAGTTAGCCATACTAACCTTACAACAGCACCAAGTCCAAAGGGAATCATATATGAAAGAGAAGCAGTGTTCAGGCTGCAAAATATCAAAGCTAGTTCAGGGTGAAGTAAAGTAAATCCATAGAAGTCCCATTATTAAGCTTCATTCAAAATTAAAACTCTAGTACTACATATACATACCAGATTGACAGAAGGGATGTCTCATGTTTTGGATTAGGCAACAGACCAGATAAGAGAATAAGCATTTCAAAGGACCAACACTCCAAGTTGTTGACAGATATAAAAGTATGAATAGAACATAATCAATGGCGTTGTATTATATGCAATGCATTGTTAACAAGTTGCAGTATAGTATGATAAACAAAAATGAGTGGTGTTTTTCAAGTTCCTCACATGATAAGAATAGCAAGAAGAGTGCAAAGAAACGTAATAAACACAAACTAAAAATGTGTTTGAGGCAGTGCATAAATGTCTTAAATTGAACAGCAATTAGTAGGTGAAGAGAGTGAATTAGTATACCAGATCATCACTCAGATGGAACAGCAAGTTGGAGAAAATGTTTAATGTCATGTAAAGACTCTTTCGTAAAGGGCGTCTATGTCTTCTTACATGAAGGTGACAGCTTAATATAAAGTATGAGGAGTGCAGTGCCACATTGACAAGGTTGGAAATGCTGTTTGCCAAGGTAGCCCCTTTATTACCTAATCCGGCTTTAAATACCAGAACCCAACACATGAGGACATGGAAACACAAAGTGATTGCAGATCCGAACATCATGGGAAAAACAATGCTTTGTGTTTGAAGAAATTTTACAAGGGGCTGAAGAATTGCATAGGCAAACAAACTGGGAATCATCATCTTGCAAATTTCCCTGCTCCAATAGATATTATAGGGTCCTGTCCAAGGGCATTAAGAATGTGACCCATATATGCCCACACCACAGCGAGTGGTATGCTTACACAAAGAAGAGCCACAATTGCTCTCTGGGTATGAACCCCAAGCATATGGTATTGCTTTGCCCCATATGACTGTCCACATAGAGTTTCCAAAGCACAAGCCATTCCCATCTGCACACAATGAAAAAAGATTTTGAAAAAAAAAAATGTCAGTATCCAACGCTGCATTCATGACTAATCATCAGACATGAATCTTGTCTTTTTTGATCGAAAGTGTTCGTATTAACTTCAGCCATAAACAAAGTTAAGCCATGACAAGTGTCAACGATTTTGTAAGAGGCACTTCATAGTGGCAGGAATACAAATTTGATATGGGTTGCATTACACTGTTGTTTACTTTTGGATCAATTTTGTTTTTTAAACATTAATCGATTAAGGCTATGGTTCCAGAAATGTAACATCCAGGAGCCATTTCTTTCTGAAATCCATTTCTCTACACATAGACATGTCTCAGGCTGTTTCTGGTCGGCCGCAAACTGTAGACCATATCAGCAAAAACATTAAAAACACAGACTATCTCTAATGTTATCAGAGTATCAAGTAACTACCCCAACCATTGTTACTTACTCTTATATTTTTTTTGGTTCATTACCCTCAACTTCCCATTCAAATAGACCTCTCTCCAATTGCTTCACAGATTTTCCTTTATATGTTATATGTTTCAGTTGAAGGATGTCGTCTTCTGACACTAAATGCAGTATCTAAGGTGATTTATCTTATATGAACATTGTTTGTATACTCAACAATAAATAAATCTGAAATTCTTGTAACGATGATTAATAATATTATAATCAATACATGTGTGTGCGCACATATACATATTGATATAAAATTCATGACAGGAAAACATTTCAATATTAGTTGTGTCTTTATTTACATCAATTTATAATATTGAACTAAAATCAACAAACCAGCCAGAGTGCACACTGTATATAGCTTTGACCTAACACCATTGTATATACAATGGACAAGAGAACACTATTTGTGATTTAATTAAAAAAATCAATCCTAATCCTAATATAAGATGTATAAATCAATTTCTCCAAATTTGCAAAATGAACTGTTGAAAACAGAAAGAAAGACGATGGTGACAACAGAAGTGCATAGAATTAGCTCATCTGGTGACTGGGTGCAGCTTTACCCTAAATATCTAAAGCCTACTCTATGCCTTTAAAACTGCATAAAGAGGTTTTGGTTGCAGGATCAAAAAATTCAGGGATGAAGCAAATCAGTTGAAATATGCGCCTATACTTTTGCACGGTTAGTTTCGAGTTCAAGGTCATCAATGTCAATGTTAGCAGTATTGCAGCTAAACATCTAAGGACATCAGTTAGCCAGAGAAGACAAGGTCCAAATTCTCAAATGAAACCATTATTTGCCATGTTTTGTTTTACGAGGATTTAAAACAAAGGATGAACTATAACCGAGTTTAAGCACTAAAACGAACACTGAAAAAAAACGAAGCAAGGTTTTTGTGGTGAATACCAGCACACTGAAGCCAGAGATACCGGCAAAGAAAGTAGCAATAGATGCACTAGACAGAGCAAGAGCAAGCTCGTCCAAATGTCCGACCAGCATGACAGAGATCACCTGCAAGCAATACTGCAACCACCATGGGCCCTGCTATCCAGCATTGTTTTTTTAACTTCCTTCCATATTACACCCCCATTGCACTTGCACTTGACATCATCCGAAGGGGCTACAACCTCATTGTTCTCCACGGCATGTTTATCTCCAAACAAAAAAATCAACTCATTCTTAGCTATAAGCGGTTTCTTCAACATATCATGATTCTCAAAGCCATTTGCCTGAATTGAATCATGGCTCTCCATGTCTAATCCATATTTATAAAAACATCATTAGATATAAAAACATAATTTAAATTTAAAACCATAATTAATTATAATAAATAACTTAAATTACATAGTTAAAAATGAGAAACATACCTTATCAAAATTCATGCTTGAACATGGAAAATATTCTCATGCTGGCATGGTCTACATTTTGAATGATCTAGCCAGATTGAAGTGTACAAAAAGAATTTGTGCTTTTATTTACAGAATGCATGCAGGGCTTCTTACTATTTGTCATCAAAAATCTTGAGCTGTGACAGATTAAAGAGTCAAACAATTCACCAAGGTTGTCGTTCAGAGTCTTAGGCAGTGAAAGTAGAAATTTTGAGGCTTTGGAAATAAAGAAAGAAAAGACAGATTTACTTACCTTACCTTGCCACCCACGTGCAGTACAAAGGCCAAAGTCATAGCTACGGGAATCTCAACCACATATGCTCCAAGATTAACATAAGCACCCAATTTCTGCCATCCACATCCTCTAGCAATCCCTGCAAATTTATTTTCCAAAAACATGACTTCAGCAGGTGCTGTGTTTGAGATATATCCTTATAGTATTCATGATTTCAAAATGAATATGATGCTACAGTCCAAATTTTTTTTTATAGAAGATAATTCTCAACCTGACAGAACACCCTGTATCCCATCCATAATTGTTGAGGCTGCAAGCAGTGGCATCATGCTTGCAACATAATCAACAACTTCCTGCTCATTGCTGAAAGCATAGCCCCAAACATTTTGTATAGAGAAGAAGTGCATCCCATGAGGGCAGCCTCCGTGATTGCCATAGAGACCGCAACATACACTGCTAGACGTGCAAGAAATAACCAAGAGTAATTAAAGTCAAATGATGAGATGAAGAACAACTATTAATTTGAAGTTGAGTTTATGCTTGCTATTGGTTAATGACTAGACATATATTATCAACAGTTTCTAGTATCGAGGCATCGTATTCTAAATTCTAAATTCTCGAATATTTAGCCCTAGTGGGGGTGGCGTAGTGGTGAAGGCTTGGGGCTGCAGCAACGGTTTACCGGCTGGTCTCAAGTTCCAATCCAGCTGCGGGTGTGTGTGAGTGGTGGCAAATAGATGGGTGTGTGCGTACAAAAAAAATTCTCGAATATTTTGGTCAGCTGAAACCACTTACTTGTTGTTGCCAGTCTGTACATGAAGTTAGAAAAACCAATAAAATTGTTTGTGTGAAAAAACCATCAAGAATTCCAAGCCACAGTCCCTGAAATATCCATAAATGTGTAATAGATAGGAAATTTAAATGTAAAAGAGAAATATTACTACTCATTTATCTCTACACATCAACATTGTGACTGCAACCTTCTAAGAGGCATGTGCTTTTTCTACTCTCTGGTAGGAATCCAATTCTGAAACAAGCCCTTCATTCTTCCATATTTATTACTTAACAATATCTGCATCAGCTAAAAGATTAATCTAGCAATTTGCTTCATTTTTTAAATATTAAATTACAACAAAGTCCAGCTTGTGATGGAGAGTAGTTTCCATCTAAGGAGTAATTAAAGTCAAATGATGAGATGAAGAACAACTATTAATTTTATGCTTCCACACTCTTTTGCATCGTATTGGTTAATGACTTGACATATATTATCAACAGTTTCTAGTATTGGGTATCGTATTGTAAATGAACAAATTTCATTAAACAGATTCACAATATCATCTATTATAGCCTTTAAAATACTACATTCATGCTTGAACATGGAAAATATTCTCATACTGGAATGGTCTACATTTGAAATAATCTAGCCAGATTGAAGTGTACAATCAGGAATTTGTACTTTTATTTAAAGAATGCATGCAGGGCTTCTTACTATTTGTTATAAAAAATCTTGAGCTGTGACAGATTAAATAGTCAAACAATTCACCAAGGTTGTCGTTCAGAGTCTTAGGCAGTGAAAGTAGAGGTGGTGAAAGTAGAAATTTTGAGGCTTTGGAAATAAAGAAAGAAAAGACAGATTTACTTACCTTACCACACATGTGCAGTACAAAGGCCAAGGTCCCAGCTACGGAATCCCAACCACATAGTATGCTCCAAGGTTAACATAAGCACCCAATTTCTGCCATCCACATCCTCTAGCAATCCCTGCAAATTTATTTTCCAAAAACATGACTTCAGCAGGTGTTGTGTTTGAGATATATCCTTATAGTATTCATGATTTCAAAATTAAAATGATGCTACAGTCCAAATTTTTTTTTATAGAAGATAATTCTCAACCTGACAGAACACCTGTATCTCATCCATAATTGTTGAGGCTACAAGCAGTGGCATCATGCTTGCAACATAATCAACAACTTCCTGCTCATTGTTGAAAGCATAGCTCCAAACATTTCGTATAGAGAATAAAGTGCATCTCGTGAGTGATTGCCATAGAGACCGCAACATACACTTCTAGACATGCGCACGTGAGTGTGCAGCTCCTAGTTCATTTGAAACTCGTGTACTACGATGCAAAGTTATGAAAAACTCTAATTGGACCAGATTTGGATTCAACATTGACGATCTGCCATTTTAAAAATTAAGCTTCAATAGCTTAGATTACTAACAGAAACAGAGCAGAGATTTACTAGTTAACCATACTAGCCATACTAACCTTACAGCAGCACAAGTCCAAAGGGAATCATATATGAAAGAGAAGCAGTGTTCAGGCTGCAAAATATCAAAGCTAGCTCAGGGTGAAGTAAAGTAAATCCATACAAGTCCCATTATTAAGCTTCATTCAAAATTAAAACTCTAGTATTACATATACATACCAGATTGAAAGAAGGGATGTCTCAAGTTTTGGATTAGGCAACAGACCAGATAAGAGAATAAGCATTTCAAAGGACCAATAGTCCAAGTTGTTGACAGATATAAAAGTATGAATAGAACATAATCAATGGCGTTGAATTGTTAACAAGTTGCAGTATAGTATAGTATGATAAACAAAAATGAGTGGTGTTTTTCAAGTTCCTCACATGATAAGAATAGCAAGAAGAGTGCAAAGAAACGTAATAAACACAAACTAAAAATGTGTTTGAGGCAGTGCATAAATGTCTTAAATTGAACAGCAATTAGTAGGTGAAGAAGGTGAATTAGTATACCAGATCATCACTCAGATGGAACAGAAAGTTGGAGAAAATGTTTAATGTCATGTAAAGACTCTTTCGTAAAGGGCGTCCATGTCTTCTTACATGAAGGTGACAGCTTAATATAAAGTATGAGGAGTGCCACATTGACCCCGTTGGAAATGTTGTTTGCCAAGGCAGCCCCTTTATTACCTAATCCGGCTTTAAATACCAGAACCCAACACATGGGGACATGGAAACACAAAGTGATTGCAGAGCCGAACATCATGGGAAAAACAATGCTTTGAGTTTGAAGAAAATTTACAAGGGGCTGAAGAATTGCATAGGCAAACAAACTGGGAATCATCCATCTTGCAAATTTCCCTGCTCCAATAGATATTAGAGGGTCCTGTCCAAGGGAATTAAAAATGTCAGTATCCAATGCCGCATTCATGACTAATCATCAAACATGAATCTTGTCTTTTTAAAGTGTTAGTATTAACTTCAGCCATAAACAAAGTTAAGTCATGAGCAGTGTCAACGATTTTGTAAGAGGCACTTCATAGTGGCAGGAATACAAATTTGATATGAATTGCATTACATTGTTGTTTACTTTTGGATCAATTTTATTTTTTAAACATTAATCGATTAAGGCTATGGTTTCAGAAATGGAACATCCAGGACCCATTTCTTTCTGAAATCCGTTTCTCTACACATAGACATGTCTTAGGCTGTTTCTGGTCGGCCGCAAACTGTAGATCATATCAGCAAAAATATTAAAAACACAGAGACTATCTCTAATATTATCAGAGTATCAAGTAACTACCCCAACCATTGTTACTTACTCTTATAATTTTTTGGTTCATTACCCTCAACATCCCATTCAAATTGACCTCTCTCCAATTGGTAGGATGCTTCACAGATTTTTCTTTGTATGTTATATTTTTCTTTGTATGTTATATGTTTCAGTTGAAGGATGTCGTCTGCTGACACTAAATGCAGTATCTAAGGTGATTTGTCTACATTGTTTGTATACTCAACAATAAATAAATATGAAATGCTTGTAACGATGATTAATAATATTATAATCAATACATGTGTGTACATATATATATTTATATAAAATTCATGACAGGAAAACATTTCAATCTTAGTTGTGTCTTTATTTACATCAATTTATAATATTGAACTAAAATCAACAAACCAGCCAGAGTGCACACTGTATATAGCTTTGACCTAACACCATTGTATAGAAAACACTATTTGTGATTTAATTAAAGAAATCAATCCTAATCCTAGTATAAGATGTATAAATCAATTTCTCCAAATTTGCAAAATGAACTGTTGAAAACAGAAAGACGATGGTGACAACAGAAGTGCATAGAATTAGCTCATCTGGTGACTGGGTGCAGCTTTACCCTAAATATCTAAAGCCTACTCTATGCTTTAAAACTGCATAAAGAGCTTTTGGTTGCAGGATCAAAAAATTCAGGGATGAAGCAAATCAGTTGAAATATGCGCCTATACTTTTGCACGGTTAGTTTCGAGTTCAAGATCGGTGGGGTCATCAATGTCAATGTTAGCAGTATTGCAGCTAAACATCTAAGGACATCAGTTAGCCAGAGAAGACAAGGTCCAAATTCTCAAATGAAACCATTCTTTGCCATGTTTTGTTTTACGAGGATTTAAAAAAAAAGGATGAACTATAACCGAGTTTAAGCACTAAAATGAACACTGAAAAAAAAAAAACAAAGCAAGGTTTTTGTGGTGAATACCAGCACACTGAAGCCAGAGACACCGGCAAAGGAAGTAGCAATAGATGCACTAGACAGAGCAAGCTCATCCAAATGTCTGACCTGCATGACAGAGATCACCTGCAAGCAATACTGCAACCACCATGGGCCCTACTATCCAGCATTGTTTTTTTAACTTCCTTCCATATTACACCCCCATTTCACTTGACATCATCCCAAGGGTCTACAACGGTGATCACCTGCATGACAGAGATCACCTGCAAGCAATACTGCAACAAATTCACCGCCACCATGGGCCCTACTATCCAGCATTGTTTTTTTAACTTCCTTCCATTGCACTTGACATCAGCCCAAAGGTCTACAACCTCATTGCTCTCCACTCTCCACGTTTTTATCTCCAAACAAAAAAAATCAACTCATTCTTAGCTATAAGCGGTTTCTTCAACATATCATGATTCTCACAACCATTATCCTTAATTGAATCATGGCTCTCCATGTCTAATCCAAAAAATATTGTGAATGATGCAACAGATTCTAGGATCAAAAATGAAAAAAATATTGTGAATGATGCAACGAAAAAAACCATACCCCTCACTTCATATCCCTGAGTAATTGAATACTTACAAAAACCATACTTTTAATCAATTAATGTCTCATATCTCTTTTTTCATACCCCTCACTTCATACCCCTTTCTTCATACCCCTCACTTAATACCTCTAACTAATTGAAAACTTACAAAAACCCCTCACTTCATACCGCTAAATTCATACCCGTAACTTCATACCCCTCACTTCATACCCCTAAGTTCATACCCTTTTTTTCATACCCTCTAACTTCATACCCCTTTATTCATACCCATTTCTTCATACCCCTCACTAAATACCCCTCACTTCATACCCCTAAGTAATTGAATACTTAGAAAAACCGTTTTTTAGTCCAGTTAATGTCTCATATCCCTTTCTTCATACCCCTAAATAATTGAATACTACAAAAATCACTTATTTAATAAATTAAGGTCTTATACCCCTCATTTCATACCCCTAACTTCATTCACTTCATACCCCTTTCTTTATACCTCTAACTTCATACCCCTTTCTTCATACCCCTAAATTTAAATCCCTAAATTCATATCCCTCACTTCATACCCTTAAATTCATACCCCTCATGTCATACCTCTAAGTAATTGAATATTTACAAGAACCATTTTTTTAATCAATTAATGTCTCATATATCTTTCTTCATACCTCTTTATTCATATCGCTTTATTCATACCCCTTTCCTCATATCCATTTCTTCATACCACTCACTAAACAACCCTTACTTCATACCCCTAAGTAATTGAATACTTACAAAAACCATTTCTTTAATCAACTAATGTATCACATTTCTTTCTTCATACCCCTCACTTTATACCCTGCACTTCATACCCCTTTTTTCATACCTCTCACTAATTGAAAACTTACAAAAACCATTTTTTTAATCAATTAAGGTCTCATACCCCTCACTTCATACCCCAACTTCATAACCCTTTCTTAATACCCCCTAGCTTCATTCCACTAACTTCATTTCCATTTCTTCATAACCCTCACTAAATACCCCTCACTTCATACCCTTAAGTAATTTAATACTTACAAAAACTATTTTTTAATCAATTAATGTCTCATATCCCTTTCTTCATACCCCTCACTTCATAACCCTTTCTTCATACCTCTCACTTCATACTCCTTTCTTCATACCCCTACCTAATTGAATACTTACAAAAACCAAATTTTTAATCAATTAAGGTCTCATACCCCTCACTTCATACCTCTAACTTTATTCAGTTCATACCCCTTTCTTCATTTTGCTAACTTCATACCCCTTTCTTCATACCCCTTTATTGATAGCTCTTTCTTCATTATCCTCATTAAATACCCCTTACTTCACACCCCTATCTAATTGAATACTTACAAAAACAGTCTTTTTAATCAATCAATGTCTCATATCCCTTTCTTCATACCCTAACTAATTGAATACTTACAAAACCCACTTTTTTAATCAATTAAGGCCTCATACCCCTCACTTGATACCTCTAACTTCATTCACTTCATACCACTTTCTTCATACCCTTAACTTCATACCCCTACTTCATACCCCTTTCTTCATACCCCTCACTTCATACCCCTTTTTTCATACTCCTCACTTCATACCCCTTAAACCACTTCTTTAATCAATTAGTGTCTCATACCCCTCACTTCATACCCCTAACTTCACTCACTTTATATCCCTTTCTCTATACCCCCTAACTTTATACCCATTTTTCATACTCCTAACTTCATAACCTTTTATTCATAACCCTTTCTTCATATCCCTCACTAAATACCCCTAAGTAATTGAATACTTATAAAAACTACTTGTTTAATCAATTAAGGTCTTATAAAAATGGTAGTTCAATTTCACCACTTACAGGGCAGTCTAGGAGGAATGCATCAAGATTGTAACTAGTCCCTAGGCTAGAATGGCGATTGAGTTTGTTCTAATTGGGTAACACATATGGTTATATGCCGTGCAATAAATACACTTGAAATTACTAAAAAAAATGATCTAGTTTTCTCTCTTTATCATTGGAGAAGATAATTCATCTAGAGTGTTCCCTACAAGACCATTGGTCCTCTGGAGACATATCAAGCCATCCAATTTGATAGTGATGCATGCTAGATGCAAAGTAGACTAGTCTCCCTATGTGAGCAGTCAGAGAAGCAACAAAAGCAACATTGGTATCTAAAATTAAATATTCATAGTGCATCTAAAATTAGCCACTTAATGCTAATACAACTTAAATGACGATGGTTTTAAATGTTATAAATCAAATATTTCAAATATTGGATTTTTGATGAATAAGTGTAGGATCAAAGTGGAGAACTGTGCCTAACATTAAAAGGAAAGTTTGTAGCAATCTTGATTTTGCAAATTTGGTTGGTATAGAAAGATGTTTTTTTAATTTATTTGACTTAAAAGAAAAGCTGAGGAAGGAAAGAGCTTGAGTGATTTGCAATGGAACAAATGGTTCTAATGTATAATAGTAAAGTTGTTGTATAGTCACTATGTGGTCATAAGATAATACAATTCACATAACAAATTTTAAAAAATAATCAATGTTATAATATAATAAAATATTAAACACTATAAAATATATTATTGTAAATAATTAAATAATAATAAATAAATAAATTTAAAAAAAAAAAATCCTGAGGTACTCCTCACAATGAGTTTTAGGGCAGATTGTAGCCCAGATACTTCCCTCAGTTGAGCAACGAAAATATATATTAGAGTTATTTAACTAAAATAATATATTATAATTATTATAACTATAAAAATAAAAATAAAGAAAGTATATATATTTATATGGAATTGAGAAGATCCGACCATATTATATTATATATTATAGTGGTAATATAACAAGATAAAAATTATGTAAAACAAAATCAAACTTAAATTTCCACCTTAAAATTTTAAAAATTAATTTATTAAATTAACATCATTAAATATAAAAACATAATTTATATTTAAAACCATAATTTATTATAATAAATAACTTAAATTACATAGTTAAAAATGAGGAACATACCTTATCAAAATTGTCGAATTTGGTCAGCTGAATTTGTGTCCACGTGGAACATACACTCCTAGACGTGCAGCACGTGAGTGTGCAGCTCATAGTTCATTTGAAACTCGTGTACTGCGATGCGAAGTTATGAAAAACTCTAATTAGACCAGATTTGGATTCAACATTGACAACCTGACATTTTAAAAATTAAGCTTCAATAGCTTAGATGACTACCAAAAACAGAGCAGAGATTTACTAGTTAGCCAAACTAACCTTACAGCAGCACCAAGTCCAAAGGGAATCATATATGAAAGAGAAGCAGTGTTCAGGCTGCAAAATATCAAAGCTAGTTCAGGGTGAAGTAAAGTAAATCCATAGAAGTCCCATTATTAAGCTTCATTCAAAATTAAAACTCTAGTACTACATATACATACCAGATTGACAGAAGGGATGTCTCATGTTTTGGATTAGGCAATAGACCAGATAAGAGAATAAGCATTTCAGAGGACCAATACTCCAAGTTGTTGACAGATATAAAAGTATGAATAAAACATAATCAATGGCGTTGCATTATATGCAATGCATTGTTAACAACTTGCAGTAGTATGATAAACAAAAATGAGTGGTGTTTTTCAAGTTCCTCACATGATAAGAATAGCAAGAAGAGTGCAAAGAAACGTAATAAACACAAACTAAAAATGTGTTTGAGGCAGTGCATAAATGTCTTAAATTGAAGAGCAATTAGTAGGTGAAGAGAGTGAATTAGTATACCAGATCATCACTCAGATCGAACAGAAAGTTGGAGAAAATGTTTAATGTCATGTAAAGACTCTTTCGTAAAGGGCGTCCATGTCTTCTTACATGAAGGTGACAGCTTAATATAAAGTATGAGGAGTGCCACATTGACCCCGTTGGAAATGTTGTTTGCCAAGCCAGCCCCTTTATTACCTAATCCAGCTTTAAATACCAGAACCCAACACATGGGGACATGGAAACACAAAGTGATTGCAGAGCCGAACATCATGGGAAAAACAATGCTTTGTGTTTGAAGAAATTTTACAAGGGGCTGAAGAATTGCATAGGCAAACAAACTGGGAATCATCCATCTTGCAAATTTCCCTGCTCCAATAGATATTATAGGGTCCTGTCCAAGGGAATTAAGAATGTGACCCATATATGCCCACACCACAGCGAGTGGTATGCTTACACAAAGAAGAGCCACAATTGCTCTCTGGGTATGAACCCCAAGCATATGGTCTTGCTTTGCCCCATATGACTGTCCGCATAGAGTTTCCAAACCACTTGCCATTCCCATCCGCACAAAATGAAAAAAGATTTTGAAAAAAAAAATGTCAGTATCCAACGCCGGATTCATGACTAATCATCAGACATGAATCTTGTCTTTTTTGATAGAAAGTGTTAGTATTAACTTCAGCCATAAACATAGTTAAGCCATGAGCAGTGTCAACGATTTTGTAAGAGGCACTTCATAGTGGCAGGAATACAAATTTGATATGGGTTGCATTACACTGTTGTTTACTTTTGGATCAATTTTGTTTTTTAAACATTAATCGATTAAGGCTATGGTTCCAGAAATGGAACATCCAGGAGCCATTTCTTTCTGAAATCCATTTCTCTACACATAGACATGTCTTAGGCTGTTTCTGGTCAGCCGCAAAAACTGTAGACCATATCAGCAAAAACATTAAAAACACAGAGACTATCTCTAATATTATCAGAGTATCAAGTAACTACCCCAACCATTGTTACTTACTCTTATAATTTTTGGTTCATTACCCTCAACTTCCCATTAAAATAGACCTCTCTCAAATTGGCAGGATGCTTCACAGATTTTCCTCTGGTGAAAACAGAAGTGCATAGAATTAGCTCATCTGGTGACTGGGTGCAGCTTTACCCTAAATATCTAAAGCCTACTCTATGCTTTAAAACTGCATAAAGAGGTTTTGGTTGCAGGATCAAAAAATCAATTTCTCCAAATTTGCAAAATGAACTGTTAAAAACAGAAAGAAAGACGATGGTGACAACGGAAGTGCATAGACTGGATGCAGCTTTACCCTAAATATCTAAAGCCTACTCTATGCTTTAAAACTGCATAAAGAGCTTTTTGCAGGATCAAAAAATTCAGGGATGAAGCAAATCAGTTGAAATATGCGCCTATACTTTTGCACGGTTAGTTTCGAGTTGAAGATGGGTGGGGTCATCAATGTTAGCAGTATTGCAGCAGCTAAACATCTAAGGACATCAGTTAGCCAGAGAAGACAAGGTCCAAATTCTCAAATGAAACCATTCTTTGCCATGTTTTGTGAAAAAAGGGATGAACTATAACCGAGTTTAAGCACTAAAACGAACACTGAAAAAGAAAAACGAAGCAAGGTTTTTGTGGTGAATACCAGCACACTGAAGCAAAGGAAGTAGCAATAGATGCCCTAGACAGAGCAAGAGCAAGGTCGTCCAAATGTCCGACCAGCATGACAGAGATCACCTGCAAGCAATACTGCAACCACCATGGGCCCTGCTATCCAGCATTGTTTTTTTAACTTCCTTCCATATTGCACTTGCACTTTGACATCATCCCAAGGGGCTACAACAACCTCATTGCTCTCCACGCCGTTCATCGCCAAACGAAAAAATCAACTCATTCTTAGCTATAAGCGGTTTCTTCAACATATCATGATTCTCACAGCCATTAGCCTGAATTGAATCATGGCTCTCCATGTCTAATCCAAAAAAGATTGTGAATGATGCAACAGATTCTAGGATCAAAAATGGAAAAAAAAATTTGTCCCAGCAGACAGGTGTATAAGGATCATTAAATAAAAAGCCTGGGGACTAACTAACTAGTGGAATGGAGGGGACTAACTAGTAGAAAGCACTCACAAAAAACGAAAAAACAACCGTTATAATGTATAGGAATGGAAGGGACTAACTAGTGGAAAGCACTCACAAAAAAACGAAAAAACAACCGTTAGAATGTATAGGAATAGAACAAGACTTAAGGACCAAGGAACCCGGGTTCTCTTTCCAACTGGACTTATTCCACAATGGTTTGGTTTGAGAACAGAATGAAAATTAAAACCAACCTAGACACCTCATACATGGATCATTAATTACTATAACGCACACTGATTTGAATTTGATTCTCTTAACTGCCTTTTGTTAGAAACGTACGGAGTCCGTGCATGGGATTCCCGTATAGGACAAATGCGTAGGCACAAATGTTCTTTTTATAGCAATGTTGGTTTTATCATATGCACTCCACATTATTGGGGACTTTCTTGCTTTTTCCATTAATAATATTCGACTGATTCGTTGAGGATGGACTTAACTTTCTTAGCCCTCGTTGTAACTATAAAACCCTGCGAGATAATTTGATTGCACCCATTTTTAAGATGATGAACGCAAGGTAATCACAACCATTTAATTACATGGTCATGATTTTTATTTATACTATTAATTAAGTTTAAAATAAAAAAAATATCTAATGTTTTTAAATCTTTCTTATACAAGGTACATTTGAAAGGTCTATGATATCTTCTTCTCTGTAGACTTTTTCGTGTTAGAATCTTGTTTTGAAGTGTTAACCGAAGGAATGTTGAGGCTTTAGGGAGAGTTTCTAGTGACCAAATATTTTTCCAAGGAAAACCTTTGGGAGTAAGAAAATTTGATTGTTTTAAATTCTCATATCCCAACTTAGCATCCACCATATTTTGATAGATTCCAAGCCAACTCATCCTTTCTTGTAAAAATTAGTAGTAAAACTCTTAAATTTATTAGGGAGAATGCTCACGCACATGATGGTTGTCTTCTCCACTATGTGTTGATCTCTATTCTCCTCTTTGTTGATGGCATTGTTCTTTTAGCGTCATCTCTTGAGGTGCTTCAACATTATCTAGATACACTTTCTAGTTTTTGTGATTCGAGATAGTTGACAGTGAATCTTTCTGAGACCAAGGTTATGATGTTCAATACTACCAAAGAGGCTCTATCCTATTTCCATTTCTTTTTCCAAGGTTGGGAGGTTGAGATCGCCACTTCATATGTGTACTTGGGGGTTCTCTTCACTACTCCCACTTTTGATATGAAGCTCGCCACCTAGGCTCGAGTGTGTAAGGGGTATGCAGCTCTATCTTTGCTCAAGAGGAATTGCTTCAAAGCACATTTTTAGAATATACCTATGAATATGAGGATCTTTGAGGCCTTGGTCAAGCCAACTATTACTTATGGGTCATTGGTTTGAGATCCTAGTCTTGGCCCAACTGAGTGTCACGGGTTGAACAAGTACAAACACTCTTTCTTTGATGATACATTCATTTCAAGGGCACAATCCCTCACTCAATTATTCTAGCAAAGTTTGGGGCCTCTCCTCTCCAACATGAGATTATCTTCTTGATTATTGATTATCTTCATAGGATTCATACTTTAGGAGATACCCTTGCGAGTTGTAGGTGGTACTCTTACCTCACCCTTTGCTCCTTGATGAAACTCTCTTTGATTTCTCGAGGAGGCTAGAGGAGCTAGTATTTTTAGGTCTTTGTCCTCCTGGCCATCATTCAGATATGGACAGGTAGGTTCCCCCTTATTCATTGAGTTTTCTCCTCTCTCTCGGCATAGTAAGGAGAAGATGCTCCATGATATCCGAAAGGATGTTTGTCTCTAGTACACTAGATGCACATGGATCTCTCCTGTTGCCCCTATTTTCTCTAAGCTATATTTCTACCATGAGCACTTCTTATAGATTTAAGAGGGTAGAATAGTTCCTCCACAATACCTTTAGCAACACATAATGCATAGTCTTTGGATCCTGATTGGGAAACTTAGGGTGTGTTCTCACCAACTCTGATTGAGTCAGATCACCATCTTTCGACGGAGGAGCAAGTTTGCTTGTTTTGCTCCTTGGATGAATCTGAAACCCTACAACACTTTATTTTTTGTTGTCCCATTTATTATGAGATCTGAGGCAAATTCCATTACCTTTTCAGGGATAACTCTCAATTTTTTTCTACCTTGTTTAGATACGTGGACCAACGGTGTCTCACACTATTTTTTGAGGAGATAACCCAATTTTGTCAACATAAAATATCTCATGTATATGGATTTCACCCCCATCAACATCAACTCATCACAACATACTTCACTAGATTCGAAAAGCTAAGTGAAATTAAATGGAAACACCTCGCGTCAGTAAATTTAGATTGAAGTAGGGTTACTAGATAGTGCACCCACAATTTGTTAGGGTCCTGAACTAGCGATGGATAGAGACATATCATGGACTTATTTAGATCTGATACTTCGACCTCAATTGTTAGGAGAGATTAGTTTCTAGGGGTTCTTGGAGCTTACCTCTCCTAGGTAACTCCCTTCCCCCTCTCTCTCTCTCCATTCTTCTTGGTGTGTACTCCACTCTTCTAGACTACAACCCTCCCCTCCTCTTCTTTCCCTTTTTTTTTTTTTTTTTTTTTCTCTTTGGTCCAATTATTGGGTTATATCTTGTGTTTATCTTAGTTTATTTTCTTTGCTAGGATTTTTAGCCTACTAGCTAGAAGTCATTATTATCCTTCTTATAGTCCCTTGAGTCTTTTTTTGGCCCACCATAAATATTAATAATATTTTATTTTATTCCTCCTTTGGGAGCATCACTTGATGGTGGTGAGTGTGGAGTTGTCCCCATATATAGTTTTCATTAGTTGATTTTTCTTATGGATCACATGTTAACTTTAGGGTCCATTATCTACAAAAACAACCCCATGTTAAGTTTGGAGTTAGTTCTCTACAAAAAATAATCCCATGTTAGCTTTGGGGTTTGTTCTTTACTCATCTCATACTACCTTGTTCTCATACTTTCATGCATAATCCCTACATACCTTATGAGTAGTTTTATGAGAGTCTTGAGTCATTATCCCACATGTATCCTTGGATGACCCTAGAGCTTTTGAAGTTAGGAAGAAATTTTTTGGGTGAAATGCCCTAGTGGTAGCTTGATGAATGATGACCCAACCATTTTCTTCATCCTCTCTTGTGGGAGCATCATTTAATGGTGGCGAGTGTGGAGTTTTTCCCATACGTATTTTCTAGTAATTACTTTTTATTTTAGACCTCATGTTAACTTTGGGGTTCATTTTTTATAAAAAATAACCCTTTGTAAAATTTGGGGTTCATTTTTATAAAAAAAATAACCCTTTGTCAACTGTTAGGTCAGTTCTCTACAAAAAAGCCCTATGTTAGTTCTAGGTTTCATTATCGACTTCTCTCATACTACCTAGTTCTCCTACTTTTTACATAAATCCTAAACACCTTGAGAGTAGTATTGTGAGATACTTGTTCCAATATACTACATGTATCCCATGATGGCTCTCAGGGTGTTATATACAACACAATAGACACCTAGAGATTTGGAATTCAAAAAGTAGGCTTTTGGATTAAATATTCTATTTATAGCTGGTAAACAATTACCCAACCCAAATAGGTGAATCATGGCCCAACTATCTTGTGAGAGTTATCTCGATGATGGTGAGTGTGGATATCTCCCCATGTGTGGTTTTCATTGTTGATTTTCCTTATGGACCCTATGTTAACTATGGGGCTCATTCTCTATAAAAAATAGTTCCATTTTAACTTTGGGGTCAGTTCTCTACAAATAAAATAGCCCTAGAGGAGGGGCTCATGACATAATTGAAAATGGTTGAGAAGAGGGTGATGGCATAGTGGGCAAAAAAAATTACCTAATTATGGAGAAATTTGTGGCATGACAAGCATCTGTGGAAGAGATAATTAAATCCAAGTGACAAGATCTTGAGATATAATGGTAAAAGAGATATCAAGCTAGGAAATTTGAAGAATTTATGGCTTAGACCCTTTCGAGTGATTGGGATAATGGATAATGGCATAGTGAAATTGTAAGAATTGGATGAGATAGTCATTCCCAAAAATGTTAATGGGTTGAGATTGAAACCATATCAAGTGAAAGCATAAGTAAATATGGTTACTTTCAATCCAAGGAGGAAGGATGATAAAGGTAAAGGAATATTGGTGATAGCTGTAGCACCCTAAAATTGGCGCAGTGAAATCTTAATAATTACATTCACTCCAATAAATAATTTAAATTCAAATTTTAACCTCCCAAACCGCCCGTTAACCGTCGGTTAATCCGTTTCCCCTTTTCCCATGCCATTTTTAGAGGTTGTTTTGACCGTTTGACGATATCGTCGTCGATCAGACGATATCGCCCCAGATCTGACGATTTCGTCTAGGCTAGGACGTCCAGACGATCTTGTCCCTAAACTAATTTTGCACAATTAGCTTCTGTTCCAACGGGTCTCTAATCCGGGCAGAAGCGTGTCTACGTCGTTAGAGACCCTCCCCCATTGGAGATCTCCCAAATAGGGATGATCTCCAACCTCCTAACCTCCCTCCTAAGCCTATTTAATCCTAAGCCCTCCCCTTAGCACCCCCTGGCTGAAATTATCTGTAACTTGACTTCACACACGTTAAAACACCCCAAATTCATATTTGCATTAGTTCTATTCAATTTTTGTTGCAGGTACCTTAGTGTTTTTTAGCCGGAGCAAGCTTACATCGTCGTCGATGATCCCGTTTAGATCGGAGGCGATCCTGTCGAATCAGAGATGATTTCGTACCAATGCGAGACGATCTTGACTGCAGTCAACATTGAGGCAATCAGTGCCTAAAGTTTGCATTTCTTCATCTTTCTCTATTGTTTTATTTTGTAATTAGCTAGTTTATTTAGTATTTTATGCTATTCTGCATTTTGGAGTTCACCCATATAGCTTTAAATGCATAATTAAATCATAATTATTATGAAATCAGTATAATGCATGCATGTTTTTGCTTATGAGTTTTAGTTTGATAATGCTACTATCATTTTACATTGTTTCCCTCTGTTAGAATAGTTGCATTTTCTATATTTTGCACCTATTTCTCTGTTTGCAGGTCTCTGACGAATTTGTCTGACGAATTCGTCAGATCTCAGATGATCCTGTCAGATCTCAGACGATTCTGTCGAATTCCAGATGATCCTGACTGCTTCAAGAATCAGAATCTTCATCAGACATCCGGATCAGGTATTTTTCTTTTAACATTCTTTAATTTCTCTGTTTTCTGTCTTAATCCTATTTTTTGTATTCATTTAATCTGCATTTTCATATAGAATAGCTTAGATGCATTTTGGCCAAACCTAGGACTTGAATGCTTAAGGCTAAAACGAACACATAAAACACATTCCAAACCTAGGCATGGAAACTGCCATTGAATGTTTCCTGGTGAACCCACCATCCATCGAAAAATCACCAATAATACACCTCCCTTGAGAGGCGGGACCTTCGCAAGCCCTCTCAGTCCGAGGTACCGTGCCATCCTTTTCACATCCCCCTTTCGAGCATGGATCCTATAGCTTGAAGGTAAGGGTGTGAAAAATTTGGAGCGATACATTTTGGTGAACCCGACGTGAATGCATTTTAAACCTTTTGAAAACAAAAACAAAAAAAATAAAACAACAAAAACATAGATGCATTTCAAATCATTTAAAATTAATAAGTTGCATATTAGATGGTAGCTCCTAAGAAAATATTAGCGATTACTATAAATGTTGAAAACCAATTGGCAGCCATAGAAATCAATTTTGTGCTTAGTGTGCCTAAAATAGATAGAAATCAACTCTTGTGGGACGAACTTGATAGAAGACTTAGTGTCATTTCATCTAGGTCAACAGAACTTAAACAAATCAAGAGGCTTGTCCTAGATAGAATCCTGGATCCTCATCAACTTGTCTTTTATCATGAACTTCAGAGAGCTTACCATAGATGGTTAGCTTATAGGAGAGCCCTTGTATCTTCAAAATTGTTCACCTTCGAGGAATACCTCGAGAACGCAGCCATTGTACACCAGTTCCTAGGTCATGTAGAAGACCAAGAGGTTGTTCTTATGGATAGGGAAAGATGGAAGAGAATTCCTAGAGCTATGTTATATCGAGAGTATTGCCACGAGCTTTACTTCTATCAACCAACATCTGAGACAGATAATATCACTATAGCTCTTTTCATTAAATTTTTAAAAGAAAATTTTCAATTTGAAGAAGAACACTTCATGACTCCTGAAGAACTTGAGCCCATTAATGATATTTATAAATTGTTTATAGAAAACTAGATTATTACTTTCAGTCTTATTTCTTGCATTTATTGTGTTGTTTGTTATCTTTACAATATTATTACAAAAAACAAAGAAAAAAACTAAAAAACATAACAAAAACCAAAAACATTTCATTTCAAATATTGTAGTAGGTATACAATTAATATATACCTCTTAAGCTTGTTGCATATATATATATATATATATATATATATATATATATATATATAATTTGCTGAAATCTAAAATTGAGCACCATGCCTAAACTTAGGAATGGTAAAGAAACTTTAGGAGAAGAAGAAGATTGGTTACAAGATAAAACTAGAGACCCAAATGTCCTTCCTGGAGATCCAAATCCGGAAGGAGAAACTCTAGGTCAATCAGAAGATGACTTAGGTGAAGATAATGAACAAGAAGGAAGTGTTAAAGAGGATGGATCCTCATCCCCTAGAGTAGCTCCAGATGGAACTATTGCTTTTGACAACGTAGATCATTTTTAAAAATTTCTCAATGATAACATTGACGCTCTTAATGTGGCAGTTCGAATTGATAAAGGGAAAATTAGTGACACTCAAGCAGCCATAGAACATACGTTTGATGTGCACACTAATCCCTTGTCTTTCATTGATCAAGAAAGTGATAAGGCTGGACCATCCAATACAGATATGGTCACTATGGCTCAAAACATGTCAAAACAACAGGTTACCCAACCTCCTAAGGAACCTGTTATTCAACCTAAAATCATTCCCACACAAAAGAAAACTTCCTTCACTACTTTACTTCGCCAAACTATTGATCAATATGCTTCAAGTAAACAAAAACCTAAAATGAAGCCAAACACCAATTTTCAACAATCTGGAATACAACATAATACAACTTCAAAATTCCTTCATAACATCTTTCCTACCAACAATTTACACAATAGCAACATAGCATCTAATCTTCATGTCCCTCCATCATATGCTCACAAATCCCATATCAATGCCCTACCGAACCAATATGGTGGGCAAACTAGTAATCTGGAAACCATGGTGAAACAGTTAGCTTCGCGTATGGACCAGATAGATCCTTATCGTCCCTCGTACAATTATCGAGAGATATGTAGTCAACCTTTGGATCCCATAGTTGTAGCTCAACCATACCCTAAGCATTTTCCCATGCCCATCTTGCCTATATATAAAGGAACCGAAGATCCCATAGAGCATCTTCGCATGTTTAGGATAGCATGTCATGATATATCACATGATGACTTGCTATTACTAAAAATGTTCCCAAAAGTTTAGGTGGAATGGCATTAGAGTGGTACTATCAATTGCCCACTCATTCTTTGAGAAACTTTGAAGAAATAGCTGAATCTTTTGTCCATCAATTTAGTGCCTACATCGAGAGGCATGTAACCATTAAAGATTTATACAACTTAAAACAAGACAAGGATGAATGTTTTGCTGATTTCTTAGCTAGATGGAGGCAGTTGACAAGAAAACTGCACTTTGTGCTACCTTATAGGGAAATGTTGGACATTTTTATCAATAATTTACAAGAACAAATATCTTATGAGCTATCAACTGCTACTTTAACTACCTTCGATCAAGCTATAGATTTAGCTCGAAGAGTAGAAGATGCCCTCATTAGGAGAGGCCAACTTAGGAAGAAGGATGATGAGAAAACCTCTAGAAATCAATATAAAAACAAACAAGTTGTTGGTGACGGAGTCACTGACAGCAAAAATGTTGCTAATATCAATGCAACAAAAACAACAAAAAAATTTATATTGAAACCTCCTGATAAACCTCCTCGAGAATTTACTAGATTGAATCAACCATTATCAACTATTTTACCTCAATTACTTGAAAGAGGTTTGATCCAATTACCAGCTATCCGGGAACCTGATCCAACTATACCCGGATACAGAGCTGACTTACACTGTGATTTCCATAGAGGACCTAGACACTCTACCAACGCTTGTAAAAGGTTGAAACATAAAATACAAGATTTGATTGATAATAATGAAATGGAGGTGCAAGCCTTCCAACCTAAACAAAATGCTCCTAATAACGCTCAAAAGACCATTCCCCAAAATCAAAATCAAAATGCTAATCAATCATTAGACATATTTCAACACCCTTTACCAAGACATGGTAAAGAGGTGGCCAATCAAATCGAACATCATAATGTTCCTCCTCCTACCCGATATGTAGGAGACCATTAGTGGACAATTACTTAATCATGATCCTCAAATATTTGACACAACTTTATCCCTGGTCACAACCAGGCCCCTACATAATATTCAAACTCTAGATTCTAGTGATATAGAATCAGATACTGGAAGTGAAATGGACATCACTTCAAACCAATCGAATAGTTTTGAAAATGAATCAGATCCTATTCAACCCGTCACAAATGCTATGGTCCCAGAAGAACCATTTCCTAGAAGAGTTACTACTCGACCCTCTTCTAATCAATTCCTCCCAAATGAACAAGCCATAAACGCTCGACCGAGACCAGTTCAACGTCCTCAATATAACATTGTAGGTACCATTGGAGTCGTTACCCGACAACAGGCTCAAAATTCTCAACAAGAACCAAATCAGAATGATGGATCAGCTCCATTTGTTTTGAAAAATCCCAATAAAGGGAATCATGCTCCTAATGTTCAACCTAAACCCCCTTACAATATTAATGAGCAATTATCTAATACTACAGCCAAAATTTCCCTTTTGGATTTATTAAGATCTTCTCCTACCCATAGGGATGAGTTGATGCTTACATTAAGCCAAATGATGGTACCTCAAAACATTCAACCTGAAGCTATGGCCAATACTATCATCACTCGAGAGGTTGATTGTATTGACTTTCGGGATAAAGATATCCCACAACACAGTTTACATAAGGATAATCCCTTATATATTACTGCTCTAATTGGAGATGTAGCTGTCAAACGAGTCTTGATTGATAATGGCTCATCTCTAAACATTTGCACTTTTGACTTCTACCAAATATTTGGCTTTAGAAGTGATGAAATGAAGAAAACTGATATGATTATCAAAGCTTTCAATGACGAAACACAAGAAACGTGTGGAGTTATTACCATCCCATTGCAAGTTGGTCCTAGAACCCTAGATACAACCATGTTTATTGTACATTGCCCAACATCGTACAATATACTCTTGGGTCATCCTTGGATCAATGCAATGCGGGCTGTCCCATCAACTTTACACCAATGTGTTAAATTCGAATTTAAAAATCAGTTGGTCACTATCCATGGTGACCCTAGACCCTTTGATATGTGTGCTTTGGCAGAACCTGTTGGAGTGCAATTTTGCCCCGCTCTGTCATCCACACATCCTAGTTCTTATTTTTCATCTAAACGTGTG
The DNA here is from genome assembly GCA_028583015.1 of Wollemia nobilis. Taxonomy (NCBI): domain Eukaryota; kingdom Viridiplantae; phylum Streptophyta; class Pinopsida; order Araucariales; family Araucariaceae; genus Wollemia; species Wollemia nobilis. The sequence goes on from JAQPPZ010011525.1 coordinate 381,715, forward strand.
AAACACACACACATAACATCATCTACCCCATCAACTACACCTATACATTTAACTCAACCATCTTCTGAACAAATCACTCTAGAACCTCAAAAAGATCTTCAATCTACAACCAATCCTTCATGTTCTATCCCTATAATGTCAAAACCTATAGACCCATCTATTAACACTTCCACATTATCAACATCTATCATACCTTCCACATCTAAAGATATAGGGAATAATCCTTCTACATCTTATGCCCTTTCTGATGAACTTTTACGAGATTTATCCACAATCTTAATATCAGAAAAAACAAATGCTTTCATGCAAGATTCAATTCTTTTAAATAACTTGCCGCCATATCCTCGTACTTTGGGCCTCCCACAACCTATGGGAAGTACTTACCAAGTCGGGAGTTGTGCCTTCATTTATAAAGGATATGACTGGGGAAGAATACCCTCGGAATATCAAAACTCATCATGAGGGATATGCTCGATGTTATTTTACCAATGAATATATTAAAGCTAAACCCATAATGCTTAAAATGGGATATAAAGGGAAAGGCTTGGGACCTTTCCAAAATGGCATGAAAGAACCTTTCGAGGTAGAACCGTGGCCTACCCGTTGTGGTGTGGGCCTATTTCCTAGTAAGGGTCAACCCTTTCCTTTTGAAGATGATGATCAACTCATATGTTATCAAGATTATTTGGATAGGCATGATGATTTGCCTCTAAAAAATCAGCCATTTACATGTAACATGCTATCCATAGCTTACCCTGAAATGATTGCTGACTCCGATGAGGAGTTGGAAGGAGATATCTTCCACGATGTCTCCGTTGAAGAGATGTTACACAATGGATTTTATTTTGATGGTTCTATACCAACTATAGCCCAACTTGAGACCACTAATCCTCAAGATGAATTATCCAAATTAACCTTACAAGAATTACAAGAATTGGGCGTTTCACCCGCCCCACCTAATTTTGAAAGAGATCTACACATGGAGGTAGAAAACGTCATTAAAATTAATATTGAAGCCGAGGATAATCCTCACATAATCAATATTGGATCAGAATTAAGTCAAGAAAAACAAGAGCAATACATTGCATTCCTTAAAGAGTATGAAGATGTCTTCGCTTGGACATATGAAGATATGCCAAGTCTAGACCCTTCTGTAGTCATGCATCACCTAGTAGTCCATCCGGATGCTAAACCTGTTAAACAAAAACTTAGAAAAATGCATCCCAAAGTGGCTCTGCTAGTCAAAGGGGAGTTAGAAAAACTCCTGAATGTTGTTTTTATACAAGCTATTGATTATGTTGAATGGATCTCAAATGTAGTTCCAGTTACCAAGAAAGAAGCTACCAAAGTTAGGGTTTGCACAGATTTTAGAGATATTAATGTTGCATGCCCTAAAGATGATTTTCCTCTTCCAAACATGGATCAAATCATTGAATTTACTGTCGGGAGTGGGATGATGTCCTTAATGGATGGATTCTCTGGTTATAATCAGATCAGGATAGCTCCTGAAGATCAGGCTAAAATAACCTTTATTACCCCCTGGGGTACTTTTTGTTGGAAAGTGATGCCATTTGGCTTAAAGAACGTAGGTGCAACCTATCAACGAGCTATGACTTATATTTTTCATGATATGATGCATGATATCCTGCATGATTATGTAGATGATATTATAGCTCGCTCTATTATTGAAGATAATCATTTAGATGATTTGAGAAAAGTTTTTAATCGATTACGAGAATATCTTATTCGATTAAATCCAGCAAAATGCATATTTGGAGTTAAATCCGGTAAACTATTAGGGGTTTTAGTTTCTTTACGTGGTATCAAAATCGACCCTCTTAAGATTGCGGCTATCATTGATATGCCCGCACCTACTAATATATCTGAATTACGAAGTTTACAAGGTAAGCTTCAAGCCATCCGTCGCTTCATCGATAAGCTGGCGGACAAAACCGGTCCCTTTCTTAAACTCCTTAAGAAGGATGTCCCTTTTAATTGGGACGATGAATGTAGAGAAGCTTTTGAACTTCTCAAACAATACCTCCTTAATCCATCGGTGCTTTCACCACCTAAACCTGATCGCCCATTTCTCCTATATATTTTAGCTTCAGATTCTGCCTTAGGAGCTATGTTAGCTCAGCTTGATGATGAAAAGAGAGAACGTGCTAATTATTATATTAGCCGAACCTTCATCAGTTATGAAACCCGCTACACAACATTAGAAAAACTATGTCTAGCAGTCATTTTTGCTACGCAAAAATTATGCCATTATATGCTTAGTCAGAAAACTTATGTCATTGCTAAATATGATCCCTTGAGGTATCTCATGAGTCGACCTTATTTATCGGGTCGCACGACCAAGTGGGTTCTTGCTCTAAGCGAGTTTGATCTCACATTCATAGGACAAAAGTCCGTTAAGGGTCAAATCATAGCAGATCAATTAGGCTGCTGCACCCTTAGAGTCTACCCATCCCCTCATCATTGAGTTTCCTGATGAATGCCTTCAATTAGAGGCGAACCATATTGAACAATGGTCCTTATACTTTGATGGAGCCCGATGCATGAGTGGGGCTGGTGCGGGTATTATTTTAATATCCCCACAAAAACATCTTATTCCTCTGTCCTTCAAATTGACATTTGCTTGCACCAACAATACTTGCTGAATATGAAGCTCTAATCCTTGGATTACGAGCTACCTTGGCACTAAAAATTAAACATCTGTTAGTTTTTGGTGATTCTCAACTGGTTATAAACCAAATTAATGAAGTTTATCAGACCAGAGATGATAAACTATGCCCATATAAGGCCTATGTTTTACAACTAATGTCTCTATTTGATCAAGTTACCTTGGAAGCTATTCCTCGAACTTGCAACCGTGCAGCTGATGCTATGGCCGCAGCTGCATCTCTCCTGCCCTTGGAGTTAGATGACGAATATGCCACTATCATTATTCGTCGACTCTAGGAACCCGCTTCAAATAAGTCATGCTTAGAACCTTTGGATGTGTTTCTAATCAATGAAACTACTCCTGAACCTTGGTATACGGACATATTTGATTTTCTCCAAAATGGGACTTTCCCTACCAATTCTAATAGAAACCAGTGTCGGTTATTACGTAGACGAGCAAGTCGATTTGTAATAATTGGCAATACTTTATATAGGAGATCTTTTGAAGGTATCCTATTAAGATGTTTGAATCTAGAAGAATCCAAATCAGCCTTGAGTGAAGCCCACGATGGATCTTGTGGAGGACACTTCAGTGGTAGTGTCATTGCTAAAAAGCTCCTTAGGATAGGATACTTTTGGCCTACCATGGAAAAGGATGCACATGATTATGTGCGCCATTGCGACAAGTGCCAGAAACATGCTGACCTTGTCCATGCGCCTGCACAAGAGCTACAGGCTATTTCATCTCCTTGGCCCTTTTCAAAATGGGGTTTAGATATTATTGGCAAAATCAATCCTGTGTCATCTGATGGACACAAGTTCATCATAACCGCCATTGAGTATTTCACGAAGTGGGTTGAAGCTATGCCTTTAGCTTCTTGCACTGGCACACAAGTCTCTAAATTTATTTTTAATCAAATCATTTGTAGGTTCGAAATTCTTGCAAATCTCATCTCTGATAATGGAACTTGTTTCAAAAATAAAGATGTTAAAAAATTATGCCAAAAATATAAGATTCAACATCGTTGGTCCACTCCCTATTATCCTCGGGGTAATGGTCAAGCAGAAGCATCTAACAAAACCTTAATCAAAATTCTCAAAATATTGGTCAATAAAGCGGCCGTGATCGGCACATTCAATTATATCCGACCTTGTGGGCCTATCGAACTAGTGTTCGAACCCCCACTAGCACTTCACCTTTTGTTTTGGTTTATGGTGCTGAAGCCGTTTTTCCCTTTGAATTAGAAGTTCCTTCTTTGGCTCTACTACTTCAAGATACCGAAGTAGGAGATGAATATCGTGTTGGCAGACTCAGTCAACTGGAACTCCTAGATGAAAAATGCATCAATGCTTTGGAACATCTTCGTGCCTACCAAAACAAGCTTAAAAGATCATATGCTAAGAAAGTTCGTCATCGATCCTTTGAGATCGACGACCTTGTTTTAAAAGAAAATCAAAAAAATACAAATGCAACTAAGGACCTTAAAGGTAAATTTGAGCCCAACTGGCTTGGACCATACATTATCACTACTAAATTTGAATCAGGAGCATACAAATTATCTACCTTAGATGGTAAAGAACTTAAAGAACCCATGAATATTTTGCATCTTAAACGTTACTATGTATAAATTTGGTCATTTCATCCTTGTATATATTTGTTTAAAATATTTCAAAATCACTATCTTGTATTTCTTTCAATTTATAAATTCAAAAACACCAAAAACATTCATAATCATCAAAATCTTCAAAACTATTTGTTGTATTTATTTATGGCACTTGTTAATTCTTTCAAAAAATAATAAAAAATAAAAACAACAATATTCTTGACTCTTTTGAAACCAAAACAAAATAAAGAAGAAAGAGAGAGTCAACATTCTCAAAACTTCTCAAAAAAAAAAAAAAAAGTATTTATATATATATTTTCTTACAAATGTTGCAGTTATATGTTTCAAATTATTTTGGATAAATTAGCATTTATTTGGAATCCCTCACTTTCACAAACACAACAATAAATATCTTGATTTTATCTGGCATGATTACTAATCTCTCTTATATCAAAGTCCACAAAATTCAATTAAATAAAGTTTGAGCACAGAGAATTGATCTTGTTATTTACTTAAACCAAGCACATCTTTTCACAATAAAATGATTATATTTGTAATTTCTATGCTTTGCTACATAGTAGAAGTGGTTTCTTGAGTGAAAAGTTTCCCCTGCTATCCTATCATGCACATGGTCTAGAATCTTTGAGAATTGGCAAAAGGACAAGCTCACCCCTACCCGGAATAAAAATCCCTTGCTCTATAGCTAATCCGAGCAAGTATCCCTAGAATAGGAAGCAAAAGAAAAAGAAAAATCAAGCAAAATCATGAGAAAAAGAAGCATTATTTCAGAATCATTTTGTACTCTCTCAGCACTATTTCAGCATTATCTCAAATACCAAAGCAAAAGATACGAAAAAAGCAAAAGATACAAAAAGAAAAAGAAAAGAAAAGAAAAAGAAAAGCAAAAGAAAGCAAAAGCAAAAGCAATAAAATCCCTTTCCCTACCCTTTGAAAAGAAAAGAAGGGTTGATGAGCTTGAATCCTCGGAATTCTCAATTATTCGAAAACTGTGAGGTAAGCCCCATAACAGGTGGTTTGTGCCCAACTCGCTTGGCCTTGGGTAACTCCTAGCGTGGCGATATGTCTATCACATTAGCGACCTTCTTTTGTACAGACCTATGTCTACTTATGGATTAGCTAGCTCTTGATAATCCGACCTACATAGTAGTCTAGTATGGTTATATGCATCTACATCATGGTTAATGAACACTTATTTGGTTTCTTCAAATCACTTGTATCATATTATCTTGCTCAAAACTGGTAAATGCACAATGCAATTGCACACACATTTGTATTTGAGAGATTTTGTGTATCATTATGATAAATCAAGATTGGAAATGAATTCACATATGCACATGGGATTCCTTATAAATCTAACTTTTGTCTTTAAGATACTTTGAAATATTTCTTGCAAAATTGTTTGGAAAAATTCATTTTTTTCTTTAAAGTACAGTTGTTTAGTCTAAAGACAACTATATAATAGAAAAATCAACATTTCTTTCAAAACCTATACAATCAAACACACACACATATATATATATATATATATATATTATTGACTTTTGCGACGATGGTATAGTTCCAAAACCAAAATTGGAATTTTATGCCTAGCGCAAGTCCTCATCTTTATATTTTCTGTTTATTTTCAAAAATTAAAAAATCAACCATGCAATAAAACTATCTCTTTTTGGATTTTCGTGATGATGGTATAAGTCTATACCTACATATTCTATGCCTAGCGCAAACCATTGTAACAATTTTTATTCCCCATTTATTTAAAAATCATGAAAACCATATGACTTAAATCATTCTGTTATACAATTATGCTTTACAAACAAACAAACACATTATCACTATTTCATGTCATTATGTCAACCTTCAATTTTGCAATGATGGTATAATTCCTAGGGAATTATCCAAAAAATTTATCACACTTAGGAATTTATGCCTAGCAAAAATCATTTTAACATTATTTCATGCATATTATTTTTATGAAAATCTGAAAACAAACCATCATCATCATTTGCACCATTGCACCAAAGTCTTAAGACAGTCTCTTAAGCACTCTTTACTTTTTAACAATATTTCTATACTGGGATTAGCTTGACGACCGAGTGAGCGACGACTCCATGAAATGGTCTATAATAGCGACAATGTCCTTTGAAATTATTGTTAGAAGTCTTCTTTTTATTTTTATCACATCACATCACAAACAACCAATTTGTTTACATCATATTATTTCATTTAAATTTTCACAAGCATGACATTCAAACCATAATATTTCCAAACGACGTAATTACATGAATCATCAAATCAATCAATCAAACATAAAAGCATCATAAAAATACATAACACAAGTCATATGATCAAAAATATCTCATCTCATATATATATCAAACAATATGTACATCATATCAAAACCTGGATTGGTATGCCACAATATATACCTTGGCATACTCAATCCTCTCAAAAATAACAAATGCTATCATATCAATCTATACAAAGTAATACAGTAGTCTAGTCTTGAGAGCCCCTCGAGCTCTCAGCCTCATCTCCTCCCCTGCCCTGAGGTGGACGAGGTGGCCCCATCGTAGTATGTGTGGTACTACGAGTCCTAGTCGTCGATCGGGATGAAGTCCTCGACGACCCGATCTCGATCGGATCTGCGATGTTAGCGGCGATGGTAGTCTATCCTCCCCTACGGCACCATATAAAAATAGATCCCCTGATAGAAAGTGATCTGGGCAATAGCCCGTGTCAGCTCCTGAGTGCTCGCCCCTCCGCCCCATGCCCTGAGGCGTGCAATCTCGTCTCGGAGTTGTGTCACCTCAGCTCGATGTCATGCAGCCTCCTCCTGTAGGGTCTGCACCTATGCCTAGAGACGGATCGTCTCCGCTCGGAGAGTCGTTGTCTCGCTACTCTCCCCTGTGTCGACACCCTTGCCCTTATCGGGCGATGGTGGCCTCTCTCTCTATGGAGAAGGGGGTCTCGCCTCCCTCCTCTCCCTCTGTCACGGCCTCTCCTATGCCTGTGGCCTCCTCAGCTCTCTCCCGCCGTGACCCTAGGCCGCCTCCATAGCTGCCTGGTGCCGCCTCCCTATCCGACGCACAACTGCGTGTATCAGACCCTGAGCCCTCGTCATTCGAGGAGGGTGGATGCCTACGTACCAGGCATCGTAGCCATCGGCTACCCCTGCGTCATCCCCATCCACTAGCTGAATGGGGGCATCGTCCGAGTCCTGACTCCAGAAGTGTTGCATGTCTGGAGCCCCACTCACTATGGTGTTATCCCGGACAGTCCAGGAAAACTCATAATCCCTGAGAGATGGGATCCCCTGCTGTAGACCGAACTATCGCAAAACTCGGTCATAGCGGTGGAGCTCCACCTCTCCCCTCTCCATTCGAAGCCAACAAACTCGCCTGACATGAGCTAACTCCTGTCCATCCTCGGCCCACCCTGGGTGCTCTTGCCATGGCCTCCAGGTGATCTGGTCTGGGACAAGGTCATCCAGCAGTCTTCGGGACATCGATAGATCAATCCGTCGCTATGACCCTCTTCGGAGCCACCAGTAGAAAGCTCGGGGCCTCTCCCTGTCAATCCCTGTCAGTGGAAGCCCTATCGGCCTCCACACTGCAATGTGCTCCTAGCACCAAACCTGTAGGAGCGATGTCATAACTAGACATCGATCGCCCTTGTACATGACCCCATGCAAGATCCTGTACAATCGGCATAGAACAAAGCTGCCCCAAGAGAATTTGTAGCCATGGTCTCGCATATCGCAGATCACATCTGCTAGCATCCATGGCACCCTGCACTCGCTCTGGTGGCACAACAAAAGTCCACCAACCACTCCGGCCAAAACCTGTGTGAGTCTAGATGCCCCAAGCATCTGACGCAATGCCTCGATGTTCACTCCTCCCTTCTCTAGGGCGAAGCTCGGGTCACCACACAACCGCATCATAGCATGGCCCTGGTTGGCCGCAGGAGTGATCAACCGTCCTTGTATGGGGATTCTTAGAATCCTCCATACATCCTCCAAAGTGGGAGTCATCTCCCCTGTAGGTAGTCAAAAATAGAAAGAACCCGGATACCACCTCTCTGCTAGGGCTGTCAGTAGCCCCATGTCTGTAGAAACTTGTGGCATTTTTGCCACATGTAGTAAGCCGGCCTGTGCTAGCTGATCTCGCTCTGCCTGTGTAAGAGCGGCCAAGTCATCTCTCAAACCTCCATATTTCCATTCCCTGCTCTTTAGCAAACCTCTCTGCAACATAAACAACAAAACAATAAAAATCATTAATAACAATTCAAGTAATTAATAATGCAAGTAAAATCAGTTCAATTTTACACCAATGATGATATCGCCCACTATTGGACGATATCGTCCCCAATTTGAGCAGAATCATCTCCAATTTTGTAAGTCGAAATCGTCCCTAATTTGACGAAATCGTCCCCCTTTCGTCGATTTCGCCCTTGGACGAAATCGGCGAAATTGAGACGATTTCGTCTCGACGACGTCGACGGCCCAAAAACGGCCGCGATGCTCAAAATTCATTTAAAATTCATCTAAAAAGCATCTAAATTCAAATTAAAGCATTCTAAACTAAGTCTAGACTCTTACCCGTAGCCCGAGCTGGACCTCTGTTGATCTGTGTGCCATCTCCACCATTTTTGCTTCTAGAGCTCTAAAACCAGAAAATGAACAGTAAAAATGAATTAGGGTTTTACCCTATTTTTCTTAATTTTATTCAAAAATAATTAAAAACAATTAAAATTTTGCTTTTTCGCATTTTTACCTCAAACGTTCGATTTGGGTAAAAACACGGAGGGGGCACCATAGTAAGCTGTCGTACGATTCGACCAAGAATCGTCGTCTAAAAATGGGAATAATTTTTGCTTTCTCATAGATCGAGAAGAACTCATCTTTAACGCATTTTCTTCGAAAAATTTGCTAAAGAGGGGGCAAAATGTAGCACCCTAAAATTGGCGCAGTGAAATCTTAATAATTACATTCACTCCAGTAAATAATTTAAATTCAAATTTTAACCTCCCAAACCGCCCGTTAACCGTCGGTTAATCCGTTTCCCCTTTTCTCGTGCCATTTTTAGAGGTTGTTTTGACCGTTTGACGATATCGTCGCCGATCAGACGATATCGCCCCAGATCTGACGATTTTGTCTGGGCAAGGACGTCCAGACGATCTTGTCCCTAAACTGATTTTGCACAATTAGCTTCTATTCCAACGGGTCTCTAATCTAGGCAGAAGCGTGTCTGTGCCGTTAGAGACCCTCCCCCGTTGGAGATCTCCCAAATAGGGATGATCTCCAACCTCCTAACCTCCCTCCTAAGCCTATTTAATCCTAAGCCCTCCCCTTAGCACCCCCTGGCTGAAATTCTCTATAACTTGACTTCACACACGTTAAAACACCCTAAATTCATATTTGCAATAGTTCTATTCAATTTTTGTTGCAGGTACCTTAGTGTTTTTTAGTCGGAGCAAGCTTACATCGTCGTCGACGATCCAGCTCAGATCGGAGGCGATCCTGTCGAATCAGAGATGATTTCATACCAATGCGAGATGATCTCGACTGCAGTCAACATTGAGGCAATCAATGCCTAAAGTTTGCATTTCTTCATCTTTTCTCTGTTGTTTTATTCTGCAATTAGCTAGTTTATTTGATATTTTATGCTATTCTGCATTTTGGAGTTCACCCATATAGTTTTAAATGCATAATTAAGTCATAATTATTATGAAATCAGTATAATGCATGCATGTTTTTGCTTATAAGTTTTAGTTTGATAATGCTACTATCATTTTACATTGTTTCCCTATGTTAGAATTGTTGCATTTTCTGTGTTTTGCACCTATTTCTCTGTTTGCAGGTCTTTTACGAATTTGTCTGATGAATTCGTCAGATCTCAGATGATCCTGTCAGATCTCAGACGATTCTATCGAATTCCAGACGATCTTGACTGCTTCAAGAATCAGAATCTTCATCAGACATCCGGATCAGGTATTTTTCTTTTAACATTCTTTAATTTCTCTGTTTTCTGTCTTAATCCTATTTTTTGCATTCATTTAATCTGCATTTTCATATAGAATAGCTTAGACGCATTTTGGCCAAACCTAGGACTTGAATGCTTAAGGCTAAAACGAACACATAAAACACATTCCAAACCTAGGCGTGGAAACTGCCATTGAATGTTTCCTGGTGAACCCACCATCCGTCGAAAAATCACCAATAATACACCTCCCTTGAGAGGCGGGACCTTCGCAAGCCCTCTCAGTCCGAGGTACCGTGCCATCCTTTTCACATCCCCCTTCCGGGCACGGATCCTATAGCCTGAAGGTAAGGGTGTGAAAAATTTGGAGCGATACAATAGCACCACATAAATATTCACAAGAATTTGAAGGGATGGTGCTTCAAGAAGGAGAATCAAGTCAAACCAAGTAAGAAGAAGGTGCAAATGTAGAAGAAGATAAAACCAACAATGATCTAGAACTAAGGAAATTATTTGGGAATTTAGGAGAGCAGCTTGTGATAAAACAAGAGGAGTTGGAACCTCTTCCTACTACAAGAAGACATGTACATGTTCATGTACAATTCTCTATTACAAAAGAGGAAATATGGATTAGATCATCGATAGATGATGATGTGCAATATTTAGAGTATGAACCATAAAATGATGGAAATAAGCATGAGAAAATAAGTCCACTAGCAAAAGTTGGTATGCAATAACAAAGGATACACCTTGAAACACATATGTTTCAAGAGTATGAGGAGTGCAAATTAGGGTATAGATTGCTCATGATATTGGAAGGATTATTTAAAACTTGGACATAATCAAAGCAAGTAGCAATAGATATTGAAAAAATGGAGCAATGAAGGTGGAACAAAGAAGAAATGGCTCAACTATAATGGAGAGATTTTTTGAAACACCAACATCATAGGGAGAACATGGAAGACCCTGGTGGATGTATACCACTAGTGTTTCCTCCACAAGATCTAGTGATTTGAGCAATAGATCTCACTCAATTTCACACACAAGAAATGGTAGTTCAAGTTCACCACTTATAGGGTAGTCTAGGAGGAATACGTCAAGATTGCAACTAGTCCCTAAGCTAGAATGGTGAATGAGAAGATGAATAAAATATATGCTAGAAAATGCCATAGAAGTGTAAGGTCAGAGTAGTTTACATGAACTACTAGACATTGTCACATTAGTACTAGAAAGAGGTAATATAGGAAATATGGGAAGATCATTAGGTCTTCCTCATTGTCCATGGTTGTCTGGCCAAGGGAGGCATTTGGTTGGCTTCCCTCTTGGTAGTTTGTAGGGAAGAATATTCCCTTCAACTATCCCTACGCCACATGATTAGTGGGAAGGCCAACAAGGACCTTTTCCTGTTCATGTACGAAACAACTAGAGACGATGTAACTAGTAGGTTGGTCTATCAAGACCACCTCTTAGTTCACTTCTAAACTGAATATGCCACAATAGATAGTTGAGGAATCAAGAAAGAGTACAAATAGACCTTAGATAGCCTGGAGGAAGGAGTAGGTAGTTCCAAGTCATGGAGGCCTACCTATAAGGGAGAATTAATGGAAGGAACACGCTTGAAAGTGGATTGTTATGAAGGAGTAGGTGACGACAAGGACCAAGGAAGGAGCAAGAGTTAAAAAATAAAGTATCTGATTATATGTGATAGGTAACAAAATGAACATGCATTGTTGAAAGAAGCAATAGGATGAACAAAATTCATACCAATGAAGGTTGTACTAGTGAAGGCTATACTAATGAAGGTTGTACCAATGACTATATTACTAATTCAGGCCATACAAATAATGCATATGATGGTTTGATACAAGTAGGTAATGGAACAACATGGGGAAAAGATCACCGTACAAGTTAGATGGAAAATTAGGTAGATGCTCATCCATAGTAGGAAGAGAGATCCATTAATAGACTAAGTGATCAAAGTGGTAGTTCCCATAATTGTACAAATCATATGGTTCATTTAGCTACAAAAAGGCACATTTTAATTTAAAAATAAAAAATAAAAATAGAAAAAGAGAAAAGAGAACAAGACAAAAAGATAAAAGTATATGAAGTAGTTACATGCAAGGTGGTGAGGTGGCGACCAAAAAATAGTTGTATGGGCAGCAACTATCTCCAGTAAATCTTATAAATAAATGCATATAGGGGGGCTTGAGTCATTCATTTGTGCTTAGTATCTGTAGGAAAGGGAGAACGTATTGCATCAAAGGTGAATGATAGAGCAACAAGTTGTAGAGAAGCAACACAAGGAGCCACTAATGAAGGAATATGCAACTACCACTGATGAAAGAAGTGAACAAGAATGAATCCTTAAAAAATTACTATGTAAGAGACTAAAGGTACAAAAGGATTGTTTTGAAAAAATTGTACAAACGAGAGAGGGCATGAGAAAATTTTTAGTTGCACCCAAGAGAAGTTACAGATACAATCAACATAAATGACGTAGACTATGCAAATATATGCAAGGAAGGTTATCATACGAGTGGTACGTAGAAGCTATTGAGTGAACTAGAAACCTTGTGCTAAACAAGTCATTAGTAGACAAAGGTTATCATACTAGTTAGAGGAAGGGGGTCATACTAGTTAGAATAGGGTGTTGTACCAATTAGAATGGGTTGTCATACCAATTAGATCAAACTACCATGCTAGTTGGAAACAAGATGATAGGTGCCCTACTAGTTGGAAGTAAGATGACAAGTGTTCTACCAATACGAGCAACATAAAGTAAAGGTTGTACAAGTAGTAGTAGACATCTAAAATAGTAGTTGTAATTCAATATGCAAAAAAGACCAAGCATCTAGGAGAGGATGGAGTAGGTGAAACTAGAGCCAAGAAGGAAATCCATACAACTCAAGAAGAAGAGAATAAGGTGCTAGAACAAGTGTAATAAGTCTTGTGGACCACATACAAGAATGATAAAGAACATGGTTTTGACATGAAGTGGAGTAGGAGTAGGTAGCATACTAGGCACTCACTAGAATGACCTCGAGATACTCCATATGAGAAACAAGTGGAGGCTTTGTCATAGAAATTAAAGGAATGAATACCAATACATCTAAAGAACATTACATGGCAACAACTAGTGGGATAATATTACCACAATTGGTAGAGGGTAAGTTTAGATGATCGCTCACTTAAAGCTATTTTTAAGAAAGCAGGTGTAAGTTGCATACTACAAATTGCAAATTTTGACAAGGAATTCTTTAAGAGCTACTTGTTGCATATGTTGGAGACATACAATCCACTATAGAACACCAACAAAGTGAATATTGATGATAAGAAAGTATAGGTAATATTTTCACCTAACAACTTTCAAAATTTCAAAGAACATTTGGATTACTGAGTCATGGAATGCCAGTTAAAAAGGAGTTAATATATTAGATCTAGTATAATAAAATGATCCTCGAAGTCACCAATATGACCCTAAATGAAGTGGTAAAGATGACAAAGCATGGGAATAATGGAATAAAGCAACAACAACTAAAGATAATGACACCATGAAAGTGATAGTGTCCAGGTTACAAGAAGAGCAATGATGTTCAAAGATACCTACTTGGCTTGTACCATATGTGCAAGGCCTCATGAAAGGTGTCAAATATGATTGGGCATCATAGCATATTAATAATTTCTTGATGCAATTTTTGAAGAACTTTTCAATGGTATTTCGCACTATTGCATTGTTGATGAATGTTGTAGCATAAAAAAGTTATAGTTTTTTGGACTAGATCCTCAAAGGAAGATAGTAGAGTAGGATCCAATGATCATGGCATGTTTTAGTGTAATACATTTGCAAAGGCAAAGGCAAGTATTCTAGTAAAACATAAAATATATATTGAAGAAGGACTTGCTAGATGAGGAGGCAAGTGAGGATTTAGAAAATGAAGAAAAGCAACAATAAGTATGAGAGAAGAGGAAGAGGAGGTTGGTACATTTGATTGAAGAAGATGCTAAAGAGGAAGAGTAGGAGTCTATGGAGTAGACTGCACAAGGAGGATCTATGCCACAGGCATAAAAGTTGGCAAAAATTATGGATATGGAGAAAGAGGTATGGGATGTAGTGGGTGTAATTTAGGTGGAAGCAGTGAGTGAGATGTAAATGGAGTGAGTGGGAATAATTTGAGTAGCATATAAACCCATGTGCATCACCTCAATTGTGAGAGGAACCATTATTTGAAATCACATCCACAATAGAGGAGCTATCAAGGGAAGAACTAGTTCCATCCAAAGTACGAGAAAGATGAAAATGACTAGCAAGGGAGGATGTAGTTCCAATAGAAGCAAAAATGGAGAAAGAAAGGCAATCCTCAATAAAATATAAATTGATAAAGAGAGGAGGTAGTAGCCAAAGGATGGAATAGTTGGTTGATATTGTGGAGTAGCTGATCTCAGGAGGTAAGGTAGCAAAGAAGACTATAAATCTACGGGGTGATGGTGAAGGAGTTAGAGATAATATTCTTATAGAGGAAGATATTGAGGTTGAAATTTGAGTAGAAACAAGTGAGCATTTCAGGGTTGAAGTGTCAAATATCAAACATCCATCAAACTTGGGAGAGCATGTGGAGGAACAAATTGATGTACTCTTTGACAAGATGATGAAGATTCTAGATCAAACAAGATTGGAATTTAGGATGGATTGTATGGGATAGTTGAAGAATTGACAATTGATGGTGTATGAAGAGATGGATAAAAGTGATATAGTGGATTCAAGATGAAGAAATAATGAACTCATGGAAATATATTAGAAGGAGCCATGGGAATCGCAGGTTGATAACATCTAAAGGATAGTTGAAATAAAGGAATTACCAGTAGGAACCATGAGGATATATAGACAACCAACCCGAATATATATTGATGAAGCCAATCTAGTGCCTTATTCATAAGATGCAATAGGTGTGGAGTATAGGATAATTGCACATGAACATGTAAATACGTATGCAAGAATCAATTTCTTGGCATATTGGATACAATGGTTGAGGAGAATAACTAAGGCAAAACTAGTTACCTTGAAACAAGTAGTTGAAGAATAATTAAATACTTTAAAGTAAGAGGTTGAGGAGAATAATAAGATTCAAGAAGAATAGAGCTAATTGGGAAACTAAAATATGAGTGCTCAATCAGAGAGCAAATATTGGAAGGAAAGACCAAGTAATTAGAATGCAAAGATCATATAATTACATAAAGAGATAAGCAACTTGTAGGAGCAACACAAAAAGCTAAGAAAGAAGTCGAAGATACCTTTATGAAGAGGGTTAAATATCTC
Organism: Wollemia nobilis; assembly: GCA_028583015.1. Lineage (NCBI taxonomy): Eukaryota > Viridiplantae > Streptophyta > Pinopsida > Araucariales > Araucariaceae > Wollemia > Wollemia nobilis. The sequence continues at coordinate 397,302 of JAQPPZ010011525.1, forward strand.
TTAACAAATTTGGTTGAGATGGAGCAGAGGGTCAATAATTATAGAATAGAAGGAGCTTGATACCATAATTATGACAAAAGACTAAAGGATGAGAATGAGGCATTAAAGTTGCAAATCATAGAAATGCAAGGAGCACCTACTCTAGCACCTCAACACCAGTAGCCAAGTTCCCAAGAATAAAAGTAGATGTTGACAAGGATGTCAATCAAAGTAGAGGGAAGGGAAGGGAAGATATAGACACAGGTTCTAGATTTCAAAAGAAAAATAGTGCAAAATGCACTAAGTATAAATAATTATAAATGTAATGTATTATAAATAAAAGTCAAATGCATATGTAATGAAATGAAATGTAGATAAAATAACAATGTAATGCAATTTGATCATTTATTTTATGAATAGAAAATAGACTATAGTGCATTAAGGGTAATGTGAGAACGTCGAATACAAAGATAGTTGGGTAGTGTGCTATCCTCAAAAGTTGTTGGTAATGACTAGGACAAAGCTTTAATAGACCCCCCTTATTCATTCAAGATGATGGTGAGTGTAGCATAGGGGTGCAGTATTCCTAATAGGGAGGTGGTTTTTAAGGCTTAGAATGATCAATTTGCTATTCTTAACTGATGGACCAAATCGTACAGTCTTTACAACTAGTAATGTGTGATAACAAAACAACTTGTGCAAAACCCAAATCATACCACTGTATGATCCCAAATTGTATAGTGATAGAGTTTGTACAATTTAACACTTAGCCAATCATTCAAATTCAGTTTTGCAAGCTATTCGTACACAATTTTATAACTAAACTATTCGATTTCCCAATACTACCAAATCAGGTAAGTTTTCCTCAATCGCATAAACTAGCAAATCGGGTAAGTGCCTTTTGTACAATTTGTAAGTGCTCTGGTGTACAATTTGTAAGAAAATAAAGTACAACCAAGTGCCAAATTGGATATTCTTTTGGACCAATCTCTCTCAGATAAGTTTTTTAAGGGTTTAATATGGTAATTAATCCAATTCCACTAACATGCAAGGTACATCAACAGGGCTAGAGAGAGTTCTATATCCAATGGCGACGTCCAAAAATTGTACAAAAGTGTTCAATATATCTCCCTTGATATCATCATCATCATATATCATTCATCAGGTCCACACCAGTGTTGGTTTAATCCAATTCCTCCATAGCAATGCATTAACTAGCAATAACAACCAAAAAGTAGTACATGCAATAGGGATAAACTATAAATTACTATTCTACCATTCAAGAATCATACAATACATGAGAGAAACTATGAGTTGTGATTATTATTCATCACTATTCAACAATGGCATACAAAAATCATAGATATGCAATAACACTTCATACTAGAACATAGCCAAAACTCCTAACACTTCCAGATTAACCATAATGTATTCAGACTATAACCAGACTATCAAAATTGAAAATGGGGCCTTATATAACATTGCCCAAGCCATTCCAAAGAGGTTCTTGAGGCAATTCATTATCCACAACTACCCATGCATAACGAAATACATAATTAAGACTTTTACTAAGTCTAAACACCTTATTTATCAAAATCATGCACAATTACAACTTAATTCACATTTCCCATGCATTTCATTTCATTTTATTGCACATTGTATGATTTGCCTTCACTTTGTATGGTTTTCCCTTCTAGTTGTATGGTTTAATCCTACCTATACGATTTAAAAAACTTATCAAAATTATCAAACTTGAGCAACTCCTTTATCATTTCTTCTTATTTTGGGAGGTGGATTTGCTGCCTACATCTACCCTCCCCTTTACTTTGGTCGATGTCCTCGTTGACTCATATTTTTGTTTCAGCTATGCCTCATAGTATTTAACTACAAATTTTAGGTCTTCCACTTGGATTTGAAGAATTGCACGTTGGTTCTTCAACTTGGCTACGTAGTTACCCATTTCTACTACTTTCAACCCATGCTGATTGGTTTTTTCTTTGGTAGTCTTCAGGAGTTTCCTCAATTGTTTTTCATGATCAGTGGCACTCTTCTTTAACTTCTCTTGCAAATGTGCTTCTATTTGAATTACTACTTGAAGATCTTCATTTTTCTCTATAATGGTCTTAATATGGTGATCAATATCATTCTCCAAGGCATGAATAATCTCTTCCTTAGCACTCAATTGTGTTTGCTTATCTAGGACCATCTCATTATATCATTTATTATCCTGTGTGAGCTCTTCTATCTTCTTAGCCTACATTTCTAGTTGCTCCTCTTTCTCAGTCAACTACATTTTTAGTTGTTCATCCTTTGTTCTGAGTTGAGCTTCCAACTTCTTAATCTTATCTTCTATCATCTGTGAGACCTATCACTTCTCCTCTTCAAGCGAACTAATTTTGGCTTCAAAACCAGCCTTGGTACTTAGTATTTTTTCTTCCAATTTCTTTAGTTTCTCTTCTACTACAACCTTACTCTTCTACAATTATTCCTCCATTGCGATCATTTCTTTTTGAGTGGCCTCAGTATCCTTTTTCTAAGCCTCCTTGATCTGATAGATCTTCTCCAATCCTATGCTCAACCACTTAATCCAATGTGTTATAAAGTTTAACTTTCTCAAAGTGATTGTCAATCCTGTAGTAACCCTCTTGTGTTCCAACTCCACTGTATTCATGGGACAAGTCGAATGATTGGTTCTATCTAGGTACAACCTTAGATGCTACCTGTAATTGGTTCTCACTCCATCTAGAAAGTCATCCCTTTCTAACATCATTGTTACCTCTTCCCTAGGTAACTTCCATGGGTGTTGTACATGAATATCCACAATTTTCCTTGTACACTCCTCATTGCTCACCCATTTTGTGATCTTATCCAACTTGATAAACACTTGTTCTTCCCACAACTTCAACTCTCCCATGCATCCAATACAAAACTATAATTTGGTGCTAGTTATGGCATTGCCTATCTGAGAGAATAAATGTTCCACCTTATCTTCTACTCGTACATACTCCTTTGTTTCAACCTTTTAGAATTATGGTACCTCCAAAAGGTAACTTATTTTCATCCTCCATAGTTCTTCCTCTTCTTCCATGTAGTGGCTAGAGCTTCCTCCCAACTCTAGTAGTGCTATTTCTATGTTTATCTTTTCTTGTGGTGGAGTTTGTTCCACAGTCCTCTCCACCTCCACATCTTCTTCCACATTCACAATCTCCTACTAGGATTGCTACTATTCTATCGATTCCTGGGCTTCTTTTTGTTTGGTTAAGCCCACCTATTGTTCTTCTATCACCTGTTCTTCTTCCTTATCCTACTTGGTTTCCATCACTGTGACTTTTTCAACAATAGGTTCTTCTTGTTCCTATGATGCCTTCATCTCTTCTTGTGCATCACTCTGATTATTTTGATTCAAACCTCCTCCCATCATGAATTTGAAATGAGGCTTCTTATTTTCTCTAGACTCTTCCTTTGAGGCTTCCACTCTCACCTCGATTTTCTCTTTTTTCTCTTGAGTAGTGGTTGCTACTTCTTGTGCTATCTACATCACTTATCTATCCTCCAAAATTTTTGAAGAGTCCAAAATTTCAAATTCATCATGATAGAAAATATGTGGGGATTCCAATATCTCTTCTGCTCTTGTCCAATTCCAATCATGCAAATCTAGCTTCTCTGAGTCTGATTGTTCTTCTTCTTGCTGATTTTTTTGTACAATCTCGACTTGTTTTTCTAGAACGAGATTATTTGCCATTATTTCTCATTGTCTCCTTGTTCTTATTTGTATTGGGTTGGATTGCCTCCCCATAATTTCCTTTCTTTCTTGAACTGATGACTACTCCTAATATCGTTGCTGAAGTGCTTGTTGTTCCAGTTTAGGTTCCAACTTCCTAGGCATTTTTCTCTGAGGGTGTACATCCTCCTTTGAAGAAGTATCCTCATGTACTACAATGGCCTGTTGCTCTTTCTTTGTTTGAGACTTCTCTGGAGTCTCCTTCTGAATCGGTACTAACTTTTCCCACCTTAAAATGGTTGGTTGTCCTACCTTAACATTCCTAGGTTTTGTCAAACTTGGAAAGTGGATTCCCATCTCCATAACAACATTTAATAATAGTCCAATGGCATGGAAAGTCATCCCAAAATTCTTCAACCTCTTCATCATTACTTCATGCATATTTTTCTCTAGATAGGTACCCCAATCATACCTAATTCATTTGGTGATAACCTCTACATATTGAGCCATCCAAATTGGCATCCCTGACAGTTGATCCATCATAGTATTCATAGCACATGGTCAATATCTCCCTTTCAGTTGGCTCTATTTGACTCCTCAAGTCCCTGCACCCGAGATCTTTTCATCGATCAATGATTTCACATTGGTAAGTGAAGTGATGATGCGATGTGTCTCAACCAGATCAACCAACTTCTTAACTACCTCCATGTTGTATGCTGGTAATCCAAATGTATTCCTAAATACCTCTGCTATAACTTCTACTTTCATCGATTGCTTACCCACATTAACATAGGTAATTCTAGTTGCAATATTATATGCCTAAACCATCTATAATAGATAGTTGTAGAAGAAGGTCTTCTGGTGTGGTGGCACTTGCGCTATTACAACTACACCAACCTCATCAAATTATTTCCTCCATGGGTGGTTCTTGTTCTCTTCATTACTCCACCACTTCCTGCATGCTTCTCCTCAATGTTGTATGAAGGATATACTTGTTATCTCAACCTGGATCTCATCAGGTTCACTACTTAAATCCTCCTTCAGATCTAGGTAATGGACTTCACTCCTCAACTCCCTCCTTAGGATTCTTTCTTGTATCATTTCCTCCTCTTGAAATCTTGGTGGTATCCTTCTCCGATCAACCCTCCAATACCTCTGCCCTCTCCATGTACTATATCCTCCTCTCCTCCAAGGATGTGTACCACACCAATCATGGGACTAAAACTATCATCCTTGGTATTACTATGGATGTGACTCTCTCATGTAGGGGTCTTGGTGACCGTTCCACCCTATTGGCTACAATTCTTCTTAACCAGTATCTAAACTCTTCGATTGAAATCATTTTTCCACCATTCCTCTGATCATATTGCTACTTGGACATCACATATTTTGCAATTAAAAGTGTTCTAGAAATCATACAATCTATTGTAAATTGTACAGTGCACTCTTCAACTTGCTCATGTATGGTTTCCAAATCAACAACCCTCCTCCAAATCATATAATCTTCGTAACTACTTCAAATTGTTTAATTTTTTGCAAATCATACAACTACTGCACAAAAATATACAAGGTCATACTACTCCATACACTATCCCTATCTAGCTACTCCCCTTCACTGAATCCATACACTTCCATATGATTCCGTATGATTTGCTCAAAAAACCCAAAATAGCCCAAAAATTGCCTAAAATCATATAATTTTCTCCTGAGATCATACAGTCTACCTCCAAATCATACAATACATCTCTTGAAACCCTTGTTCACCTAAAAATCATTTTTTCACCTCTCCTCCATGATTTCTCTCTGACCCAATTGCTAAAATACCTCGATCTATCTTTTTAGTGCCTTTTAGGAGTAATTTTTCAAATTTTCCACACTTTGCACAATTTATCCCTAAAAATAAAATTTCCTTGCTATTTAACAAGGTTGTACGGTATTCTCCTTCCTTCCCTCTATCTTCTCCAGTTTATTTTTGGCCACTTTTATCAGATTAGGGTTTGTAATATCCTTTCTCTTACAATTTATTTACTCTGGCTCCAATCCGCAACTTCCTTGAACCCTAGTGTACGTTTTCCATAATCTAGTTCATGCTTGGATGCCTTCTCCTATAAAACCCTTGCTTTTCCTTTAGCTAAACTCAAAATATGCTTTAAATGGAATCAAATCCTTTGATTTTCTTCTTCGATTCAATTTTCTTGAATGCAAAAAGTCTTCCTAGTGAAAATTTAGGAATGGGTCATGCAAACTTGTAGCTCACTGATGTATTTTAATACCCATGTAGTTGATTTCATTCAGTTGCATGCTTTTCACCTTCGTCCTCGTAAAAAAAATTGAATTCCTCCTTGTACGATTTGTAAAATTTTTAAGAATAGCCTTGTATTTAAATTATTCTCAAAACCTAACTGCTCCAAATTTGAAATTGCACCACTTTGCATGTCTTTTCATCTTCCTTACTGGATTATTGACAACTCATTGCTTTCCCATGTAATTTTAACTTTTTAACATGCTTTTTCGATAACACATTGTTCTGCACATGTAAACTTTAAATGTGATGGTTAAAAATCGTACAATTACACCTAGAACCGTACATTATACAATTTAAATCGTACAACATGCCTCCTTGTATGATTATACATGTACTTTTTCCAATTTTTCTTGTACAATCTCCCACTTATGTTTTTTTAGCTTAAAATTGACTTGTACAATCTATCACTTAGAGAATTTTTCTATTTTTCTCTCTCTTTGAAGAGGTCACCATTTTCGGTTTTCAACCCAATTCCTTCTTAATTGTGTCCCGAGGGATTTTCAAAACTAAAGCATTTTATTTTATTTTATTTTATTTATTTATTTATTTTTTCATTTTTCTAATTATTTACACTTACCATCATGGGAATTGCATAGTGATATTCACTTGTACGATCCCATATGATTCTTCTCTTGGAGGGTCAACTGTGATATTCTAAATGGTTATGTCACCTGGTGCCACTTGCTCTCTTGGGTGATTCATCTCCACTTGTGATGTTACTAAATTCCCTGGCCTTCTACTACCATGTGTACAATTTGGAATTGTACAATTGCAAGTTGGAGTATCTTCACCTGGTGTTCCTTCCTCTTGTCATGCAGGTGATTGATCCCTTGGTAGCAGTGTCCTTACCACTCTACTATCATTCAAGTGACTTCTCTGCCTATCTCCTCAGATCAATTCTGAATCCAAACTTGGAGATCGGATCCTTTGTTGTCCTTGGTTTCTTTCATCTGCAAAATGCACTCTTCCTCTTTTAGCAAGGCCTCTACCACGTGAGTGTCTTCCCCATCCTATTCCTCTTGACATAAGGATTCTCTATGTCAGTGGTGATTCTTCCCTTTCTTGGAGTAATCCTCTACCACCTACCACTCTTTGAGGTCCTCGTTAGATTAGTGGTGGTTGTCCTAATGGATATTGCCTTGTGGGATTAGGTAAGATTCCTCTCATCCTTGGTATACCATGCAGATTCCTTATCCAATTAATACATGCTAAAGGTGCATTTCTTGGCCATATAGGAGTAGGGGGTTAGAACCTTCCTCATCCTCTTCCTCCTATAATTATAAAATCACCTTGAATTCATTCATTCCATGGTTGAATACCTCCTCCTCTTCCTGGATGAAGCCTTAGGGGTCCTTGTCTATTCCTTCCTCCTATTGCTTGGTTATTTAGAAGTTATCTCTACCAACTCAATGTTGGCTAATGGACTTCTATTTGGTGATAAATTTCATAGTGTTTTGATTCTCTGATCTACATGCTAAGTGATATCTCCATATTATTTCCTCAAAGTATCTTTGTGGAGATGAAGTTACCAAGACCTCCCTGTATGCGTCAAAAAAATCTATCTAAAAAATTGAGTCATTTTGATTATCTTCTCTTTGGTTTGCCCAATCTATTGGTAAATTCATCAGTCCCTCCAATATCTTTACTTATCTCCTTTGTGTTATTAATTGTAGATAGGCTATTGTATATTCTTACTGGTTGAGATTGGTTTAACACTCCTGTGATATCCCTAGTTGCTGATGTGTTGTTGTAACTATTGGGGAATCATAGTCATCTTAAGGATTATAGGGATTCCTTGGGCAATCATCATCATCACTACTTTTTGTGCTAGGTTCCCTTACTAGCCAAGGTATTCATTCATCACTAGTCACTCAAATCCAGTTGTGCATTGCCTTGTGATTTAGGTGATATAGTTGCTTCCTCAATGTCTTGCCAAAGCATTTTTGCATCTTCATTCGTCATTGGTGGATCACTTGGTGGTACTTGTGAACTTGTGCTTGCACCATAATTTCTTATACCACTCCTTGGGGTTATTCCCTCATCAACCTTAGTTTCCCATTCTACTTCTTGTAGCCTAGTTGTTATTTGTTCATCCAACCTTTGTATTGTACTATCTAATTTATGGATGATTTGTTCCCTCAACCTTGAATTATGATTGTGTAATATCTGATATTCCTCCTATAGTTGTTGAGTCTGTAGTTGTATTCTCTACTATAATATCCCTATTTGAGCTAATGGAGTAAGTTTATCCAATTCTTCATTGATGGTCTTGTTCCTATTCTCTTTTGAAACTTCCATTTCAAAGGTATCCACTCTATCTTCATAGCGTACTGTTAACCGTATCCTTCTTCATCCTTCAACTTGTTGAGATAGCTCTCTACGCTCCACCTGAGGATACATTGTGTTCATATTTACTTGGGGTGCTTCTTCTTGCCTTCCCTTATTTCTAGGTAATAGTACTATCTCATGATGTCCTCTTTCATTTGGAGGAATCAATTCTTCATCTTCCTCCATCACTCGTTCGGTCCCATATGTAAATATGACGTGTACTCGCAATATTCTTCTTTCTCTGAGTTGAGGTGCCAACTCTTGTTGTTCTATAGGTGATCTTGTCTCCTAATCTTCTACAAATAAGTGTGTGAGTCCTGTGTCAGTATTCTCATGTGATGGACTTGGCTCACCTTGAGCTCTCCGTTGAGCTTCTTCTCATCTTCTTCATTCGATTTCTTCCAAGGCAATGAATAAGAACTATACCTTGTAAGACTTAAAATTTGATCCATTTACAATATTGGGTACCTACATTCCATTCAAGTTTTAAAACTTGACTACTCCATTATTCATTACTTTGACCACTTTATAGGGACCAAGCCATAGTATCTTCATCTTATCGGGCTTGATTTCTCGCTTTCCATTAAACTTTAGAACCAAGTCACCTGGACTAAGTTCTAACTTTCTCAAGTGTTTTTCATGCCACAAATTCCTTATTTTTTGAGCTACTTCAATTATCCATTGTGCCATGACTCTTCTTTCATCTAACTTGATCAATGTTGTCAGTCATTCTTCCAAAATTTCTTGATCACCCAAGCGATGCTCCATCGTGACTCTCAAACTTGGTATCTAGAATTCAACTAGCACCACTACCTCCTATCCATACATTAATTGGAAAGGTGTATGATCTTTTGTTGGTTTAAAAGTTGTTCTATATGTCCACAAAATAGATGGTAGCCTTTCCTCCCAATCTACTCCTATTCCATAGGTTTTATATAAAGTAGATACCAAGACTTTGTTTGTTGCTTCCACCTATCCATTCACTCTGGGGTAGTATGGAATAGACAATGGGTACAAAATCTTGAATTCCATTAGCATATTGATAATCTCATTTACAAATTACCCTCCTTGATCACTAGTTATCTGTAGTGGAATACCATATCTTGTAATTACCTACTCATATAAAAATCATGCTATACTTTTGGTTGAGTTATCAGGTAATGCTATCGCTTTGACCCATTTTGTCAAGTATTTCATTGCTACTACAATGTACCTACACTTCCTTCTACAAGATGCCTTCAATGGTCCAACGAAGTCCAATCTCCATATTTCAAATAGTTTTTGGGTTTGTGATGGATGCAAAGGTATAAAGTCCCTCTTTACTGGCTTTCCTTCCCTTTGACAAGTATCACATGCTTTCACATACTCTTTTGCATCATTATACAGTGTGGGCCACCATAATTTTGCTAGTAATATCTTCCTAGTGATCTCATCTGGTCCCATGTGCCCTCTTGCTAAGCCTTCATGAGCTTCTTTCAATGTTATTTTGACTTCTTCTTCCATCACACATCTTCATAAGATACCATCACTTCCCATATTATATAGCAATCGTGCTATCACTTGGAAAGGTGTTGACTTCATGATCACTTTCTTTTTCTCAATTGTCATTATATCTTGTGACAACTCTCCTGTGGATAGATACTAGCCAATCAACTTGTGCCATGATGGAACAACATTGATGGCAAACAACTATGCATCAAGGAATTCATTCGAAACCCTTGTACCTACAGGTTCTCCTGATTATATCTGAGACAACTGGTCTACAATTATGTGCTTCTTACTAGGTCTTACTACTACTTGGAATACGAACTCCTGTAGGGTGACGAGACACCTACTGACCCATCCTTGTATTACCAGTTTATTTATCAAGTACAATAGGGCTTGGTGATCTACGTAAAAAGCAAAGGGATTCACTAGTAGGTAATACCTAAACTTCTGGACTGCATATACCATTCCCAAAGCTTCTCTTTTTGTTGTACTATAATTTCTCTCCACCCTTGACAATAGGTAACTAGCAAAGAAAATAGGTTGATCCAACTTAAACTATCCTTCTTGTGCCAAGGCACATATGATTACAAAATTTGAAGCATCAATATGGACATGGAATTCCTTATTCCAATTTAGAAATACCAAAATTAGGCTACTAACAAGATTGAACTTCAACTCCTCGAAGGCTCCTTGGTGCTCCTCTATCCATTTGAAAGGAACATTCTTCTTTGTCAATGAATCCAATGGATAGGATACATGTGCATAATTCTTGATAAACCTTCGATAATACCCCATCGATCCAAGGAAGGTTTTAAGTGAACTCACATCAAATGGTTCCTCCATGTGCAATATCACACAGATCTTATTAGGATCTATTTTTAATCCTTCACTACACATGATGTGTCCTAAAAATTTTCCATATGGTACCATCAAGTAACACTTCCTAGGATTTAATGAAATCTGTGCATTTTTGCACCTACTCATGCATTCACTAAGGGTAGGAAGATGCTCCTTGATCTTCCCATAAATGGACCAATCATCCAAAAATGCTTTGAAGTTCCATGTTGCCAACTAATCAAATATATATAGTATGATGCACTAAAATATAGTTGGGGCATTACAAAGCTTGAATGACATTTGATTGTATGCATAGATGCCATTCTCCACAATAAATGTGGTCTTCAACTTATCCTCCTTGACTATACTTATTTGATTGTAACCCAAAAATCCATCCAAAAATGAATAGATCTCATGTCCTACAACTTCCTCTAGGATGGAATCTATGAAGGGAATAGGGAAGGGGTCCTTAATAGTTACTACATTTAGACTCCTAAAGTCCACACATATTCTGATTTTGTCCACTTCCTTCTTCAAGGTGATGACTATAGGTGATACCCACTCACTGGTCGTAACCCTGAAGATGATTCCTACCTCCAACATCTTCTCTATCTCTAAATTCACTAATGCAACATATTTTGGGTTCATTCTATATGGTCTCCTCCTTACGGGTTGTGCTCTTGAAATTAGTGTTATCTTGTGGACACATAGCTCAAGTGGTACTCCCTTCAAGTCCTTGTATGTCCATGCAAAGACATCCTTATATTCCAATAATATCTTAAAAGCTACCGCTTTTAGTACAAGGTTCCAATCGTCGCCATAGTGAATCATCCTAGGTTCATCCTCCATCCCTAGATTGATGTCCACTATCCGAGGTCCTTCATATTTGATATTCTTTGGCTCACTTGCTACTTTCTCCACATTCTTTGGGTGTGTCGGTCTTGTATCAATTTCTGCATCTCCTACTGTATACTCTATAAATTTTTTGGAAATGTCCATTTCTCTTCTACCTCCTTCTTAGGTTCCTGGCTGACTTTGGTTTTGTCTTGGTTTTCCTTGATCTTCTCTAACTCAATACAGAGGTAGTTGGGCTAAAAAATTTTGTACTCCATTTTCCAATGAAGAAATCCACTATCATATTGAGCTTCATCTTCGCTACATTCATCCAAGTACAACATTCCTTCTCCATCTGGTTCATATCCTTCATCTCCCAAGGAATGTTTTGATTCATTGGTTGTGGCTACATCCTCACTGACCTTCTGATTGGTCAAGTTAATCATATATTTGTGTTGTCCCTTCTTGATAGTGATTTGATTCTTTCCCCATTTATGATTAACTTTGGCTACATGTAGCCATCCCCTTCCTAATAGAGCATCATATGCAGGCTTCTACATAGTAATCACAATGAAATCCAAGACAAACTCTTGCTCAACTATCACCACTTGTTGTGCTATCAAGACTCCCTTTGTCTCGATACCATACTAATCAGCACCATATAATCAAAATCTCGATGTCCATAGAGATGGAGTGCCTAGTTCTAGCCATATCCTTTTAGGTAACACATTGATGTTGGATCCTCCATCCACAATGACTTGTGTCAATTTGTGCCCTAGGATCTCCATATGAACTAACACAGTTTTATTTCCCACATCAATCATCAATATAGTAGGATCCATGAATTGGTATTTTTATTCCTTCTCCTAAATCGGTTGGCTCTGCACTTCCATCACCTTATGCAGTTGTATTTCTTCCACCATCACTTTCTGTAAGGATGGAATAGCTTCCAATAGGTTTACCACTTTGATCTCTACTGTGGTGTCCAAAACCTACTAGTGCTGTCAGACTCTACATAATCACCTTATGTTCTGATGGCTTTTTTAATTCCTTTTATTTTGTTAACTTCACTTGTTTAGCCTTTTGTGCTTCATCTTGTAGTATTTTCTTTGCTACTTTCTAGCACTGCTTTTATTTTGCTAGCTCAGGATACTTGTCCTTTTTAGCTTGATTCCTTGTCATGGCTAAAACTTCTTGGGTTTCCTTCTTAACTTGAGGAACCCCAATATCTAAATAATTTACATTCTATGGGTTACTCGAACTCGCCTTCTTGGTACAATTTGCCTCCTTGTGGTTACCCAAACCACACCACCTACACATATGTGTAGTGTTTGCTTATTGCGTTTCTTGTCTCTGAGGTGAAGGATAGTTTTTTGTGAAATGCCCCCACTCTTGGCAATTGCAACACTGTATAATCGATCTCCCTTCCGAATCATACTGTAAATGACTCTATCCTCCTTTTTGATTTCCCTGGTTCTACCTTCCACCTCACCGGTTATTTCTATAACTGCCACTCATTGCTTGTTGCCCGCTTCCTAGGGCCTTCAATTTCTCTTCCTGCTCCTGGATTATCAGGACCTATGGATGTACTCTTGCATTATATGGACATAGCATCACCTCGTATCCCATCACATTACAGATATGAAAATAGTCATTCTGTGGACACTTTACATTTGTATGACCTTCAGTCTTGCATTATGTGCACCAAATATCTTTCTTATCAGGTTTGCTTCTTTGTTATTTCATGATCTTGTTGAACTCCTAATGAAATGATGCCACTATCCTCTGTATAGTGTCATATTCTCCACTATCTAAATCATTGGACTTGGGATGAGATAAAATTCTTGTGTACATCTATTTTGATTCACTTTCAAAATTCTTTGCATGTTTTACAACTTCCTCATACATCTCTGATGGTACTGCCTTCATATTTTTTTATCAATTCATCTACAAACCACCGCTTCACTAGTACATTTGCCAAGGGCATTTGCATATTATCAACTAAATGTTTTAGTTTGTGGTTGTATGATTTTACATCTTTATCTAGCTTTTGCTTCATCATACAAATTTTTGTAACAATATCTCCATCATCATTCAAAGGTCAAAATTCTTCAATGAATTTCTCCTTCACTTGATTCCAAGTCCAAAAATCTGTTGTATTTTCTCTCTTTAGATACCAATCTATCACCAATCATCTCAAGGTAGCAAGAAATAAATTCAACTAGTTATTTGATTGGTCTACATTATTTTCTCACCAAATGGTTATACATGTTCCAATATATCTTATGGGGTCTTCCTTACCCTCACCTATAAAAGGTGGACATCTTTGTTTGGCTGTCCTGTTAGCCATCTTCGAAGAATCATCCTCATCACTTGAGGTCTCCCATGGAATATTTGTCTGATTCCTCCTTAGGGGTATTTTACTATAGTCATCATCAGAAGTTTATATCCAAGGTATCTTATTCTATCCCACCAATCATTGACTAAACTCACGTGCATCTTCACTTCATGACTTCCTTCACTGATGTGAGGGAGATGGTCTTGGTCCTTCCTCCTGAGACCTTGTGCCATGTTGCCTTGGTGCCTGACTCCCATCCTTTGCACTCCCTTACAAACCTTTTGTCACTTTCTTAGGTGTCACCATCCACTCTCCTTTCTTGTGCACTACTTCTCTATCAACTCATGCCTCTATGCTAGGTGGTTATGGTACCTCCTCTTCTGTCTCTATCAACAATGCCTCAAAATCTCCTTCAGATGCCCAAACTTGCTCTATTTTTTGTTCATGTGTACTATGATCTGAGTTACTTGCATTCTCTCTTCAATAAATTCTTGTGCTCCTTCTTACTGGAATGTTCTCTCGTACTTTCCATCTCCTATGTCTTTGCACACTGGTGTCTATCATTCACCTTTGATTTTGTAGTATTCTTGTTAATTTGACCCATTTTAACAAAAATGCTAGATTCGATAAGGCAATGGTACCAAATGTAGAATAGGGGTGTAGTATTCCTGGTGGAGAGGTGGTTTCTAAGTCTTAGAATTATCAATTTGCTATTCCCAATTGATGGACCAAATCATACAATCGTACAATCTTTACAACTAGCAATGTGCAATAACAAAATAGCTTGTACGAAACCTAAATCGTACCACTGTATGATCCCAAATTGTATAGTGATATATTTTGTATGATTTCATACTTATCCAATCCTTCAAATTAATTTTTGCAATCTATTGTACACATTTTTGTAACTAAACTGTTTGATTTCCCAATACTACCAAATCGGGTAAGTTTTCCTCAATCGCATAAACTACCAAATTGGGTAAGTGCCTTCTGTACAATTTGTAAGCGCTCTGGTGTACGATTTGTACAAAATAAAAATACAACCAAGTTCCAAATTGGATATTCTCCTAGACCAATATCTCTCAGATAAGTTTTGTAAGGGTTTAATATGGTAATTAATCCAATTCCACAAATAAATAAAAAAATTAATCCAATTCCACTAACATGCAAGGTACATCAACAGGGCTAGAGAGAGTTCTATATCCAATGGCAATGTCCAAAAATCATACAATAGTGTTCAATACATCTCTCTTGATATCATCATCATCATCATAGATCATTCATCAGGTCCACACCAATGTTGTTTTAATCCAATTCCTCCATAACAATGCATTAACTAGCAATAACAACCAAAAAGTAGTACATGCAATAGGGATAAACTGTAAATTACTATTCTACCATTCAAGAATCGTATAGTACATGAGAAAAACTATGATTTGTGATTATTCTTCATTACTATTCAACAATGGTATACAACAATCATAGATATGCAATAACACTTTACATAAGAACATAGCCAGAACTCCTAACACTTCTAGATTAACCAGAATGTATTCAGACTATAACCAAAATACAACCAGACTATCAAAATTGAAAATAGGGCCTTATATAATGTTTCCTAGGTCATTCCAAAGTGGTTCCTGAGGCAATATGTTATCCACAACTTCCCATGCATAACAAAATACATAATTAAGACTTTTACTAAGTTTAAACACCTTATTTATCAAAATCATGCGCAATTACAACTTAATTCATATTTCCCATGCATTTCATTTCATTTTATTGCACATTGTATGGTTTGCATTCACTTTGTATGGTTTTCCCTTTTGGTTGTATGGTTTACTCCTACCTGTACGATTTACAAAACTTGTCAAAATTGTCAAACTTGGGCAAATCCTTTATCATTTCTTCTTCTTCTAGGAGGTGGATTTACTTCCTATAGTGAGACTATTCATATCTATATATTAAGGATATCTAGTGTATCTAGGGAGATACTAGATCCATATATTGGAAACCCATAAGTGTAGACATTGTAGTATGAATGTAGATTGTATATGCATTGTGCAATATTATCTAATGCTATACCATAAGTAATGTAATTAACTTGTATTCTACCTATGTTGAGTGTAATTTGTATTCAATGTGTTTACCATTAGTAGTTGTAGTGTATATTGGATTCTTTGTGTGTAGAGATCATATTTGTAGAGTGAATGTGGAACGTGGGAGTTATAGTCCAAAACATAGTATAAGTGCAGTGTTATCATCCTATTCCTCTATTTATGGAATGGTTACCACTCGTGCTACAATGCTCTGTCTTCCATGCCATCCTTTGATATGTTGACCCTTGAAATATTAATATTTCTAGTGTCATCACGTGCCACATCACCTAACATGTCATTAAATACCACATCATCATTGGTTATCACATCATCACTGATTGACATGTCATCATTCGATACCATATCATGATATGATGCCACATCATCTTTAGGTATCATGTCATCACTAAGTCACATGTTATCATAGGGATCCATGTCAATATGCATAAGCAAGAAGGGGTGAAATCATCATATAGTGCCACGTATTAAGATGTGCCACATCCTTAGTCAGAGAGATGATGTCATAGTCTTCAACAAAAAAGTTGAGCAAATGGGATTCAAACCTGTTGGTCAAAATGACCAAACCTGTTGGTAGTAGTCCCATCAACTCAAGATGCCCAACTAACTGTCCTACAAGACCTCCAAATGTCTTATAAGACTTTGGAAAATAACTTCATATCTATGGAATGTAGATAAGTAGAAAGAAACTCTCATCCGAGATGTTTTCCATGAGTGACTAGGGACCAAGCTTCCACAAGTGGCAAAAATTATGAGAAGACAAGCATAGTTTATGCAAATAAAAATAGCGGACCTAACAATGCTTCATCAGAATCAGTTTTTTGGTGTTCCACATGCAATGACCCTCACGGTGAAGTCGATTGCATAATCCATCAACATTAGATCCAAAAGGTAGCTCTTGAAAAAGTCGAAAGATCCCTTAAAGGTCAAATAAATATGATCATAGAAGATCAAAATTTTATGATGCCTTCTCTCGAACAAGTCATGATTCTAACCAGACCGGGGAAGAAACCTTTTCAGGTTGATCCTAAACACCTTAATCCTCTAAAGGTGCCCTCACCTATAAAGAGCCCTAATGAAAAAGAGCCTCTACAAAAACCAAATTTGAAGGGAACGAGGATCCAAAAAGAAGCATCCCTACCACAAGAAGTAGAGATTCAAGAGCAAGCTAGGGATAAATTGAGATATCCTTCATTAACTAAGCATCAAATAGTTGATGCTACTCAAGGATACATAAATAGGTTTGATACAATAGTAAAAGAGATAAGTGTTGAATCCCTCCCATTCAACATCGTTGAAGAAATAAAGAATACTCCTTCAAAGGCTACTATGTATGAAGCCTTATGAATTCCAAGATAGATCAAACTTCTGCAGGAATAATTAAAGTATATGAAAATCAAAGGTACAACCCAGTTAGATTCTACCCAAGCTAGCCTCACCTCCACTTTAGAAAAGAATATACCTCCCCCCTTTTATCTATCCCTCTATATGGAAGGGTGGGTGGTTCATAACTACATGATTGATTCTGGAGAAACAACTACCGTGATGCTTAAAGCATATGTGATATCATGGAGATGGAATATATGAGAAGTAGCCTAAGATTTTTACAATTGGATGGAACCCATGTCAAGACAGTAGGCATAATCAAAGACATCCCCATAGTTCTCCATAGACTGCCTCATATTACAGTCATACAAGAGGTAGTTGTAGTTTATTTAGAATCTTATTTTGGTATGTGCCTATCTAGGGAATTCACTGCTAAAATAGGAGGCTACCTATCACTCAAATTTTGATACCTTGAGGTCCCATTCAAAGGCAAAAAGGTGAAAATATTCAATGAGAAACCTTCTACTTTCCACGTCAAAAGACTCAGAGAAGAAGAAAATAATACCACTACCATGAAAATTATGACTAAAGATCTGATTGAATTAAACCTGATGGAGGAAGCCCTAAATGGTTTATAACAAGAATACTAGTTTTCCCTTCTGGAATTCAATGCATCATTAGAAACAAGCATGGGAAGCTAAATAATTTTGAAGCCTAAGGAAGATAAAATCATTCCTCCCCTGCCTAAAGATCAATCTACCGACCAGTTGTGGAAGCTTTTATTTTATGATGCTAGATGTAAAAATGGGGTCGGGGCAAAAATTTTCCTAATCACTCCAACAGGTGAAGAAAATATCTTCTCTTACAGGTTAACCTGGAGATGTTCCAATAATGCAGTAGAATATGAAGCACTCTACTTAGGCCTAAAAAAGGCTAAGAAAATGGGCATCAAGCAACTGTAGATTTTTTGATATTCTGAACTAATAGTAAATTAGGTTATAGAGAAATATGTGAGCAAACAATATTACCTTAAGGCTTATCGAAATAAAGTCTTGAACTTACTGGAATCCTTCGAATATCTGAACATAAAGGCAATTCCCAGGGAAAAAAATATGTACGCTGACTTGTTGGCTTCAGTAGGGGTAAACTTCTACCCTATAAGCAATATCATCCAAAAGTAAAAAATGATCAGATTGATTTATAGACCTTCCATGCCTGACAGAAATACCTTCTGGTAAGTCTTCAAGAATGATAGACAAATAGTAGACTTCCTCATTCATGAGATGAACTGATCTAACAACAATTTGGCCGAAGATGAATAAGATGAGAACATAATCCAGCTAAAAAACAACCATATATCAAAAGGGTTGGTTACTCTAGAAAGCTTATTTGACAATAATGATAGGTCAAATGTCCACAAGATGAAAGTTGACAAACACAAGTATAAAGAATCTCAGATGGAACTTGTCAAAGCCATCAAAGTAGGAGTAAACACCACAGAGGTAAAAATGGAAGAAATTAGGGAATTATGTAAAGAATTCCTTGACATCATTTCCTAGACCTATCGTGACTTGAAATTTTACTCCAAAGAGATAATCCAACACATGATTAAGCTTGAGGAAGGTGCAAAACCATTCCAACAAAAGAAACGACTAGTAAATCCAAAAATTGAAGCCTTAATGAAGTAGGAGCTGCTAAATATCCTCAAATCCAAGACCATTTACCCAATCAAGCATTCAATATGGGTAGCCAATTTGGTCCCAATAATAAAGAAGAATGGTGACATCTAATTATGTGTTGACTTCCATAATCTGAACATGACTTCCTTGAAAGACCATTATCCACTAGCGTAGGTCGATCAGATCTTGTATACAGTAGCGAGAGCCGAAAGGTTTTCACTTTTAGATGGTTTCTCTAGGTATAAACAAATATGGGTCAAATATGAAGACCAATTTAAGACTACATTCACAATGAAGTGGGGAATGCTTACTTACCAGAGAATACCATTCGAGTTATCCAACGCTGGAGCAAATTTCCAGAGAGATATGGATGTAGCATTTAGGGAGCTTGTAAATAAAATAATAATGATATACTTCGATGATATGATGGTTTTCTCACATCGAAAGAGGGATCACATGAGGCACCTCAAAAGTGTGTTTAAAAAGTGTAAAGAGTTTGGTATCTCCATAAATCCTCAAAAATCCATATTCGTTGTGGAGGAAGGACTCCTACTCGGCTATGTTGTCTCTAAGTTTGGCGTAGCCATCGATCCTAATAGGGTAAAATCCCTATTAGAGGTTCCCCTTCCTCCAAAAAAGAAAGGACTACAATCATTTTTTGGCCAGATCAATTTTATGTACAAATTCATAGCAGATTTTACGAAAATTATCAAGCCAATGACAAAGCTCATAAAGAAAGACATCATATTTAAATGGATAGACACAAGGAAAAAAGCCTTCCAACATATCAAAGAGCAAATATCCCAAGCCTCTATTATGGTAAACCCAAACTATTCCAGGGATTTCATCCTATACACTGTAGATGAGAAATAAAGTTACGCCACAATGCTCACACAGAAGGGAGCTAACAATGAAGAAAGACCCATAGCCTTTCTAATTCAAAACATGCAAGAACATGAGGAAAATTATACCTTCATTGAAAAGTAGAATTATGCTATAATGAAGTCTCTAAAAAAATTCAAGCACTTCCTATCACAGAGCAAGATTACTATTTATACAATCCACCCTGATGTGTGAAGTTTCATCATATAAGGAGAGATCGGTGATACAAGAGATGGATGGGTAACCCAAATATAAGAATTTGATGTGGAAATACACCTAGCCAAGCTAATAAAAGGTATAACAATGTGCCAGGAACTTGCTAAGCAAGCCTAATCATAGTATGTAGCCTATCAAACTCAAGACGCAGCATCAGATAAAGATCAACCTTTAGAGCAGCTTGATTGGGTGGATGAGTTGATCCAGTATTTCTAGACTAGTAAGTGCCCTACAAACTTGAATACCTCTCAGCAGAGAAGATACTGAATCTATGACTTGAAATACACCCTGTTGCTTGAAGGATAATATAAAAAAAATTTGTATGGAGTACTCCTTTGATGCGTATCAGGATAACACAAGCATAAAATTTTAGAAGAGTTTCATGGAGGTCTATTAGGGGGCATTACTTCAGGAGAACCACTACCCTAAAAATTATCAGGACTGGGTGCATCTGGCCGAATTTTTTCTTTATGCTTTCAAAATCATGAGGAACTATGAATAATGTCAGAGGCATGTGGGAAGAAACATGAATGATCCATTTTATTTAAGTTCCATCCAGGTTGAAGAACCATTGTAGCAATGGGGATTAGACTTTATAGTAATAATAGAGCTAAATTCATCTGCAGGACACAAGTATATCCTCAACGCCACTGATTATTTCATGAAATGGTCAAAAGAAATACCTAAAAAAATGGCAGACCAAGAGGTGGTGATGGAGTTTATAGAAAGCTTGATTACTAGGTTCGACATCCTAGATTCCCTAGTCACAGATAATGACTCGCATTTTGTAGGAGCTAAGATGATCGACTTTGCATGCAAATACTAGATATACTTGAAAATGGACTAGCCGAGTCCATAAATAAAAACCTACTCAAGATCCTAAAGCGAAATCTTAAAGATAATAAGAGAAGTTGGCACTCTCTAATAAATCAAACACTTTGGGCCAATAGGATTACAATCAAGAAATATATCAACACATTCCCTTATTCTCTAGTCTATGGAAAGGAAGACGTGCTCCCAGTGCATATTGAGATACCGGATCTAAAATGATTAAATCTAGCTAGGATTGAGGAGGCAGAACTAATGGAAAATAGGCTGATCTAGCTTCTACACTTGGAAGAACAGAAAGAGCAGGCCTATAATCACTACCAAAAGTATACAATTGCAACAAAAGGATGGTTTGATAAGAATACCACTCTAAGGAACTACAAGGTAGGAGACCTAGTACTGAAATGAAATGAGAAGAGGTAAAAACCAAGAAATCATTAAAAATTTGACACATTATGGGATGACCCATTTGAAATCATCAAAGAAAAGCAACACAACTCTTTCTAGCTTAAAGACGAACAGGGCCAGATTCAACCCATTCCTATCAATGACTTCCACTTGAAGTGGTATTACAAGTAACTGGTTCAAGCCTATCTTTGTATATATATTTTATGTAAATATGTTCACTTTGTTTCAAGCTGCCTCCAAATTATCATGATGGCATGAGTTTTCGGCACTCGATGGCCCCTCCAAGGAAATTTGTCATGATTTCATGACTATTGGGTAGTAGAGCGCCTTTCCAAGGCAAATTGTTGTGATGGCGTGACTTTTCGGCACTCGATGACCCCTCCAGGGAAATTTGGCATGATTTCATGACTTTTGGATAGTAGAGTGCCTTGCAAAGGCAAATTGTCATGATGGTGTAACTTTTCAACACTTGATGACCTCTCCAAGGAAATTTATCATGACTTCGTGACTTTTGGACAGCAGAGCGCATTACCAAGGCAAATTGTCATGATGGCACAACTTTTAGGCAATGGAGCACCATGTTAGATTTGACCTTTTGGGCAACAAAGCACCACGTCAGACCTAAATTTTTATATAGTGGAGTGCCTCATCAGACCAATTGGGGACTTTTGGTGATAAAAGCAGTCACCTCGGGATCCTGAAAAGCATAATTTTTAAGGTACAACTGTACACATTGATTGGATCTAAATATGATATTGTTTTATTAGCTCGATACAATAGAGGAACATACCATTGGCCCATATCCTAAATGGTAACTTGAGGTAATTGGTATCCTTAAAAGTTGGCACATAAATCGAGATTCTTGCCAACATTCAAAATCAGTGTTGGGATGCATACTGCCAACCACAATTACTCTACATCTCTTTGATAGTTAATTGTATGCCCTTTTGGGATGAGCATACATAGATGAATATATTCCCAACTTTACACATTCCTCTTTCATCTTCTATAGTGTCGATCTCCTTGCCCACTATGTTTTATTACTCACCCAGAGAGTTATACAACTTTAAAAAAGCACCCCAGATTTTATTTGAGTCACTGAGATACAAGTAACAACACCATGATGACTATACCTCTAGCTACTGCTTCTTCATATGCACCTTCAAAAAATAAAAGAAGTTCGAGCAAAAAGGAATGTGGATCCCAACGACCACATTATAGACACAAAGCTGACATGAAAGGACATAGGACAAATCCACAAGGATATAGTCACCAGGATGATTACAGATGTCTCTCCTTTGAGTTTGAGCATCTTCCCATACCACTCCATGCTTTACTGGTATGTTTAACCCTAGGTTCACCCCTACCTAGAGCTGATCAGGGTGATGGCACAATTTTATGATGTCAGGAGTAGAGTGGTCAAAAATTCCCAGGGGGAGATCCTTTTCATGCTAGATATCAATACAATCAAGGTCATTTTTACATGGGGGGACAAATATCCAATTCCTCCTATATTTTTTGATCCAACCACCTCTACAAAGTAATACCTGAATTCCCAAAACATCAGGGCATTCCTACAACAAATTTTTTAGATACTCTCTTTAAAAATTCCATCCTGAAATCTCCCATTCCCATATCAAGATTCAAAAATAAGGAAATATTCTCTATTATGGCCATGGTAATGGGATTGGAATATGACACTCAGGTTTATGGGTGGTAATTTACGATGGCACAGTGCATCTCCAATCCTAAATTCTACGACAGAGCACGCTTGGACCCAAACAGAGTTCCACTTTTATTTGACTAGCCATCTTACCCAGCCCAACAATTGTATGTGGGCCTTTCAAAGTTGCATAAAGAGGCCCCAAATACCTTCAGGTACTCTTCATATATGGTTTGGTTTTTTTTCTTCTTTCAAGCAAAAAAATTAAAGTTTATCTCTATTACTCAAAGGATGAGAAGGTAGAATATCTACTTGTCTATGAATGGATATCATTTCTTTTGAACTTGGGTTCATATTATTAGTTCAACATGGAATTACTAGGCCCTGATTTGCAAATTGTGCTAATACCTATGCTAATAATTCCTAAGTAGATGGAAGAGACCCTGAGACATCCCCATGTAGAAGAAGGGGACTGGTTCATCCTGACTTAGGGGGTTGTCATTAGGCTCTATGGCTTTACAAAGAAGCCTTTCTTGTTGCCTTACTATGTCACCAAATGGCTCTTTGCCCTAGAGTAGGTAAAACAACAAGAATTCATCTTTGGGATAGGCACCCAGAAGACTCATACTTGCCTCATGCCCTTCTAGTATGAAGGGATAACTGTGTCAAAAAAGGGAGATCATGAGAAAATCACCCAACTATTAATAAGTATGAAGCTAGTAGAGCTCCCACAGATATGGAGATATGATCCCGATGATATCTTCACCAAGATACAAGAAACTCTAAATAAATCTCCTTTCCAGTAATTTCATATCTTCGATAGATAAATCGATAAACAGGGCAGGAATAACAGGGAATACCAACCACTCGAATAACATGTGGAGAGAATGGAACACTATCTCTGTGGCATGATTTTTATGAAAATTTTGTGGACTACAGCCCATATACAAATCCGCAACATAAAATTATTCATAAAACCATGAAAAATATGAAGAAAAGGGGAGATGATTGGGATAATGTAAAACTACTAGGATGGTGGTAGATGCGGTGCCACATTCGAACCTTCATCAGGTTCGGGCTGAATATGGACACAAAGTTCTATGATAAATATGATGAACACCATGAAAATTAGCCTAAGACTCTGGTAGACAAGGTATCACCTAGAATAGACGACATCCATCTCAAGCAATCCAAGAAGGACACAAAAAAAGAAAAGGGGAAAGAAATTATAGCTAAGCAAATAGAAGTCCCAAAGAAGAGACGTCAGTAGTACCTTCCCAATTTAGGGTCATACACAAAGTCTGATTATAGTGCTTAGCTTGAGCATAGGAAGCCAACACTGAATTCAAAGAAAAGGAAAACCACACCAGAATAGGGAGGTAGCTGAAAGAAAAGAAAAATAGAAGAATCATCTTCTGAAGAATCTGAGCAACAACATGAAGGATGGGAAGAATCAGAGTAAAATGAAGAAGAGGAGGAACAAGAGAAAATAGAGGATAAAGAGAATATAGGGGAAATCTCTCATAACATCTTACCACAAGTAGATAGATGAAAAAGTGGCTAAAGCAGCAGAAGAACCTCCCCCAAAAGAGCCTCCAAGCAGGGAGCGAATCCTGCCACTAGTGACCACCAGTGCAGATCTTTCAAACCTAAAGCATATTGTAAAAAATTACACAGATAAGTCACAGGAGACCAGGGGAACTACATCACAAAAATAATAGGTAATATCTCCTATTAACCTTGATACTCCCTCTTCTTCTCCTTATTCCCAAAGAGATTCTTCTTCCCATTCTAAAGATCAAAGTGATCTGTCTCCATCACCTTACCAATCTCTACCAGGTTCACCTCAAATAACTCCACCAAGGTCTCCCTCTAAACAAACAAGTATGGAAACTTATATACCCACCACTCCATTCCCATAATCCACTAATTTTTTAAGCTTCCAATCCCTACAAAGTGCCTCATCTTCCAGTAACCCTACTATCGCTAAATTACAAAAATTAAAGAATGCCACTGCAAAATGCTGCTACATGGCTAAAGTCCCGGAGCTCCCAAAGTGCCACTAAGATAGCCCACATTCAGGAAGGGACAATATTGGATCCGATAAACATGCAACGATACACTATGAAGATGATCCCCCTAGTACAAAACCCTAAAAACCAGATGCCTCTAGATGATTATCAGGCCAAAATAACTACAGAAGACATGACTCAATTTCCAATGGAAGACGAGTGGAGCAAGGCTCAAAATCATATGGGGATGATCTATTTGAATACATAACATTATAAGGAAAAGTTCCTCCGAGCAGAGCAGGCCCGAAAATAGTTATAAGAGACCTTCAACCAACATAAAATCATAGAGAAGGCTCTCAAAAATGAAGCCAAAAAGTGGGAATAAAAGTTCAATGAGATCACTCCCTCCTAGGAAAAGGTAGCAAAGGTAGAGGAACAAGTCCAGATACTACAACAACAAATAGAGGACCTGAAGAAGTAGTTGTCAGTAGTTTCTGATAAAATCTAAGGGTTATCTAAGGAGAAGGCATGAGCGGTTTGAAAATAGAAGCTTGTGAAAGTTAGCAAGCTAGTGCTGAAATCTAGAACCACTTTGGCTTACCTATCCAAAGTCAACATCACGCTAAGCTAGGTAGAAAAGGAATTTGAAGCTTCAATCAAGCTCCTAGCATAAAGGGTATTTGCGGCCAACAAAATTTATGTCTTGGTGAACAATACGTAAGCAATGGATGGCTATAGAGCCTAGGATAAAAAATGGTCCTAAGCCAAATTGGTTTCTAGGAACTTCTTCAAATGACATAAGTTGGTAACGTCAGCTGCAAAAATCATGCAAGAGCTAAGGGCAGAAGCAAAATCAATTTCAAACCACACTAACATGGCTGAAGACTGTGGTATGCCCAACTTCTGGGACTCAAATTCCAATATCATGGTAGAATATAAGATAAAAGTTGTTTGGCAAATTTTTTTGCTGATGAATAAAAAATTGATAGCTGGGAAGAGCCGATACAAGAAGGCCTATGCCACCTACAATGAGGTTATCTAATCAAAAGATAAGAAATATAAAGAGAAGCAAACGAAGGCCAAGAAAGTTGCATCAATAAATACAACACCTCTAGGACAAGAAAAAGCAGAAGAATCTGATGAAGAGTCCTCGAAAGAGTGATCACTCCCAAGCTTGTTTTTGTTTTTTGTGCTTGGTATCATTCCATTTCTTTCCCCTTGTTTTTTATTTTTTATTCTATATTTTTATTGACTTCATTCCCCAATGGATAAAGGCTCTAATTTTTGACATTTAGTTAATAGAATTACCCTAGGAGGTGCCAATAATGTTGGTCAAAATTACCACACCCAGGGAAATAAGGGGTCCTCTCTTCAAATTTTTCTAAGTGTGAAAATGGGTCGTGATAGCGTGAAATTTTGGAGAGCGAGGAGTAGGTGAAGACCAAAAGTCATGATAGCACGATATTTTGAAGAGCAAGGAGCAGGTGAAGGCAAAATTCATGATTTCATGACATTTTGATAAGAAAATCTAAGGTGGAGGTAAAAGTCGCGATAGCATAATATTTTGGAGAGCGAAGAGCAGATGAAGACCAAAAGTCATGATTTCATGACATTTTGACAAGCAAAGCTAATGCTAGTCTCACAATGACACTGAGATGGGGGGGTGAAATAGTGTAGCTATTTAAATTCTTAAATCTTCAACTCTTAATGCCGAAACAATGAAAACTTAAAACCCAATAAAGAAAATATAACAAGAGAGCATTCCACAACACATGATGTAACGAGGTTCACCAATTTGGCTACTCCTAAAAAATGACTGCTTGGATTCCCATCCAAATCCAACCTTTGCAAAATACCAATTTTATAATCAATTTACCAGCACCCACTGGAAGGAGCACCAACCCCTGATTTATCTGCACCAATAGAAAGGAGCACCAACCCCTAATTTATCTGCACCAACAGAAAGGAGCACCAACCCCTAATTCCAAGCACCAACTTGGACTGCAATTTTGAAACTATAAGATTGACATAAAAATGCCTTCGCTTATACAAGACCCTGACTGGTCTATTGCTAACCTAACATTTCTCGCTATTCACCAAAACACCACACACTCTTAAGGCTCTGCTTACTGCACTTTTACGGTTCTCACGGCTCTGCTTAACGCTCTCTTACGTCACTCTTCCAACCCTCATTTTTGTAGCACTTTCACTCTTTTTTAGCAGCACTTTAATAATCCATGCAGACCTCCTTTTATAACAAAGTTCTGACTCTATTTTTAACTTTCTTATTTTTGCATGCAACCCGTAACTAACCCTGTAATTGTTGTTCTGACTTCAGTTCACTGTTCTTATTTTAGCTGCATGATTTTTCTCTATAACTGCACCTGTTACTATCGTATTGACTTCAGTTAACTCTTCTTATTTTATTTGCATGATTTTATTCTACAACGACCCCTATAACTGCCGTATAACTTTAGTTAACTGTCACATATATTATTTCGGTTGGGTTCTCTGTTTAGCTCACACCAAACTGACCTATCACGAAATCGTGACACTTTCGCCTCCTTGCTTCTTTTCTTGGCTTGTACCTGCAAAAACACAATATTTCGTGATATCTCGATACTTTCGCCTCCTTGCTACTTTACTTGGTTTGTACCCACAAAAACACATGTGATATCGTGACACTTTTGCCTCCTTGCTACTTTACTTGGTTTATACCTGCAAAAACATAACATGTCACGATATCACGACACTTTTGCCTTTGTACTCTTCCTCTTTACTTTTGTCGTGATATCGTGACACTTCTGCATTCTTACTTTCTCTCTCCTTCTTTAGTCATGAAAATGCGACATGTCGCGATTTCGTGACACTTCTCCTTCTCTGTATTCCTGCTCTTTTCAAGTCGTGAAAATGTGACATGTTGCGATATCGTGACACTTTTCCTTCTCTACCTTCCTTCTCTTTTCAAGTCGCGAAAATGCGACATGTCGCAATATCGCGACAATTTTCTTTCTCTACCTTCTTGCTCTTTTCAAGTCACGAAAATGCGACATGTTGCGATATCGTGACACTTTTTCTTTCTCTTCCTTCATGCCCTTTTCGAGTCTCAAAAATGTGACATGTCATGATATCACAACACTTTTTCTCCTTTACTCTTTCTCTTACCTTCGGGTCACGAAAACGCGACATGTCGCGATATCGCGACACTTTTTCTCTTGGACTTTCTCTCTTGCAATATGTCGCAAAATCATGACACTTTTTCTTTCGTACAATCTCTCTTGCAATATGTCGTGAAATCGTGACACTTTTTCTACTTGCATTTTTCTCTTCCAACATGTCGCGAAATCGTGACACTTTTTCTTTCGTACTATCTCTCTTGCAATATGTCGCGAAATCGTGACACTTTTTCTTCCGTACAATCTCTCTTGCAATATGTCGCGAAATCGCAACACTTTTTCTACTTGCCTTTTTCTCTTCCAACATGTCATGAAATCGTGACACTTTTTCTTTCGTACTATCTCTCTTGCAATATGTCACGAAATTGCGATAGTTTTTCTTGCTTGCGCTTTCTATTCGAACATGTTGTGAAATTGTGACAGTTTTTTTTGCTTGCGCTTTCTCTTCGAACATGTCACGAAATTGCAACAGTTTTTCTTTCTTCTCAACATGTCGCGATATTGACATTTGAGAAGATCCCTTCAACAATAATATCTTCTCATTTTCAATTAAAAGCTCCATGATTTAAATAATATCTCCATAACAAGAAATATCTCAATCTTCAATCACTCCTTTACCAGAATGAGCCTACGAGCAGTTTGTTGTAATAAATTTCAGTTCTGTTATGTAAAAATCTATATATAGAATGAGTGACACAAGTAAAAGGTTAGCTCTTAGGTTTTTACAAGGCTATGTATTCAGATTACTTAAGGGTTTAATAGAGATCATCCATTTTGGTTTTGAGCTCATTTTGGTGTAACAAGTATGTATGTGTTGTTTATTGCTAATTGAGTCTAAATGAATGTATTATGCATTAATTATTGTTCTAAATTTATATATCGACATTTAGTTAGATCTCTAATTAACCTCATGAATAAGTTGTGCTTAAATAGATATTCACTAGGGGGGTTTTAGTTTCTATATTTTGGATCTTGTTATACTTCTCTGCAAAAGGCTGTGATAGTTGCTGTGTTGCTTAATCTGTACCGCTTTATTCTCCTAGAATTAGCTATATTTCCCTTTTGTTAAGCATTCCTTTCTCTCTCACTTTTCCCTTTAAAAAGCAAGGAACCAACCTTCTCTGGAGATTGAACCAGACAAACTCTGTTTGAGCCTAGTATTTCAATGTTGGCAAAGTCTTGGGTGCAAACGTAACGAAAGGTAAATTTTACTCCAATACTTTTTGGTATACCCGATGGGACACAAATCCCATTCAACATACAAATCAAAGTCCTGATGAAAAGCTTTACCATGTTTCTTCTTTTTTATCACTTGGTGACTCCGCACCAAAAATAAATCCTAGAATTTTTTTTACCTAGTTTTTGGTCATGAACCGTATTTCATGATAACCAAATCCAAAGAATTTTTTTTGAAGAGCCCATAGAGTTCTTCTAACTACATCTTGGTAGCCTTCAAGCTAATCCTATTCTAGTTTCTAGAAATTTGTCTACTCATACCAAAAATACAAGATATACCAATATAACCCTCCTTAGAACCGTTGCTAGCAAAACCCTAGCTCCATCTATCTACCTAATCATGATGGCTGGAAATTTTTTGGACTTACCTTACCCTCTGTGGAATCACACAAGAACCCTTAATCTAGCAGTTTAGCATCAAATTCCATTGGTAGCTCTCAAAGCACTCCCATAGTTTGATGGTACTGGGAAGACAACCTAGGAGCATTATTTAGTTGTGGCAAAACTGGCACCAATCCATGATATCATTGAGGAAGATGTGATGATTATATTACTGGTTATTTCCTTGAAGGGGAAAATGCTTTATTGGTGTAGAGATCTTGACAACCAGACCATCTCCACTTGGGCCTAGCTGGTAGGTAAATTCATGGAGGAATCCAATGAGCAAGTGGACCCATTCTCACTGCTAAATCAATTTACAACCATTCAAAAACACCCACAAGAGGAGATTTCATACTTTAATATTAGATTCAATCGAACATGGCAGAGAGTACCTGATTTTTTAAAGCCAAGACATGAGTAGTCAATGCACTATTATCTGAGAGCTTTCAACTCAGATATAAGTATGGCCATTAGGTAATCTTGCGTCACTACTTTTCCCAAAAAATTTCAAGAAGCATATAAGGCAAAAAAGGACTTAATCGCCATTGGAAGGTTATCGACAAAAATGATAGCGCCTATCTGTCCTGATCTCTTTCAATTTCCAAATGCCACACAATATCCAAATGATGCCCTTTAGAACCCCGTTGCATTCCATAGTGCCCATACCCCACAAGTTCCAAATGCCACTTTTAAGAATCCTATTGCATTTTTGAGCATCAATCTTCCAAATTGGCCAGGCAGCCCAATATCCTCACAGTACAGGCACCCCCTACACTTCCAATGCTTCTTTATATTCCTGCACTTCCCTTGGTAGTAGTCCCATCAACTCAATATGCCCAACTAACAGTCCTACAAGACCTCCAAATGTCTTATAAGACTTTGGAAAGTAACTTCATATCTATGGAATGTAGAGAAGTAGAAAGAAACTCTCATCCGAGATGTTTTCCATGAGTGACTAGGGACCAAGCTTCCACAAGTGGCAAAAATTATGAGAAGACAAGCACAGTTTATGCAAATAAAAATAGCAGACCTAACAATGCTTCATCAGAATCATTTTTTTGGTGTTCCACATGCAATGACCCTCACGGTGAAGTCGATTGCATAATCCATCAACATTAGATCCAGAAGGTAGCTCTTGAAAAAGTTGAAAGATCCCTTAAAGGTCAAATAAATATGATCATAGAAGATCAAAATTTTATGATGCCTTCTCTCAAACAAGTCATGATTCTAACCAAACCGGGGAAGAAAAATTTTCAGGTTGATCCTAAACACCTTAATCCTCTAAAGGTCCCCTCACCTATAAAGAGCCCTAATGAAAAAGAGCCTCTGCAAAAACCAAATTTGAAGGGAACGAGGATCCAAAAAGAAGCATCCCTACCACAAGAAGTAGATATTCAAGAGAAATCTAGGGATAAATTGAGATATCCTTAATTAACTAAGCATCAAAGAGTTGATGCTACTCAAAGATACATAAATAGGTTTGATACAATAGTAAAAGAGAAAAGTGTTGAATCCCTCCCATTCAACACTGTTGAAGAAATAAAGAATACTCCTTCAAACGCTACTATGTATGAAGCCCTATGAATTCCAGGATAGATCGAACTTCTATAGGAATAATTAAAGTCTATGAAAATCAAAGGTACAACCCAGTTAGATTCTACCCAATCTAGCCTCACCTCCACTTCAGAAAAGAATATACCTCCCCCCTTTTATCTATCCCTCTATATGGAAGGGTGGGTGGTTCATAACTACATGATTGATTCTGGAGCCGCAACTACTGTGATTCCTAAAGCATATGTGATATCATGGAGATGGAATATATGAGAAGTAGCCCAAGATTTTTACAATTGGATAGAACCCATGTCAAGACAGTAGGCATAATCAAAGACATCCCCATAGTTCTCCATAGACTGCCTCATATTACAGTCATACAAGAGGTAGTTGTAGTTTATTTAGAATCTTATTTTGGTATGTGCCTATCTAGGGAATTCAATGCTAAAATAGGAGGCTACCTATCACTCAAATTTTGATACCTTGAGGTCCCATTCAAAGGCAAAAAGGTGAAAATATTCAATGAGAAACCTTCTACTTTCCATGTCAAAAGACTCAGAGAAGAAGAAAAGACTACCACTACAGTGAAAATTATGACTGAAGATCTGATTGAATTAAACTTGATGGAGGAAGCCCTAAATGGTTTATAACAAGAATACCAGTTTTCCCTTCTGGAATTCAATGCATCATTAGAAACAAGCATGGGAAGCTAAATAATTTTGAAGCCTAAGGAAGATAAAATCATTCCTCCCCTGCCTAAATATCAATCTACTGACCAGTTGTGGAAGCTTTTATTTTATGATGCTAGATGTAAAAATGGGGTCGGGGCAAAAATTTTCCTAATCACTCCAATAGGTGAAGAAAATATCTTCTCTTACAAGTTAACTTGGAGATGTTCCAATAATGCAGTAGAATATGAAGCACTCTACTTAGGCCTAAAAAAGGCTAAGAAAATGGGCATCAAGTAACTGTAGATTTTTTGATATTCTGAACTAATAGTAAATTAGGTTACAAAGAAATATGTGAGCAAACAATATTACCTTAAGGCTTACCAAAATAAAGTCTTGAAATTACTGGAATCCTTCGAATATCTAAACATAAAGGCAATTCCCAGGGAAAAAAATACATACGCTGACTTGTTGGCTTCAGTAGGGGTAAACTTCTACCCTATAAGCAATGTCATCCAAAAGTAAAAAATGATCAGATTGATTTATAGACCTTCCATGCCTGACAGAAACACCTTCTGGTAAGTCTTCAAGAATGATAGACAAATAGTAGACTTCCTCGTTCATGAGATGAACTGATCTAACAACAAGTTGGCCGAAGATGAATAAGATGAGAACATCATCCAGCTGAAAAACAACCATATATCAAAAGGGTTGGTTACTCTAGAAATCTTATTTGACAATAATGATAGGTCAAATGTCCACAAGATGAAAGTTGACAAACACAAGTATAAAGAATCTCAGATGGAACCTGACAAAGCCATCAAAGTAGGAGTAAACACCACTGAGGTAAAAATGGAAGAAATTAGGGAATTATGTAAATAATTCCTTGACATCATTTCCTAGACCTATCGTGACTTAAAAATTTACTCCAAAGAGATAATCCAACACATGATTAAGCTTGAGGGAGGTGCAAAACCATTCCAACAAAAGAAACGATTAGTAAATCCAAAAATTGAAGCCTTAATGAAGTAGGAGCTGCTAAACATCCTCAAATCCAAGACCATTTACCCAATCAAGCATTCAATATGGGTAGCCAATCTGGTCCCAATAATAAAGAAGAATGGTGACATCTGATTATGTGTTGACTTCCATAATCTGAACATGACTTCCTTGAAAGACTATTATCCACTAGCGTAGGTCGATCAGATCTTATATACAGTAGTGAGAGCCGAAAGGTTTTCACTTTTAGATGGTTTCTCTGGGTATAAACAAATATGGGTCAAATATGAAGACCAATTTAAGACTACATTCACAATGAAGTGGGGAATGCTTACTTACTAGAGAATACCATTCGAGTTATCTAACGCTGGAGCAACTTTCCAGAGAGATAT
This sequence comes from Wollemia nobilis, assembly GCA_028583015.1. NCBI lineage: Eukaryota > Viridiplantae > Streptophyta > Pinopsida > Araucariales > Araucariaceae > Wollemia > Wollemia nobilis. The sequence continues at coordinate 430,666 of JAQPPZ010011525.1, forward strand.
GGATGTAGCATTTAGGGAGCTTGTAAATAAGATAATAATGATATACTTCGATGATATGATGGTTTTATCACATCGAAAGAGGGATCACATGGGGCACCTCAAAAGTGTGTTTAAAAAGTGTAAAGAGTTTGGTATCTCCATAAATCCTCGAAAATCCATATTCGTTGTGGAGGGAGGACTCCTAATCGGCTATGTTGTCTCTAAGTTTGGCGTAGCCATCAATCCTAATAGGGGAAAATCCCTATTAGAGGTTCCCCTTCCTCCAAACAAGAAAGGACTATAATCATTTTTTGGCCAGATCAATTTTAAGTGCAAATTCATAGAAGATTTTACGAAAATTATCAAGCCAATGACAAAGCTCTTAAAGAAAGACATCATATTTAAATGGATAGACACAAGGAAAAAAGCCTTCCAACATATCAAAGAGCAAATATCCCAAGCCTCTATTCTGGTAAACCCAAACTATTCCAAGGATTTCATCCTATACGCTGTAGATGAGCAATAAAGTTACGCCACAATGCTCACACAGAAGGGAGCTAACAATGAAGAAAGACCCATAGCTTTTCTAATTCAAAACATGCAAGAACATGAGGAAAATTATACCTTCATTGAAAAGCAGAATTATGCTATAATGAAGTCTCTAAAAAAATTCAAGCACTTCCTATCACAGAGCAAGATTACTATTTATACAATCCACCCTGATGTGTGAAGTTTCATCATATAAGGAGAGATCGGTGATACAAGAGTTGGATGGGTAACCCAAATATAAGAATTTGATGTGGAAATACACCTAACCAAGCTAATAAAAGGTATAACAATGTTCCAGGAACTTGCTAAGCAAGCCTAATCATAGTATGTAGCCTATCAAACTCAAGAGCAGCATCAGATAAATATCAACCTTCAAAGCAGCTTGATTGGGTGGATGAGTTGATCCAGTATTTCTAGACTAGTAAGTGCCCTAAAAACTTGAATACCTCTCAACAGAGAAGATACTGAATTTATGACTTGAAATACACCCTATTGCTTGAAGGATAATATAGAGAAAATTTGTATGGAGTACTCCTTTGATGCGTATCAGGATAACACAAGCATAAAATTTTAGAAGAGTTTCATGGAGGTCTATTAGGGGGCATTACTTCGGGAGAACCACTACCCTAAAAATTATCAGGACTGGGTGCTACTGGCCGAATATTTTTTTATGCTTTCAAAATCATGAGGAACTATGAATAATGTCAGAGGCATGTGGGAAGAAACATGAATGATCCATTTTATTTAAGTTCCATCCAGGTTGAAGAACCATTCTAGCAATGGGGATTAGAATTTATAGTAATAATAGAGCTAAATTCATCTACAGGACACAAGTATATCCTTAACACCACTAATTATTTCATGAAACAGTCAAAAGAAATACCTAAAAAAAGGGCAGACCAAGAGGTGGTGATGGAGTTTATAGAAAGCTTGATTACTAGGTTCGACATCCTTGATTCCCTAGTCACAGATAATGGCTTGCATTTTGTAGGAGCTAAGATGATCGACTTTGCATGCAAATACTAGATATACTTGAAAATGGACTAGCCGAGTCCATAAATAAAAACCTACTCAAGATCCTAAAGCAAACTATTAAAGATAATAAGAGAAGTTGGCACTCTCTGATAAATCAGGCACTTTGGGTCAATAGGATTACAATCAAGAAATATATCAACACATTCCCTTATTCTATTGTTTATGGAAAGGAAGACGTGCTCCCAATGCATATTGAGATACCAGCTCTAAAATGATTAAATATAGCTAGGATTGAGGAGGCATAACTAATGGAAAATAGGCTGATCTAGCTTCTACACTTGGAAGAACAGAAAGAGCAGGCCTATAATCACTACCAAAAGTATAAAATTGCAACAAAAGGATGGTTTGATAAGAAGACCACTCTAAGGAACTACAAGGTAGGAGACCTAGTACTCAAATGAAATGAGAAGAGGTCAAAACCAAGAATTCATGAAAAATTTGACACATTATGGGATGACCCCTTTGAAATCATCAAAGAAAAGCAACACAACTCTTTCTAGCTTAAAGATGAATAGGGCCAGATTCAACCCATTCCTATCAACGACTTCCACTTGAAGTTGTATTACAAGTAACTGGTTCAAGCCTATCTTTGTATATATATTTTATGTAAATATGTTCACTTTGTTTCAAGCTGCCTCCAAATTATCATGATGGCATGAGTTTTCGGCACTCGATGGCCCCTCCAAGGAAATTTGTAATGATTTCATGATTGTTGGGTAGTAGAGCGCCTTTCCAAGGCAAATTGTTGTGATGGCATGACTTTTCGGCACTCGATGACCCCTCCAAGGAAATTTGGCATGATTTCATGACTTTTGGATAGTAGAGCGCCTTGCCAAGGCAAATTGTCACGATGGTGTAACTTTTCAACACTTGATGACCTCTCCAAGGAAATTTATCATGATTTCGTGACTTCTGGGCAGTAGAGCGCATTACCAAGGCAAATTGTCATGATGGCATAAATTTTAGGCAATGGAGCACCATGTTAGATTTGACCTTTTGGGCAACAAAGCACCACGTCAGACCTGACTTTTTATATAGTGGAGTGCCTCATCAGGCCAATTGGGGACTTTTGGTGATAAAAGCAGTCACCTCGGGATCATGAAAAGCATAATTTTTAAGGTACAACTGTACACATTGATTGGATCTAAATATGATATTGTTTTATTAGCTCAATACAATAGAGGAACATACCATTGGCCCATATCCTAAATGGTAACTTGAGGTAATTGGTATCCTTAAAAGTTGGCACACAAATCGAGATTATTGCCAACATTCAAAATCAGTGTTGGGATGCATACTGCCAACCACAATTACTCTACATCTCTTTGACAGTTAATTGTATGCCATTTTGGGATGAGCATACATAGATGAATATATTCCCAACTTTACACCTTCCTCTTTCATCTTCTGTAGTGTCGATCTCCTTGCTCACTATGTTTTATTACTCACCCAGAGAGTTATACAACTTTAAAAAAGCACCCCAGATTTTATTTGAGTCACTGAGCTACAAGTAACAACACCATGACGACTATACCTCTAGCTACTGCTTCTTCGTATGCACATTCAAAAAATAAAAGAAGTTCGAGCAAAAAGGAATGTGGATCCCAACGACCACATTACAGACACAAAGCTGACATGAAAGGACACAAGACAAATCCACAAGGATATAGTCACCAGGATGATTACAGATGTCTCTCCTTTGAGTTTGAGCACCTTACCATACCACTCCATGCTTTACTGGTATGTTTACCCCCAGGTTCACCCCTACCTAGAGCTGATCAGGGTGATGGCACAATTTTATGATGTCAAGAGCAGAGTGGTCAAAACTTCCCAGGGGGAGATCCTTTTCATGCTAGATATCAATACAATCAAGGTCATTTTTACATGGGGGGCCAAATATCCAATTCATCCTATATTGTTTGATCCAACCACCTCTACAAAGTACTACCTGAATTCCCAAAACATCAGGGCATTCCTATAACAAATTTTTTAGATACTCTCTTTAAAAATTCCATCCTGAAATCTCCCATTCCCCTATCAAGATTCAAAAATAAGGAAATATTCTCTATTATGGCCATGGCAATGGGATTGGAATATGACACTCAGGTTTACGGGTGGTAATTTACGATGGCACAGTGCATCTACAATCCTAAATTCTACGACAGAGCACGCTTGGACCCAAACAAAGTTCCACTTTTCTTTGACTAGCCATCTTACCCAGACCAAAAATTGTATGTGGGCCTTTCAAAGTTGCATAAAGAGGCCCCAAATACCTTCAAGTACTCTTCATATATGGTTTGGTTTTTTTTCTTCTTTCAAGCAAAAAAATTAAAGTTTATCTCTATTACTCAAAGGATGAGAAGGTAGAATATCTACTTGTCTATGAATGGATGTTGTTTCTTTTGAACTTGGGTTCATATTATTAGTTCAACATGGAATTACTGGGCCCTGATTTGTAAATTGTGCTAGTACCTATGCTAATAATTCCTAAGTAGATGGAAGAGACCCTGAGACATCCCCATGTAGAAGAAGGGGACTGGTTCATCCTGACTTAGGGGGTTGTCATTAGGCTCTATGGATTTACAAAGAAGCCTTTCTTGTTGCCTTACTATGTCACCAAATGGCTCTTTGCCCTAGAGTAGGTAAGACAACAAGAATTCATCAACTACACATTTGGGATAGGCACCCAGAAGACTCATACTTGCCACATGCCCTTCTAGTATGAAGGGATAACTTTGTCAAAAAAGGGAAATCATGAGAAAATCACCCAACTATTAATAAGTATGAAGCTATTCGAGCTCCCACAGATATGGAGATATGATCTTGATGATATATTCACCAAGATACAAGCAACTCTAAATAAAGCTCCTTTCTAGTAATTTCATATCTTCGATAGATAAATCAATAAACAAGGCAAAAATAACAGGGAAGACCAACCACTCGAATAGCATGTGGAGAGAATGGAACACTATCTCTGTGGCATGATTTTTATGAAAATTTTGCGGACTATAGCCCATATACAAATCCTCAACATAAAATTATTCGTAAAACCATGAAAAATATGAAGAAAATGGGAGATGACTGGGATAATGCAAAACTACTAGGATGGTGGTAGATGCGGTGCCACATTCGAACCTTCACCAGGTTCGGGCTGAATATGGACACAAAGTTCTATGATAAATATGATGAACACCATGAAAATTAGCCTGAGACTTTGGTAGACAAGGTCTCACCTGGAATAGACGACATCCATCTCAAGCAATCCAAGAAGGAAACAAAAAAAGAAAAGGGGAAATAAATTATAGCTAAGCAAATAGAAGTCCCAAAGAAGAGATGTGAGTAGTACCTTCCCCATTTAGGGTCATACACAAAGTCTGATGATAGTGCTTAGCTTGTGCATAGGAAGCCAACACTGAATTCAAAGAAAAGGAAAACCACACCAGAATAGGGAGGTAGCTGAAAGAAAAGAAAAGTAGAAGAATCATCTTTTGAAGAATATGAGCAACAACATGAAGGATGGGAAGAATTAGAGTAAAATGAAGAAGAGGAGGAGCAAGAGAAAATAGAGGATAAAGAGAATATAGGGGAAAGCTCTCAGAACATCTTACCACAAGTAGATAGATGAACAAGTGGCTAAAGCAACAGAAGAACCTCCCCCAAAAGAGCCTCCAAGCAGGGAGCAAATCCTACCACTAGTGACCACCAGTGCAGATCTTTCAAACCTAAAGCATATTGTAAAAAATTACACAGATAAGTCACAGGAGACTAGGGGAACTACACCACAAAAAGAATAGGTAATATCTCCTATTAAACTTGATACTCCATCTTCTTCTCCTTATTCCCAAAGAGATTCTTCTTCCCATTCTAAAGATCAAAGTGATCTGTCTCCATCACCTTACCAATCTCCACCAGGTTCACCTCAAATAACTCCACCAGGGTCTCCCTCTAAACAAACAAGTATGGAAACTTATATACCCACCACTCCATTCCCATAATCCACTAATTTTTTAAGCTTCCAATCCCTACAAAGTGCCTCATCTTCCAGTAACCCTACTATCGCTAAATTATAGAAATTAAAGAATGCCACTGGAAATGCTGCTACATGGCTAAAGTCACGGAGCTCCCAAAGTGCCACTAAGATAGCCCACATTTAGGAAGGGACAATACTGGATCCAATCAACATGCAATGATACACTATGAAGATGATCCCCCTGGTACGAAAGCCTAAAAACCAGATGCCTCTAGATGATTATCAGGCCAAAATAACTACAGAAGACATGACTCAATTTCCAATGGAAGACGAGTGGAGCAAGGCTCAAACTCATATGGGGATGATTTATTTGAATACATAACATTATAAGTAAAATTTCCTCCGAGCAGAGCAGGCCTAAAAATAGTTATAAGAGACCTTCAACCAGCATAAAATCATAGAGAAGGCTCTCAAAAATGAAGCCAAAAAGTGGGAATAAAAGTTCAATGAGATCACTCCCTCCTAGGAAAAGGTAGCAAAGGTAGAGGAACAAGTCCAGATACTACAACAACAAATAGAGGACCTAAAGAAGTAGTTGTCAGTAGTTTCTGATAAAATATAGGGGTTATCTAAGGAGAAGGCATGAGCGGTTTGAAAAGAGAAGCTTGTGAAAGTTAGCAAGCTAGTGTTGAAATCTAGAACCACTCTAGCTTACCTATCCAAAGTCAACATCACACTAAGCTAGGTAGAAAAGGAATTTGAAGCTTCAATCAAGCTCCTAGCATAATGGGTATCTGCGGCCAAAAAAATTTATGTCCTGGTGAACAATACGTAAGCGATAGCTGGCTATAGAGCCTAGGATAAAAAATGGTCCTAAGCCAAATTGGTTTCCAGGAACTTCTTCAAATGACATAAGTTGGTAACGTCAGCTGCAAAAATCATGCAAGAGCTAAGGGCAGAAGCAAAATCAATTTCAAACCACACTAACATGGCTGAAGACTGTGGTATGCCCAACTTTTGGGACTCAAATTCCAATCTCATGTTAGAAGATAATATAAAAGTTGTTTGGCAAATTTATTTTGCTAATGAATCAAAAATTGATAGCTGGGAAGAGCCGATACAAGAAGGCCTATGCCACCTACAATGAGGTTATCTAATCAAAATATAAGCAATATAAAGAGAAGCAAACAAAGGCCAAGAAAGCTGCATCAATAAATACAACACCTCTAGGACAAGAAAAAGTAGAAGAATCTGATGAAGAGTCCTCGAAAGAGTGATCACTCCCAAACTTGTTTTTGTTTTTTGTGCTTGGTATCATTCCATTTCTTTCCCCTTGTTTTTATTTTTTATTCTCTCTTTTTATTGACTTCTTTCCCCAATGGATAAAGGCTCTAATTTTTTACATTTAGTTAATAGAATTACCCTAGGAGGTGCCAATAATGTTGGTCAAAATTACCACACCCAGGGAAATAAGGGGTCCTCTCTTCAAATTTTTCTAAGTGTGAAAATGGGTCGTGATAGCGTGAAATTTTGGAGAGCGAGGAGTAGGTGAAGACCAAAAGTCATGATAGCATGATATTTTGAAGAGCAAGGAGCAGGTGAAGGCAAAATTCATGATTTCATGACATTTTGATAAGCAAATCTAAGGTGGAGGTAAAAGTCGCGATAGCACAATATTTTGGAGAGCGAAGAGCAAATGAAGACCAAAAGTCATGATTTCATGAATTTGGACAAGAAAAGCTAATGTTAGTCTCACAATGACACTGAGATGGGGGGGTGAATTAGTGTTGCTATTTAAATTCTTAAATCTTCAACTCTTGATGCAGAAACAATGAAAACTTAAAACCCAATAAAGAAAATATAACAAGAGAGCATTCCACAACACACGATGTAACGAGGTTCACCAATTTGGCTACTCCTCAAAAATGACTGCTTGGATTCCCATCCAAATCCAACCTTTGCAAAATACCAATTTTATAATCAATTTACCAGCACCCACTGGAAGGAGCACCAACCCCTGATTTATCTGCACCAACAGAAAGGAGCACCAACCCCTAATTTATCTGCGCCAACGAAAGGAGCACCAACCCCTAATTCCAAGCACCAACTTGGACTGCAATTTTGAAACTATAAGATTGACATAAAAATGCCTTCGCTTATACAAGACCCTGACTAGTCTATTGCTAACCCAACATTTCTCGCTATTCACCAAAACACCACACACTCTTAAGGCTCTGCTTAATGCTCTCTTACATCACTCTTCCAACCCTCCTTTTTGTAGCACTTTCACTCTTTTTTAGCAGCACTTTAATAATCCATGCAGACCTCCTTTTATAACAAAGTTTTTACTCTATTTTTAACTTCCCTATTTTCGCATGTAACCCGTAACTGACCCTGTAATTGTCGTTCTGACTTCAGTTCATTGTTCTTATTTTAGCTGCATGATTTTTCTCTGTAACTGCACCTGTAACTGTCGTATTGACTTCAGTTATCTCTTCTTATTTTAGCTACATGATTTTCTTCTGCAACGACCCCTATAACTGCCGTATAACTTTAGTTAACTGTCACATATCTTATTTCGATTGGGTTCTCTGCTTAGCTCGCACCAAAGCGACCTATCGCAAAATCGTGACACTTTCGCCTCCTTGCTTCTTTTCTTGGCTTGTACCCGCAAAAACACAACATTTTGTGATATCCTGATACTTTCACCTCCTTGCTACTTTACTTGGTTTGTACCCACAAAAACACATGTCACGATATCGTGACACTTTTTCCTCCTTGCTACTTTACTTGTTTTATACCCAAAAAAACATAACATGTCACGATATCATGACAATTTTGCCTTCGTACTCTTCCTCTTTACTTTTGTCGTGATATCGTGACACTTCTGCCTTCTTACTTTCTCTCTCCTTCTTTAGTCGTGAAAATGTGACATGTCGCGATATCATGAAACTTCTCCTTCTCTGTCTTCCTGGTCTTTTCAAGTCGTGAAAATGCGACATGTTGCGATATCGTGACACTTTTCCTTCTCTACCTTCCTGCTCTTTTCAAGTCACGAAAATGCGACATGTCGCAATATCGTGACACTTTTCTTTCTTTGCCTTCTTGCTCTTTTCAAGTCACGAAAATGCGACATATCACGATATCGTGACACTTTTTATTTCTCTTCCTTCCTGCCCTTTCCGAGTCGCAAAAATGCGACATGTCGCGATATCACGACACTTTTTCTCCTTTGCTCTTTCTCTTACCTTCGGGTCATGAAAACGCGACATGTCGCGATATCGCGACACTTTTTCTCTCGGACTCTCTCTCTTGCAATATGTCGCAAAATCGTGACACTTTTTCTTTCGTACAATCTCTCTTGCAATATGTCGCGAAATCACGACACTTTTTCTACTTGCATTTTTCTCTTCCAACATGTCACGAAATCATGACACTTTTTCTTCCATACTATCTCTCTTGCAATATGTCGCGAAATCGTGACACTTTTTCTTCCGTACAATCTCTCTTGTAATATGTCGCAAAATCATGACACTTTTTCTACTTGCATTTTTCCCTTCCAACATGTCGTGAAATCGTGACACTTTTTCTTTCGTACTATCTCTCTTGCAATATGTCATGAAATTGCAATAGTTTTTCTTGCTTGCGCTTTCTATTCGAACATGTCATGAAATTGTGACAGTTTTTCTTTCTTGCGCTTTCTCTTCAAACATGTCACGAAATCGCAATAGTTTTTCTTTCTTCTCAACATGTCATGATATCGACATTTGAGAAGATCCCTGCAACAAGAAGATCTTATCCTTTTCAATTAAAAGCTCCATGATTTAAAGAATATCTCCATAACAAGAAAGATCTCGATCTTCAATCACTCCTTTACCAGAATGAGCCTACGGGCAGTTTGTTGTAATAACTTTTAGTTTTATGTTATGTAAAACTCTATATATAGAATGAGTGACACAAGTAAAAGGTTGGCTCCTAGGTTTTTACAAGGCTATGTATTCAGATTACTTAAGGGTTTAATAAAGATCATCCATTCTGGTTTTGAGCTCATTTTGGTGGAACAAGTATGTATGTGTTGTTTATTGCTAATTGAGTCTAAGTGAATGTATTATGCATTAATTATTGTTCTAAATTTATATATCAACATTTAGTTAGATCTCTAATGAACCTCACGAATAAGTTGTGCTTAAATAGATATTCACCAGGGGGTTTTAGTTTCTATATTTTGGATCTTGTTATACTTCTCTGCAAAAGGTTGTGATAGTTGCTGTGTTGCTTAATCTGTACCGCTTTATTCTCCTAGAATTAGCTATATTTCCCTTTCTTTAAGCATTCCTTTCTCTCTCACTTTTCCCTTTAAAAAGCAAGGAACCAACCTTCTCTGGATATTGAACCATAAAAACTCTGTTTGAGCCTGGTCTTTCAATGTTGGCAAAGTCTTGGGTGCAAACGTAACGAAAGGTAAATTTTACTCCAATAATTTTTGGTATACCCGGTGGGACACAAATCCCATGAAACATATAGATCAAAGCCCTGATGAAAAGCTTTACCATGTTTCTTCTTTTTTATCACTTGGCGACTCCGCACCAAAAATAAATCCTAGAAAAATTCTTACCTAGTTTTTGGTCATGAACCGTATTTCATGATAACCAAATCCAAAGAAATTTTTTTGAAGAGCCCATAGAGTTCTTCTAACTACATCTTGGTAGCCTTCAAGCTAATCCTATTCTAGTTTCTTGAAATTCATCTACTCATCCCAAAAATACAAGATATACCAATACAACCCTCCTTAGAACCGTTGCTAGCAAAACCCTAGCTCCATCTATCTACCTAATCATGATGGCTAGAAATTTTTTGGACTTACCTTACCCTCTGTGGAATCACATAGGCCCCCTTAATCTAGCAGTTTAGCATCCAATTCCATCGATAGCTCTCAAAGCACTCCCATAGTTTGATGGTACTGGGAAGACAACCTAGGAGCATTGTTTAGATGTGGCAAAACTGGCACCAATCCATGATATCATCGAGGAAGATGTGATGATTATATTACTGGTTATTTCCTTGAAGGGGAAAATGCTTTATTGGTGTAGAGATCTTGATAACCAGACCATCTCCACTTGGGCCTAGCTGGTAGGTAAACTCATGGAGGAATCCAATGAGCAAGTGGACCCATTCTCACTGCTAAATCAATTTACAACCATTCAAAAACACCCACAAGAGGAGATTGCATACTTTAATATTAGATTCGATCGAACATGGCAGCGAGTACCCGATTTTTTAAAGCCAACACATGAGTAGTCAATGTACTATTATCTAAGTTCTTTCAACTCAGATATAAGTATGGCAATTAGGTAATCTTGCGTCACTACTTTTCCCAAAAATTTTCAAGAAGCATATAAGGTAGAAAAGGACTTAATCGCCATTAGAAGGTTCTCGACAAAAATGATAGCGCCTATCTGTCCTGATCTCTTGCAATTTCCAAATGCCACGCAATATACAAATGATGCCCTTTAGAACCCCATTGCATTCCATAGCGCCCATACCCCACAAGTTCCAAATGCCACTTTTAAGAATCCTATTGCATTTTTGAGCATCAATCTTCCCAATTGTCCCGCGCCCCCTATTTCCCCCCCAACCCCCCCCCCCCTCCCCTTTTTTTTTTTTTTTTCCCCCCCCCCCCTCCCTTCGGCCCCCCCCCCCCCCCACCCCCCCCCCACCCCCCCCCCCCACCCCCCCCCCCCTTTTTTCACCCCCAAAAAAAACTCCTTCCTTCTGGGGAGGAGAAAAGAAAAAAAAAACCCCCCCCCCCGCGGTTTTCCCCGAGGGCCCAGGGGCCCCGCCCCCCCATGGGGAGAAAATAATATAAACAAAAACAAAACTACATAAAAAAAAAAAGGAACAACCCCACCCTTTCTCTCTCTCTTTTTTTTTTTCGCCCCCCCCCCCCCCCCCCCCCCCCCCGTCCCTCCTCCCCCCCCCCCCCCACCATCCCAACCCAGCTCGTGAACCAGGAAAAGGACACACCCACCCAAAAAAAAAAAATAATATTATAATAAAATATTATTTTTCCCCCTCCCCTCCCCCCCACCACCTCCCCCCCCACCCCGGAACCCCCCGCTCCCCTCCTCCCCCCCCCCCCCCCCCCCCCCCCCCCCCCCCCCCCCCCCCCCCCCCCAAAAAAAACAACCCACAAAAACACCCAAAACAAAAAAAAAAGGAACAAAAAAAAACCCCCACAACACCCCAAGACACAGAAAGAAGAGAAGAAGGAAAAAAAGGGGTCCATCCTCTCCCACTCCACTCACCCAACTTCAGACGAACAGAAGAATTAAAAAATATATAAAAAAAAAAAAAAAAAAAAGGAAGAGACCCCCCCCCCCCCCCCCCCACCAAAACAAAAACAACCCACCCACACCCCCCCCCCCCCCCCCCCCCCCATGCCGCCCCAAGAACCCCCAGACTCAACAAAAATTATAATAAAAAAAAAACAAAGAAAACCCAACCCTTTTTTCCCCCCTCCCTCTTCCTCCCCCCCACTTTAGAAAAGAATATACCTCCCCCCTTTTATCTATCCCTCTATATGGAAGGGTGGGTGGTTCATAACTACATGATTGATTCTGGAGCTGAAACTACTATGATGCCTAAAGCATATGTGATATCATGGAGATGGAATATATGAGAAGTAGCCCAAGATTTTTACAATTGGATGGAACCCATGTCAAGAAAGTAGGCATAATCAAAGACATCCCCATAGTTCTCCATATACTGCCTCATCTTACAATCATACAAGAGGTAGTTGTAGTTTATTTAGAATCTTATTTTGGTATGTGCCTATCCAGGGAATTCACTACTAAAATAGGAGGCTACCTATCACTCAAATTTCGATACCTTGAGGTCCCATTCAAAGGCAAAAAGGTGAAAATATTCAATGAGAAACCTTCTACTTTCCACGTCAAAAGACTCGGAGAAGAAGAAAAGACTACCACTACCATGAAAATTATGAATGAAGATCTAATTGAATTAAACCTGATGGAGGAAGCCCTAAATGGTTTATAATAAGAAGACCAGTTTTCCCTTCTGGAATTCAATGCATCATTAGAAACAAGCATGGGAAGCTAAACAATTTTGAAGCCTAAGAAAGATAAAATCATTCCTCCCCTGCCTAAAGATCAATCTACCAACCAGTTGTGGAAGATTTTATTTTATGATGCTAGATGTAAAAATGGGGTCGGGGCAAAAATTTTCCTAATCACTCCAATAGGTGAAGAAAATATCTTCTCTTACAGGTTAACCTGGAGATGTTCCAATAATGCAGTAGAATATGAAGCACTCTACTTAGGCCTAAAAAAGGCTAAGAAAATGGGCATCAAGCAACTGTAGATTTTTTGATATTCTGAACTAATAGTAAATTAGGTTATAGAGAAATATGTGAGCAAACAATATTACCTTAAGGCTTACCAAAATAAAGTCTTGAACTTACTAGAATCCTTCGAATATCTGAACATAAAGGCAATTCCCAGGGAAAAAAATACGTACGTTGACTTGTTGGCTTCAGTAGGGATAAACTTCTACCCTATAAGCAATGTCATCCAAAAGTAAAAAATGATCAGATTGATTTATAGACCTTCCATGCCTGACAGAGATACCTTTGGGTAAGTCTTCAAGAATGATATACAAATAGTAGACTTCCTCGTTCATGAGATGAACTGATCTAACAACAAGTTGGCCGAAGATGAATAAGATGAGAACATCATCCAGCTGAAAAACAACCATATATCAAAAGGGTTGGTTACTCTAGAAAGCTTATTTGATAATAATGATAAGTCAAATGTCCACAAGATGAAAGTTGACAAACACAAGTATAAAGAATCTCAGATGGAACCTGACAAAGCCATCAAAGTAGGAGTAAACACCACCGAGGTAAAAATGGAAGAAATTAGGGAATTATGTAAAGAATTCCTTGACATCATTTCCTAGACCTATCGTGACTTGAAATTTTACTCCAAAGAGATAATCCAACACATGATTAAACTTGAAGAAGGTGCAAAACCATTCCAACAAAAGAAACGACTAGTAAATCCAAAAATTGAAGCCTTAATGAAGTAGGAGCTTCTAAATATCCTCAAATCCAAGACCATTTACCCAATCAAGCATTCAATATGGGTAGCCAATCTGGTCCCAATAAAAAATAAGAATGGTGACATCTGATTATGTGTTGACTTCCATAATCTGAACATGACTTCATTGAAAGATCATTATCCACTAGCGTAGGTCGATCAGAACTTGTACACAGTAGTGAGAGCTGAAAGGTTTTCACTTTTAGATGGTTTCTCTGGGTATAAAAAAATATGGGTCAAATATGAAGACCAATTTAAGACTACATTCACAATGAAGTGGGGAATGCTTACTTACCAGAGAATACCATTCGAGTTATCCAACGTTGGAGCAAATTTCTAGAGAGATATGGATGTAGCATTTAGGGAGCTTGTAAATAATATAATAATGATATACTTCAATGATATGATGGTTTTCTCACATCGAAAGAGGGATCACATGGGGCACCTCAAAAGTGTGTTTAAAAGGTGTAAAGAGTTTGGTATCTCCATAAATCCTCGAAAATCCATATTCGTTGTGGAGGAAGGACTCCTACTTGGCTATGTTGTCTCTAAGTTTGGCATAGCCATCAATCCTAATAGGGTAAAATCCCTATTAGAGGTTCCCCTTCCTCCAAAAAAGAAAAGACTACAATCATTTTTTGGCCAGATCAATTTTATGTGCAAATTCATAGTAGATTTTACGAAAATTATCAAGCCAATGACAAAGCTCTTAAAGAAAGACATCATATTTAAATGGATAGACACAAGGAAAAAAGCCTTCCAACATATCAAAGAGCAAATAGCCCAAGCCTCTATTCTGGTAAACCCAAAATATTCTAGGGATTTCATCCTATACGCTGTAGATGAGCAATAAAGTTACGCCACAATGCTCACACAGAAGGGAGCTAACAATGAAGAAAGACCCATAGCCTTTCTAATTCAAAATATGCAAGAACATGAGGAAAATTATACCTTCATTGAAAAGCAAAATTATGCTATAATGAATTCTCTAAAAAAATTCAAGCACTTCCTATCACAGAGCAAGATTACTATTTATACAATCCACCCCGATGTGTGAAGTTTCATCAAAGAAGGAGAGATCGATGATACAAGAGTTGGATGGGTAACCCAAATATAAGAATTTGATGTGGAAATACACCTAGCCAAGCTAATAAAAGGTATAACAATGTGCCAGGAACTTGCTAAGCAAGCCTAATCATAGTATGTAGCCTATCAAACTCAAGATGCAACATCAGATAAAGATCAACCTTCAGAGCAACTTGATTGGGTGGATGAGTTGATCCAGTATTTCTAGACTAGTAAGTGCCCTACAAACTTGAATACCTCTCAGCAGAGAAGATACTGAATCTATGACTTGAAATACACCTTGTTGCTTGAAGGATAATATAGAAAAAATTTGTATGGAGTACTCCTTTGATGCGTATCAGGATAACACAAGCATAAAATTTTAGAAGAGTTTCATGGAGGTCTATTAGGGGGCATTACTTTGGGAGAACCACTACCCTAAAAATTATCAGGACTGGGTGCTACTAGCCGAATATTTCTTTTATACTTTCAAAATCATGAGGAACTATGAATAATGTCAGAGGTATGTGGGAAGAAACATGAATGATCCATTTTATTTAAGTTCCATCCAGGTTGAAGAACCATTCTAGCAATGGGGATTAGACTTTATAGTAATAATAGAGCTAAATTCATCTGCAGGACACAAGTATATCCTCAACGCCACTGATTATTTCATGAAATGGTCAAAATAAATACCTAAAAAAAGGGCAGACCAAGAGGTGGTGATGGAGTTTATAGAAAGCTTGATTACTAGGTTCGACATCCTAGATTCCCTAGTCACAGATAATGGCTCACATTTTGTAGGAGCTAAGATGATCAACTTTGCATGTAAATACTAGATATACTTTAAAATGGACTAGCCGAGTCCATAAATAAAAACCTACTCAAGATCCTAAAGTGAACTCTTAAAGATAATAAGAGAAGTTGGCACTCTCTGATAAATCAGGCACTTTGGGCCAATAGGATTACAATCAAGAAATATATCAACACATTCCCTTATTCTCTGGTCTATGGAAAGGAAGACGTGCTCCCAGTGCATATTGAGATACCAACTCTAAAATGATTAAATCTAGCTAGGATTGAGGAGGCAGAACTAATGGAAAATAGGCTGATCTAGCTTCTACACTTGGAAGAACAGAAAGAGCATGCCTATAATCACTACCAAAAGTATACAATTGCAACAAAAGGATGGTTTGATAAGAAGACCACTCTAAGGAACTACAAGGTAGGAGACCTAGTACTAAAATGAAATGAGAAGAGGTCAAAACCAAGAAATCATGAAAAATTTGACACATTATGGGATGACCCCTTTGAAATCATCAAAGAAAAGCAACACAACTCTTTCTAGCTTAAAGACGAACAGGGCCAGATTCAACCCATTCCTATCAACGACTTCCACTTGAAGTTGTATTACAAGTAACTGGTTCAAGCCTATCTTTGTATATATATTTTATGTAAATATGTTCACTTTGTTTCAAGTTGCCTCCAAATTATCATGATGGCATGAGTTTTCGGCACTCGATGGCCCCTCTAAGGAAATTTGTCATGATTTCATGACTGTTGGGTAGTAGAGCACCTTTCCAAGGTAAATTGTTGTGATGGCATGACTTTTTGGCACTCGATGACCCCTCCAAGGAAATTTGGCATGATTTCATGACTTTTGGATAGTAGAGTGCCTTGCCAAGGCAAATTGTCACAATGGTGTAACTTTTCAACACTTGATGACCTCTCCAAGGAAATTTATCATGATTTCGTGACTTTTGGGCAGTAAAGCCCATTACCAAGGCAAATTGTCATGATGGCACGACTTTTAGGCAATGGAGCACCATATTAAATTTGACCTTTTGGGCAACAAAGAACCACGTCAGACCTAACTTTTTGTATAGTGGAGTGCCTCATCAGACCAATTGGGGACTTTTGGTGATAAAAGCAGTCACCTCGGGATCATGAAAAGCATAATTTTTAAAGTAAAACCGTACACATTGATTGGATCTAAATATGATATTTTTTTATTAGCTCGATACAATAGAGGAACATACCATTGGCCCATATCCTAAATGGTAACTTGAGGTAGTTGGTATCCTTAAAATTTGGCACACAAATCGAGATTCTTGCCAACATTCAAAATCAGTGTTGGGATGCATACTGCCAACCACAATTACTCTACATCTCTTTGAAAGTTAATTGTATGCCCTTTTGGGATGAGCATACATAGATGAATATATTCCCAACTTTACACCTTCCTCTTTCATCTTCTGTAGTGTCGATCTCCTTGCTCACTATGTTTTATTACTCACCCAGAGAGTTATACAACTTTAAAAAAGCACCCCAAATTTTCTTTGAGTCACTGAGCTACAAGTAACAACACCATGATGACTATACCTCCAGGTACTGCTTCTTCGTATGCACCTTCAAAAAATAAAAGAAGTTTGAGCAAAAAGGAATGTGGATCCCAACGACCACATTACAGACACAAATCTGACATGAAAGGACACAAGACAAATCCACAAGGATATAGTCACCAAGATGATTACAAATGTCTCTCCTTTGAGTTTGAGCACCTTCCCATACCACTCCATGCTTTACTAGTATGTTTACCCCCAGGTTCACCCCTACCTAGAGCTGATCAGGGTGATGGCACAATTTTATGATGTTAGGAGCAGAGTGGTCAAAACATCCCAGGGGGAGATCCTTTTCATGCTAGATATCAATACAATCAAGGTCATTTTTACATGGGGGGCCAAATATCCAATTCCTCCTATATTGTTTGATCCAACCACCTCTACAAAGTACTACCTGAATTCCCAAAACATCAGGGCATTCCTACAACAAAATTTTTAGATACTCTCTTTAAAAATTCCATCCTGCAATCTCCCATTCCCCTATCAAGATTCAAAAATAAGGAAATATTCTCTATTATGGCCATGGCAATGGGATTGGAATATGACACTCAGGTTTACGGGTGGTAATTTGCGATGGCGCAGTGCATATCCAATCCTAAATTCTATGACAGAGCATGCTTGGACCCAAATAGAGTTCCACTTTTCTTTGACTAGCCATCTTACCCAACCCAACAATTGTATGTGGGCCTTTCAAAGTTGCATAAAGAGGCCCCAAATACCTTCAGGTACTCTTCATATATGGTTTGGTTTGTTTTCTTCTTTCAAGAAAAAAAATAAAGTTTATCTCTATTACTCAAAGGATGAGAAGGTAGAATATATACTTGTCTATGAATGGATGTCGTTTCTTTTGAACTTGGGTTCATATTATTAGTTCAACATGGAATTACTGGGCCCTGATTTGCAAATTGTGCTAGTACCTATGCTAATAATTCCTAAGTAGATGGAAGAGACCCTGAGACATCCCCATGTAGAAGAAGGGGACTGGTTCATCCTGACTTAGAGGGTTGTCATTAGGCTCTATGGCTTTACAAAGAAGCCTTTCTTGTTGCCTTACTATGTCACCAAATGGCTCTTTGCCCTAGAGTAGGTAAGACAACAAGAATTCATCAACTACAAATTTGGGATAGGCACCCAAAAGACTCATACTTGCCTCATGCCCTTCTAGTATGAAGGGATAACTGTGTCAAAAAAGGGAGATCATGAGAAAATCACCCAACTATTAATAAGTATGAAGCTAGTCGAGCTCCCACAGATATGGAGATATGATCCTGATGATATCTTCACCAAGATACAAGCAACTCTAAATAAAGCTCCTTTCCAATAATTTCATATCTTCGATAGATAAATCGATAAACAGGGCAGGAATAACAGGGAAGACCAACCACTCGAATAACATGTGGAGAGAATGGAACACTATCTCTGTGGCATGATTTTTATGAAAATTTTACGGACTATAGCCCATATACAAATCCTCAACATAAAATTATTTGTAAAACCATGAAAAATATGAAGAAAAGGGGAGATGACTGGGATAATGCAAAACTACTAGGATGGTGGTAGATGCGGTGCCACATTTGAACCTTCACCAGGTTCAGGCTGAATATGGACATGAAGTTCTATGATAAATATGATGAACACCATGAAAATTAGCCTGAGACTCTAGTAGACAAGGTCTCACCTGGAATAGACGACATCCATCTCAAGCAATCCAAGGACACAAAAAAATAAAAGGGGAAAGAAATTATAGCTAAGCAAATAGAAGTCCCAAAGAAGAGACGTCAGTAGTACCTTCCCAATTTAGGGTCATACACAAAGTTTGATGATAGTTCTTAGCTTGAGCATAGGAAGCCAACACTGAATTCAAAGAAAAGGAAAACCACACCAGAATAGGGAGGTAGCTGAAAGAAAAGAAAAGTAGAAGAATCATCTTCTCAAGAATTTGAGCAACAACATGAAGGATGGGAAGAACCAAAGTAAAATGAAGAAGAGGAGGAACAAGAGAAAATAGAGGATAAATAGAATATAGGGGAAAGCTCTCAGAACATCTTACCACAAGTAGATAGATGAACAAGTGGCTAAAGCAGTAGAAGAACCTCCCCCAAAAGAGCCTCCAAGTAGGGAGCGAATCCTGCCACTAGTGACCACCAGTGCAGATCTTTCAAACCTAAAGCATATTCTAAAAAATTACATAGATAAGTCACAAGAGACCAGGGGAACTACACCACAAAAAGAATAGGTAATATCTCCTATTAACCTTGATACTCCCTCTTCTTCTCCTTATTCCCAAAGAGATTCTTCTTCCCATTCTAAAGATCAAAGTGATATGTCTCCATCACCTTACCAATCTCTACCAGGTTCACCTCAAATAACTCCACTAGGGTCTCCCTCTAAACAAAAAAGTATGGAAAATTATATACCCACCACTCCATTCCCATACTCCACTAATTTTTAAGCTCCCAATCCCTACAAAGTGCCTCATCTTCCAGTAACCCTACTATCGCTAAATTACAAAAATTAAAGAATGCCATTGCAAATGCTGCTACATGTCTAAAGTCACGAAGCTCCCAAAGTGCCACTAAGATAGCCCACATTCAGGAAGGAACAATATTGGATCCAATCAACATGCAATGATACACTATGAAGATGATCCCCCTGGTACAAAAGCCTAAAAACCAGATGCCTCTAGATGATTATCAGACCAAAATAACTATAGAAGACATGACTCAATTTCCAATGGAAGACGAGTGGAGCAAGGCTCAAACTCATATGGGGATGATTTATTTGAATACATAACATTATAAGTAAAATTTCCTCCGAGCAGAGCAGGCCTAAAAATAGTTATAAGAGACCTTCAACCAGCATAAAATCATAGAGAAGGCTCTCAAAAATGAAGCCAAAAAGTGGGAATAAAAGTTCAATGAGATCACTCCCTCCTAGGAAAAGGTAGCAAAAGTAGAGGAACAAGTCCAGATACTACAACAACAAATAGAGGACTTGAAGAAGTAGTTGTCAGTAGTTTTTGATAAAATCTAGGGGTTATCTAAGGAGAAGGCATGAGCGGTTTGAAAAGAGAAGCTTGTGAAAGTTAGCAAGCTAGTGCTGAAATCTAGAACCACTCTAGCTTACCTATCCAAAGTCAACATCACGCTAAGCTAGGTAGAAAAGGAATTTGAAGCTTCAATCAAGCTCCTAGCATAAAGGGTATCTACGGCCAACAAAATTTATGTCCTGGTGAACAATACGTAAGCAATAGCTAGCTACAGAGCCTAGGATAAAAAATGGTCCTAAGCCAAATTGGTTTCCAGGAACTTCTTCAAATGACATAAGTTGGTAACGTCACCTGCAAAAATCATGCAAGAGCTAAGGGCAAAAGCAAAATCAATTTCAAACCACACTAACATGGCTGAAGCTTGTGGTATGCCCAACTTTTGGGACTCAAATTCTAATCTCATGGTAGAAGATAAGATAAAAGTTGTTTGGCAAATTTTTTTTGCTGATGAATCAAAAATTGATAGCTGGGAAGATCCAATACAAGAAGGCCTATGCCACCTACAATGAGGTTACCTAATCAAAATATAAGCAATATAAAGAGAAGCAAACAAAGGCCAAGAAAGCTGCATCAATAAATACAACACCTCTAGGACAAGAAGAAGCAGAAGAATCTAATGAAGAGTCCCCGAAAGAGTGATCACTCCCAAGCTTGTTTTTGTTTTTTGTGCTTGGTATCATTCCCTAACTTTCCCCTTGTTTTTTATTTTTTATTCTCTCTTTTTATTGAATTTGTTCCCCAATGGATAAAGGCTCTAATTTTTGACATTTAGTTAATAGAATTACCCTAGGAGGTGCCAATAATGTTGGTCAAAATTACCACACCCATGGAAATAAAGGGTCCTCTCTTCAAATTTTTCTAAGTGTGAAAATGGGTTGTGATAGCATGAAATTTTGGAAAGCGAGGAGTAGGTAAAGACCAAAATTCATGATAGCACGATATTTTGAAGAGCAAGGAGCAGGTGAAGGCAAAATTCATGATTTCATGACATTTTGATAAGCAAATCTAAGGTGGAGGTAAAAGTCGCGATAGTGCAATATTTTGGAGAGAGAAGAGTAGATGAAGACCAAAAGTCATGATTTCATGACATTTTGACAAGCAAAGCTAATGTTAGTCTCACAATGACACTGAGATGGGGGGGTGAATTAGTGTAGCTATTTAAATTCTTAAATCTTCAACTCTTAATGCCAAAACAATGAAAACTTAAAACCCAATAAAGAAAATATAACAAGAGAGCATTCCACAACACACGATGTAATGAGGTTCACCAATTTGGCTACTCCTCAAAAATGACTGCTTGTATTCCTGTCCAAATCCAGCCTTTGCAAAATACCAATTTTACAATCAATTTACCAGCACCCGCTGGAAGGAGCACCAACCCCTGATTTATTTGTACCAACATAAAGAAGCACCAACCCCTAATTTATCTGCACTAACAGAAAGGAGCACCAAACCCTAATTCCAAGCACCAACTTGGACTGCAATTTTGAAATTATAAGATTGACATAAAAATGCCTTCACTTATACAAGAACCTGACTGGTCTATTGCTAACCCAACATTTCTCGCTATTCACCAAAACACCACACACTCTTAAGGCTCTGCTTACTGCACTTTTACGGCTCTCATGGATCTTCTTAATGCTCTCTTACGTCACTCTTCCAACCCTCCTTTTTGTAGCACTTTCACTCTTTTTTAGCAGCACTTTAATTATCCATGCAGACCTCCTTTTATAACAAAGTTCTGACTCTATTTTTAACTTCCCTATTTTCGCATGCAACCCATAACTGGCCCTGTAATTGTCATTTTGACTTTAGTTCACTATTCTTATTTTAGCTACATGATTTTTCTTTGTAACTGCACCTGTAACTGTCGTACTGACTTCAGTTAACTCTTCTTATTTTAGTTGCATGATTTTCTTCTGCAACGACCCCTATAACTGCCGTATAACTTTAGTTAACTGTCACATATCTTATTTTGGTTGGGTTCTCTGATTAGCTCGTACCAAAGTGACCTATCGTAAAATCGTGACACTTTCGCCTCCTTGCTTATTTTCTTGGCTTGTACCCACAAAAACACAACATGTCATGATATCGCGATACTTTTGCCTCCTTGCTACTTTACTTGGTTTGTACCCGTGAAAACACATGTCGCGATATCGTGACACTTTCGCCTCCTTGCTACTTTACTTGGTTTGTACCCGCAAAAACATAACATGTCGCGATATCACGACACTTTCACCTCCGTACTCTTCCTCTTTACTTTTGTCGCGATATCGCGACACTTCTACCTTCTTACTTTCTCTCTCCTTCTTTAGTCGTGAAAATGTGACATGTCGCGATATCGCGACACTTCTCCTTCTATATCTTCCTGCTCTTTTCAAGTCGTGAAAATGTGACATGTTGTGATATCGTGACAATTTTCCTTCTCTACCTTCCTACTCTTTTCAAGTCATGAAAATGCGACATGTCGCGATATCATGACACTTTTCTTTCTCTGCATTCTTGCTCTTTTCAAGTCGTGAAAATGCGACATGTCGCGATATCGTGACACTTTTTCTTTCTCTTCCTTCCTGCCATTTTTGAGTCGCAAAAATGCGACATGTCATGATATCATGACACTTTTTCTCCTTTGCTCTTTCTCTTACCTTCGGGTCATGAAAACGTGACATGTCGCGATATCGCGACACTTTTTCTCTCGGACTCTCTCTCTTGCAATATGTCACAAAATCGTGACACTTTTTCTTCCATACAATCTCTCTTGCAATATGTCGTGAAATCGTGACACTTTTTCTACTTGCATTTTTCTCTTCCAACATGTCGTGAAATTGCAACACTTTTTCTTTCGTACTATCTCTCTTGCAATATGTCGCGAAATTGCGACACTTTTTCTTCCATACAATCTCTCTTGCAATACGTCATGAAATTGCGACACTTTTTCTACTTGCCTTTTTCTCTTCCAACATGTCGCGAAATCGTGACACTTTTTCTTCCGTACTATCTCTCTTGCAATATGTCGTGAAATTGTGACAGTTTTTCTTTCTTGTGCTTTCTCTTCGAACATGTCGTGAAATCATGACAATTTTTCTTGCTTGCGCTTTCTCTTCGAACATGTCACGAAATTACGATAGTTTTTCTTTCTTCTCAACATGTCACGATATCACGATAGTTTTTCTTTCTTGCTCAACATGTCACGATATCATGACAATTTTTCTTTCTTGCTCAACATGTCACGATATCGCGACAAGTTTTTATTTTTTGCTTAACATGTCGGGATATCGCGATAGTTTTTCTTTTTTGATTAACATGTCGCGATATCGTGACAGTTTTCTTCCTTGTGATTTTCTTTTGATTTTTAGCATATGGGCCACTTTGATCTTTTGGAAAATCACTGTACATACTCTGAAGAACCTCTTAACTCCTATCCACTGCATCAACTAATCTGTCTGACTATGTTGACAACAATGACAATACTGTTGCTGCACCTTGCTCAATAGCTAAGGTAAAGGCAAAAGTCATGATAGCACAAAATTTTGGAGAGTGAAGAGAAGATGAAGACTAAAAGTCATGATTTCATGATATTTTGACAAGCAAAGCTAACACGGAGGCAAAAGTCGTGATAGTGCGAAATTTTGGAGAGCAAAGACTATGGTCAAGGTAAAAGTCATTATTTCACGATATTTTGAATATCGAGTGGGCCATGACACCTAAAATTAGTTGAGAAGATCTCTATAACAAGAAGATCTTCTCCTTTTCATTTAAATCTCCATGACTCAAAGAATATCTCCATAATAAGAAATATCTTGATCTTCAATCACTCCTTTACCATAATGAGCCTATGGGCAGTTTGTTGTAACAACTTTTAGTTTTCTGTTATGTAAAATTATATATAGAATGAACAACATAAGCAAAAGGTTGGCTCTTAGGCATTTACAAGGCTATGTATTCAGACTACTAAATATTTTAATAGAGATCATCCATTCTGGTTCTAAGATCACTTTGGTGTAACAAGTATGTATGTGTTGTTTATTGCTAATTAAGTCTAAAGTGAATGTATTATGCATTAATTCTTGTTTTGAATTTCTGTGTCCACGTTCAGTTAGATCTGCAATTAACCTCATGAATAAGTTGTGCTTAAATAGATATTCACTAGGGGTGTTTTAGTTTCTATATTTTGGATATTTTTATGCTTCTCTGCAAAAGGCTATGATAGTTGCTGTGTTGTTGCTTAATTTGTACCTCTTTATTCTGTTAGCATTAGTTATATTTCCCTCTCTTTAAGAATTCCTTTCTCTCTCCATTTTCCCTTTGAAAAGGAAAGAACCAAACTTATCTAGATATTGAACCAGGCAGACTCTATTTGAGCCTAGTCTTTCAATGTTTACAAAGTCTTGGGTGCAAACGTAACCAAAGGCAAATTTTGCTCCAACAGTTTTTGGCAAGATATAGTACTAGATCCAATCAGCATACAATAGTCCACTATGAATATGACCCCCTTGGTATAGAAGCCTAAAAACCAGACGACTCTAAATCCGAAATAACTACAGAAGACATGACTCATTTGCCAATCGAAGATGAGTGAAGCAAGGCTCAAACTCACATGGGGAAAATTTATCTGAATGCACAACATACAAGGAAAAGTTCCTCCAAGAAGAGCAGGCCCGAAAGTGGCTATAAGAGGCCTTCAACCAACAAAAAATCACAAAGAAGGCTCTCAAAAATGAAGCCAAAAAATGAGAACAAAAGTTCAATGAGGTCGCTCCATCCTAGGAAAAGGTATAAAAGGTAGAGGAATAAGTCCAAATATTGCATTAGAAAATATAGGACCTGAAGAAGCAGTTGTTAGTAGTTTTTAATAAAACCCAAGGGTTATCTAAGGAGAAGGCATGAGCGGTTCAAAAAGAGAATCTTGTGAAAGTTAGCAAGCTAGTGTTGAAAGATAGACCCACTTTGGCCTACCTCTCCAAAGTCAACAACATGCTAAGCTAGGTAGATAAGGAATTTGAAGCTTCAATTAAGCTCCTAACATCAAGGGTATCTACGAACAACAAAATTCAAGTCCTAGAAAATAGTACGCAAGCAATAGCTAGCTACAGAGCCCAGGATAAAAATTGGTCCCAAGCCAAATTGGTTGCCAGGAACTTCTTCAAACGACATAAGTTGATAATGTTAGCTGTCAAAATCATGCAAGAGCTAAGGGCAGAAGTAAAATCAATTTCAAAATATGCTAACATGGCTAAAGACTATGGGATGCCCAACTTATGGGACAAATTCCAATCTCCTGGTAGAAGATAAGATAAAATCCGTTTGGAAATTTTTTTTGCTGATGAATTAGAAATTGATAGCTAGGAAGAGCCAGTACAAGAAGTTTGTATTTTCAGCATGGCTCAAGATATCACTCAAATGAACTCCAGCCTAAATGAGCTATACCTCAGGTCAAAAAATATATCTTATGACAAGGTGGAGGAATTAGAGTACTTATATGCTACTTTCAAAGAAAAAGTAGATACTAATGAAGAGACCTGGAAGAAGGCTTGTGCCACCTATAATGAGGTTATCCAATCAAAAGAGAAGCAAGATAAAGAGAAGCAAACAAAGGCCAAGAAAGTTGTGTCAAACAATACAACACCTCCAGGCCAAGAAAAAGTAGAAGAATTTAATGAAGAGTCCCTGAAATTTGTGTCAAGCAGTACCTCTTTCCCTTTGTTTTTTATTTTTACTCTCTATTTTTTTACTCCATTCCCCAATGGATAAAGGCTCTAAGTTTTGACATTAAGTTAAAATAATTACCCCAGGAGGCACCAAGAATGTTGGTCAAAATGACCACACCCAAGGAAATAAGGGGTCCTCTCCTCAAATTTTGCTAAGTGTGAAAATGGGTTGCGACAGCGCAACATTTTGGAGAGTGAGGAGTAGGTGAAGATCAAAAGTCATGATAGCATGACATTTTGGAGAGCAAGAAGTAGGAGAAGGCGAAAGTCATGATTTCATGATATTTTGACAAGAAAAGCTAAGGTGGAGGTAAAAGTCGCGATAACACAACATTTTGGAGAGCAAAGAGCAGATGAAGACCAAAAGTCGTGATTTTATGATATTTTGACAAGAAAAGCTAAGGCGAAGGCAAAAGTTGTGATAGCGCAACATTTTGGAGAGCAAAGAGTAGATGAAGACTAAAAGTCACGATTTCACGATATTTTGACAATCAAAGCTAAGGTAGAGGCAAAAGTCACAATAACATGAAATTTTGGAGAGCAAAGACTATGGTCAAGGTAAAAGTCATGATTTTGTGAAATTTTGAAGATCGAGTGGGACATGATGCCTAAAAGTAGTTGAGAATATCCCTGCAACAAGAATATCTTCTCATTTTTAGTTAAAATATCCATGACTCAAATATTATCTCCATAACAAGAAAGATCTCGATCTTCAATCACTCCTTTATCAGAATGAGCCTACGGGAAGTTTGTTGTAACAACTTTCATTTTTCTATTATGTAAAACTCTATATATAGAATGAGTGACACAAGCAAAAGGTCAAAACTTAGGCATTTACAAGGCTATGTATTCTGACTATTGAAGAGTTTAATAGAGATCATCCATTCTAGTTCTGAGCTCATTTTGGTGTAACAAGTATGTATGTGTTGTTTATTGCTAATTAAGTCTAAAGTGAATATATTATGCATAAATTCTTGTTTTGAATTTCTGTATAGATCTGCAATTAAACTCATGAATAAGTTGTGCTTAAATAGATATTCACCAGGGGGGTTTTAGTTTCTATGTTTTGAATCTTGTTATGCTTCTTTGCAAAAGGCTATGATAGTTGTTGTGTTGTTGCTTAATTTGTATCGCTTTATTCTCCTAGCATTAGATATATTTCCCTCTATTTAAGAATTTCTTTCTCTCTACCTTTTCCTTTTAAAAATAAAGGAACCAACCTTCTCTGGAGATTGATCCAGACAGACTCTATTTGAGCCTAGTCTTTCAATGTTGGCAAAGTCTTGGGTGCAAACATAAGCAAAGGCAGATTTTGCTCCAACAGAACCATAGACCTCAAGGGCTCTAAGCCTTACGGGAGTATCTCCTAGCCTCCATTGGCTAGGGCACTCATTAGAATGAAAAAATTAACCACACAAGCTAAAGGGAATATTCCCCCTTCATGAATCACCCACCTTCTTCTATGTGACAATATGCTCTATTGATATAGTCACTTGTCACTCTTGCACCATGTGCCCAACATGTGCACCCTTTTATTCTCCCTTAGAATATTATCTAATTTTAAATTTAAAATGGAGGGAAGAGAATAAAATTTTAATGCAAAAAAATAGTAACATAGAGATGAAATGGAAAAAGTGATCAATTGGGGACCCCCAAAAGATTTTTTTTGGCAATAAATCCAAAAATACTATTTGTATAATTTGTCATGGTTTACCCTATACAATGCTTTTGTTGAACATAATCAATTAGTTCATAATCTCTACAATCCACTAGATAACCTTGACCAAGCTTTAAATAACTTTGTCATCGAATAACCTTTCACATAAAATTAGTGACTTCTATTGAATGGTCAACCTCCACCATAAGTTGGACAACCTACTCTTTGCTCTATATGGCCAACTACCATCAGACATATTGGTTCTAGATGGTCATGAACATGCCTCATATGGTTTAGTTTTTACTTTAGATAGCCATCCCTTGGTCTTGGATGACCCAAACCTCACAAATGACTAATATTTCTTCCAACATGATGATTTATAGCTTTTGGGCAACTTGCAATCTCTTCTAAACAACTACCATTTCTTCCCGGATTAGCTGAGTGCATTTCCACTTAGATAATATTAGTTTAGATGACCCTTAGATTGAATTATGTTGTTCAGTCCTCATTTATTTTTTTATATGTTTGAAAGGACTATCTCTTTAATTTGAATGGGCACCACCATCCACCTAACAACTCCTTTCAAGGTCAAAATATATTTTCTTGTCTTAGAATGACTTCCTTAGGTATTTCTCACTTCCAACCAAAAATTTCTCTAGTAAATATAGCCCCAAAAGTTTTTTTTAGGGTTTCTTTTCTCTAACTAACTATGGATTATTTTTCCTATGCTTCTCCTAGGGCAAGTCCTCAATCTTCAAATTCTTACATGACTTCAATTTTTATCTAGAACTTACATGCATTTTATTCAAAACTCTCTCTCCCACCATGGGTATGTGCCCCAAATCCTCTTCTGCAATGAAATTCACTGTCATTGGGTTGCTACTAATTTTTCCTCCACATAGATTGATTTTGCTTTGATAAAATCCTAGTTTATGTTCTAATGCATTCCCTCTAACACTTGGTTCTGCATCTTCAAATTTTTATTTTACTTCATACTCCCCTATTAGTTTTGGCCCTTTGTTTTCATATTCTTCTTTAGTAATATTAGGCTCTATCACTGGTGAAGGGGGAATGATTCTCTATTATTATGTGGGGAATCTCCTGTAATAATTATCAACCCATAACAATGGTTATTGTACATGGCAACACTTTGGAAAAATGTGCAATTTCTATCCATCAAGAATAAATTGGGTATCACATGTAATTTTATTATGTCATCCTAAGGTACTAATTCACTAGTTGGTTCATTATGCGATGATAAGTCATTGGTTGAATAAATACGGTGGATTGATTCACCATATAGTTCTATACCTGATCAATCATCTAATTTTTTTTCTTTTGGGGTAAAAACTAGTTTCTTTGATTTATCATCTAAACATTTCTTTATTCATGAAATAACATGTTCCCTCCATCAAGTTAATACTCTTTTGTATAGAGTGATCAAAGATCTGAAACCATATTCTTTAGTTCATTTAGCTACAATGTTGGCAATTTGAGTAATTTTATGTTGTCATTGATGTCACATGGATCACATTGAGTTTTGATGGCAAACACACTTTTGGAGAGCATGGATGTATACAAGGTTTTTTTGTGAAAACTAAGGCAAGAAAAATAAAAGGTTTTATTTAAAACCATGGATGTCAGATTTTAAATGGATTTTTTAAAACCAGGTTGGCTTTTCATTTCATCGAAAAAGGTGCCCTGGTGATGGAGATATTTAATTTTAAATATTTAGTTTAAATTTTAAATTATTTAAATTTTAAATTTAAAATAAAGTTATAGCACCGACGTCTAAAGAAAGGAGGAAAGAAATATATTAAAAATAATAATAGCACCGATGTCTAATGAAAGGAGGAAAAAATATATATATATATATATATATATAATGTATATTATATATATAGGAGGAAAGACATATATATATATATATGCCACAAAAAGTTTTGATAATGTCCTTTGGCCCTTGATTTCTATTGCATTCAAATGGTAACGTATTGCGAAAAGAGCCTACGTGTTGTGTGTTGAAGCATGTGTAAAAGGCATGTTGAAGGGTCTACGATTTTTGGATTTGTTGAAGAAACATTCGTAGAGTAAAACCAAACGCATAGGCATCTTTGGCCTAGTAGTTTGTGCGTTGTGTGTGAAGTAGGAGGTCCTACGATCGAGTCCCACTGTGGTTGCTTGCTATGTTGAAATGAGTGAAGCATTTTTGAGTTTTCAGAGGGCACAAAATATTAAGGATATGTTTTGATTCGTGTCACTTTTGAGAATGTGAGGGCATGTAGCCCAATGGTGGCTTGGCTGCAGTTAAGGTGCTGAGAAAGGAGGCATCAAGAGATAAAATCCCATTAAGGACAGAGGCAAGTTAATATTTTTATTATTATTTTATTTTTCTAAAGTTGCACTAGGAGAAATAAGGGTTGTGATGCACTTTAATAAAAAGAGATATTTTTGGTGATTTTCTTTTTAGAAGTATATCATATTATATATCGTTGGAAAGATTATTTTGAGGGCTATTTGATTAACTTGTTTAGAGGAAGAAATAAGGTGTGTGTAAAGAGATATTTCTGATTTTGTAAAGGGATTCAAAATTGAAGGTTGCTTTGTTCTTTTTCAAAGGTGATTAATTATTTCATAAGGGGACATGATGCATTTTATTGAGTAGGAGTAATAAGGTGTTATTTGGATATTATTGTTGTGTTACTAATAAAGATCTCTAACCCCTATTTAAAGTTGAAAAATAAATTTTGTTGAGTGTGGCATATTTAGTGGACAACTAATAAGGCATCAAAAGGTATGAGCAATATTCTCCATTGACTTTGTTTATGGTGGTTGATTTTTGAAATATCATTGAAGAGAAAAGGATTGATTGTGGTTTCATTTTTGAAAGTGGTTGATCTCTAAAATATCATTGGAGAGAAAAGGATTGATTGTGGTTTCATTTTTGAAAGTGGTTGATTGAATGCTTCAAGGTTTTCTGGTTTGAGAGTTGTGTTTAAACCTTATTTTATAAGCATTGTTGTTGAAGCCATTAGTTGTGTGAAAAACCTGAGATAGGGTTTGAGAAGAACATGAGTATCATTGTTATGTGAAGAATGTTTTATAAGCATTGTTGTTGAAGCCCATTGGTTATGCAAAGAACTTGAACTTGAGTTAGATGAGAACATGAGTATCATTGTTATGTGAGATTTGTGGTTGAGCATTGTTGGAAACATTTGAGTTGGTTGATACATTCTTGGACTAGGGTTCATTATGGATCATTGTTGTCATCCATTGTAGAGTGCATTGCCATTTATTGATTGAGTTTATCATTGAGCCTTGCCTTCATAGATTTGTGGATTATATTTGAGTGCTACTTGAGCATAATTGATTGAGCCTTTGAGAAGGCCTTTGGGACATATTTTTGGATAGATTTGTGGCAATTTTTGATTAAGACTTTGAGAAGGATTTTGGGATAGATTTCTGTATAGATTTGTGACAATTTTTGTGTATGATTGATTGAGCCTTTTAGAAGTCTTTTAAGATAGATTTGTGGATAGATTTCAGATAGTATTTGAGCAAGTTCTTGGTGAGCTTATTGAGAAGATTTGATGAGGTTCTGAGTGAGCCTATTGAGTAGATTTGAACAAGTTTTTTTTTTTTTGGTAATTATTATAATAGATTAACAGTGGGTTTTTATAGAGGATCCCAAAACCTTATATACAAAATCAGCCTTGCTAAATAGTGCTTCATGCCTCTTGGCTGGAAGAATAAACCTGTATGAAAAAAACAAAAAGCTGATAATTGCCCGAGGGCTACAAGTAAGGCATTTTTGCCTGATTATCCTGGAAACCATGGCCATTATAACTGGGAAAACAAAAACTAGCCGGAGAAGCTGGACCATTGAAAATCAGAAGAAGACAACCAAGAAAACTACAAAAAATTCTCCCATACCGGAAATGACTTTCCACATTCAGCTCCGGAGGCAGTAAGCATACATGTTGGATAGGATCCAAGAAAAAGACGGACTGAAACAAACCGTTGAAAATCCCGGAAAATTTTGCCCCGGCCCAAATGGCCACTCGTTTAGTCTTCTCACATCCGGGATTTCATCCGTACGGTTTGAGTTCTTCTTACTCCCTTTCCTCGTTGGAAGGGAGGTTTTGGGATAAGCGCGTCACCCATCGGAGAATCGGAGTCATCCCGAAACAACAACCGTTGGGTTCCATTTGCAACACCCAGCTTTGTCCTCTTTTCCTTGTGGGGGGACGGCCCCCCTTTCACTACCAAAATCCACCCCCGCTTTTGACTCCTTGTAATTCGAGGGCTAATATTACCAGGATGGTAACCTCTTCTCCCACGAGTAGTCTTCCAATATCTTTTGTGCCTCGGGAGAGTTTCGGTCATAAATTTTGGGTGAATGCCGTGTGGTGATAAGGGGGGGGATGTCCTTTTCCTCATGTGGTCCTAGTTGGGGGCGCCCACCACCGCTCGAGTCCGGATGGGTGGTGATTTCCTCTTCGGTGAGGAGGATTCGAGATGGTCCCCGGATGGACTTGGAGATTCATGGCCTTTCGCAAAGGGGTGCTTCGTCTGACCTTCACCGTGCTCCGGAGGGTGCGGGGACCCGCTCCTTCTTCCTCGGCTTTTGGAGAGGACAATGGACGAAGATGCCCTTGAGAACTACCGAGGGCGAAAGGGCACATAAACAATAGCTTGCTTGTGTAGAAAAGTACCCCCAGACCGCAGAGTAATGGAGGATGGGAGGTCTGTATCCAAGTTCACCAAAACACAGAATCGGGCTTGGACAAATCTAGTTCGAGCTCTGGTGGGAGGGTCTAAAGTGATCATCTCCCCGATGGACCGAGCAATACCTATGATTACATTTTCATGCCAGCAGAAAAGGGGAAGACACGGGAGCCTAACCCATATTGGAGCAATGTTGATATTCTGGGTATTGGGGTTAAAGTCCAAACCCCACTTCCTTAGAAAGAGACTCCTACGGCCCAAGAACCAAGGCCCTCCCTAGTTTACGAGCCTCCCTTGTGCCCCTAATCGCAAAAAAACCTCGGGTAGGGCAGCCCTCTAAGTGACAGAGGTCCGCCATTTTCCAGACGCCCACTTGCGAATGGTCTCCATGTCGGGACGACCACCAATAAACTTACCGATGAGGGTAAATTTTTTGAAATCCACAAAGCTTGAGAGAATTTCCGTCGGGATGTCCAACTCGTCCTCGGATGGAAATAACTCCTTGGAGAAGAGCCCTCTTAAGGTTTCAGAGCCCCCAAAGCATATGACTTCCAAGGTCCATCTCACCGTTTGTCTGGCGGATCCTTGCCGCGACTTGGCAAGGACCCCTCCGCCCCGACTCTTGCCCTCCCTCCCCCGAGCCCCGGTCACCCCCCTCCCGTCCCCCAACAACCATCCCCATTCATATGACCTATCTTACTGGATACGTAAAACCAGTCATAAAATTTATTAGCTAATGATTTGAACAAGTTTTGAGTGAGCTTGTTGGAGCATATTTTGAGCAATTTCTTGGTGAGCTTGCTAAAGCATATTTGAGCAAGTTCTTGGTGAGCTTGCTAGAGCATATTTGAGCAAGTTCTTGGTGAGCTTGCTAGAGTAGATTTGAGCAAGTTCTTGGTGAGCTTGCTAGAGAATATTTGAGCAAGTTCTTAGTGAGCTTATTGAAGCCTACCTGAGCAGACCAGGATTACCTTGCTAAGAAGATCAGTGGATTGCCTACCTAAGTAGATTAGTATTGCCTTGCTGAGCAGATCAGTGGATTGCCTTGCTGAGCAGATCGATGGATTGCCTACCTAAGTAGATTAGGATTACCTACCTGAGCAGATTAGTGGATTGCCTAGCTTTGAGTAGATCAAAGTAATTATTTGTATTGGGATAAGGATCCTTATTTTTGTCTAAAATATTATAAAGATATTATCTTGTGGAGTACCCCACATTGGGGGAACCACGTTAAATATTATGTCTCAATTATGTGTGGTGATTTGTGCTCTTACTTACTATTGCTATCTATGTCATTAATGCACACTGCTATATTTGGTTATTGTAATTAAGGACACTAATTAATATTGGTTTGGAAAGAAAGTAAAAAGTGGGTGCTATACTTTTCACCCCCGTCTTAGTATAATTTTATGTTCTCCAATTGGTATTAGAGCGGGTTCATTCGAAAAGGCTAACAACTTGAGGGTAGATTCTACAATAACACAAATGGCTTCACAAAATGGATCATCTAAAAATAAGGCTCCACTGTTTGATGATAAAAATTATGATTTTTGGAGCATGAGAATGAAGAACTACTTGATATCACAAGGATATGAGGTATGGCATATGGTTGAAAAAGAGTATAAGGTTGAAGGTGATCCCGAGGTAGATAAGACTATCAAAAAATTGGTTGAGATCAATGCAAGGGCAATGAATTGTATTTTGAGTGGGCTACGTAAGATATATTTTGCAAATGTCATGGTGTGTAATTAAGCTAATGAAATGTGGACCAAGTTGTGGAATACCTATGAAGGAGATTCCAAGGTAAAGTTGGCAAAACTACAAACTCATAGAAAAAAAATTGAGGAATTGAAAATGGAATATTTTGAAGATATTGTAAAGTTTTTACTTCAAGTTGATGAGATTGCTAACACCATGAGAGGTTTAGGATTTGAGATGAAATAATTAGAAGTTACTCAAAAGGTTTTGAGATCACTTCCCATGAAGTATGATGCAAAGGTTTCAACAATAGAAGAAACAATGGATATCAACAAGCCTACAATGAAAGAACTACAAGGAACTCTCACAACTTATGAGATGAGGATAAGTAAGCATCAGGTTCCAATAAAAGAAATTGCATTCAAGGATTTAGAGAAAAATAAAGGGAAAGTTCTAGAGACAAATAAAGATTCAGATAATGATGAGGAAGCTAACTTCATCAAAAGGAAAAAGGACTTAAGAAATTACAGGGATATGAAGAAAGTCAAATGCTACAAGTGTGGTGATATTGGTCACTATGCACACAAGTGTCCACATGAAGAAAATAGTGATGATGAAAAAAAGGTCACATAAGAAAAGAATATGGAAAACATAAGCATGACAAAAATGATAGATACAAGCAAAGCAAGTATGAGAAGAAGAAAAGTTTTTGTAAGACAAAGAAAAATTTCTACATTGAAGAAGCAAGTGATAGCTCAGATCACAGTGATAGAGACAAGTCATATGATGAAAAGGAAGAACATATATTCCTAGGAATAGAAGGTGAAAGAGAACAATGCTTTGTGTGTGGTCAAAGAGATCACAGATCAAGATATTACAATGGATTTAGTGATAGTGAAGATGATATGACACATCAAAGAAATAGGTATGGTCAAAGAAATCATGAGAGTTTGTTTGCTATAGAAGATTATAATAATATTAGTAACAGTGAAGATGAAGAAGTATCACTTTTGGTAATAGAAAAAGAAGAGGATGAGCCAAGAAAACAAAAATCAGAAGTCAAAATGCTAAAAGAAGAATACAAGAATCTTGAAAACAAGATTCGAACAAATGTCAAAATCAGAGAAGAACTACTTTAGACAATCAGTAATCTAAGATATGAGCTTCAAAATGCAAAAAGGATAGAGGATAGGATGAATGAATAACTAAGGGTAATAATGGAAAGACATGACACATTAGATGAAAAGGTTCAAAAAGGAGTGGAAACATATTTTAAGGCTGTATCTTATGTCCAAGAAAAATCACACTCAAAAGGAAAGGAAGTTCTAAAAGATGAAATCAAGGAAGCACCTAAGATTTATGAAGAAATTTCCAAAGTTCCTATGGCTCCAAACATTCAGTTTGGATCTTTTTTTGAGATAGGTGAATCAAGTTCAAAAGGAAAAGAAAATTTTCAAAAGGAAAACAAGGAAGAAATTAAGGAAGAGGATTTAGATACTACAAAGAAGGTTCAAGGATACAATGCACAAGTCAAAAATGATCACAAGGATAATGATAAATAAAGGTATGAGGAACCACAGCATGAACAAAGGGCTTTTCAAGGACATTATTTTTCTTGTAATGGATTTGGATACAGGGCTATACACTGCAGGGTCTATGGATCAAAGAAGTTTGATTTTGCTAGAAGTAACATCAAAGGAAGAAGGTATGGTTTTCAGGGACATTGCTTCTTATGCAGTAGGATTTGTCATAGAGCTTCTTAGTGCAAAGAAAATGAGCAACATGGTTTTGGTTTTAGAGCTACACAATTCAGAAGTAATGATGATCATGAAAACAAAACTTCACAATACACGGTTCAGGAAAGGAATGGATATGGAAATTATTTCAAGAAAGAATTTAGGATATGGGCACCATCCAAAGGCTACAACATCAAGTGTTTTAATTGCAATAACTTTGGACATATTTCAAAATGATGTAGGACTCAATTACAAATACGTTCAAGACAAGAAGGTCAACCAATTTTAAGGTAATAAGGTCAAACAGGTTCAAGACAAGAAGATCAAGTTATTCATCAAGAGAAGGATATCATAAAAATATGAAAGGAAGTTGACAGAGGAAAGAAACAATGTAATATGGGAGTAAAAGTACTCCCACCCAAAAATTAATCACCTCAAGAGAGAAGGTGGTGAGGGGGCTAAGCTTAAGATTCATATATTTTAGCCCCATAGGTGTCCCTTTTGCCATTGATGTCAAAGGAGAGAGATTTGAGTAAGGGAGAGAGCATTGAGTTAGGGGGAGCAGCCTCCATAGAGAGTATTGAGTTAGGGGGAGCAACTTTGATTCTCAAAGATGGTTTTTGCAGTGATTGTGTGATTTGTATTATAGGTGTTTCCATCAATGACAAAGGGGGAGATTGTTGGAAATTTGAGTTATTTTATGTTGTCGTTGATGTCACATGGATCACATTGAGTTTTTATGGCAAAAGCACTTTTGGAGAGCATGGATATATACAAGGTTTTTTTGTGAAAACCAAGGCAGGCAAAATAAAAGGTTTTATTTAAAACTATGGATGGCAAATTTGAAATGGGTTTTTTATTAAAACCCATGTTGGCTTTTCATTTCATCAAAAAAGGTGCCCCAATGATGGAGATATTTAATTTTAAATATTTAGTTTAAATTTTAAATTTTAAATTAAAAATAAAGTTATAGCGCCGACGTCTAAAGAAAGGAGGAAAGGCATATATTAAAAATAATAATAGTGCCGACGTCTAAAGAAAGGAGGAAAGGCATATATATATGCCACCAAAAGTTTCGATAATGCCCTTGTCCTCGATTTTGATTGCATTCGAATGGTAACGTATTGCGAAAAGAGCCTACGTGTTGTGTGTTGAAGCGTGTGTAAAAGGCGTGTTGAAGGGTCTACGATTTTTGGGTTTGTTGAAGAAATGTTTGTAGAGTAAAACCAAACACATAGGCATCCTTGGCCTAGTGGTTCGTGCATTGTGTGTGAAGCAGGAGGTCCTGCAATCGAGTCCCGCCATGGTTGCTTGTTGTGTTGAAATGAGTGAAGCATTTTTGAATTTTCAGAGGGCACAAAATATTAAGGATATGTTTTGATTCATGCCCATTTTGAGCATGTGAAGGCATGTGGCCCAATGACGGCTTGGCCACGGTTAAGGCACTAAGCAAGGAGGTGTCAAGAGATCAAATCCCATCAAGGACAGAGGCAAGTTAATATTTTTATTATTATTTTATTTTTCTAAAGTTGCACTAGGAGAAATAAGGGTTGTGATGCACTTTAAGAAAAAGAGAGATTTCTGGTGATTTTATTTTTTAGAAGTATATCATATTATATATCATTGGAAAGATTATTTCAAGGGCTATTTTATTAACTTGCTTAGAGGGAGAAATAAGGTGTGTGTAAAGAGATATTTCTAATTTTGTAAAGGGGTTCAAAATTGAAGGTTGCTTTGTTATTTTTCAAAGGTGATTAATTCTTTCATAAGGGGACATGATGCATTTTATTGAGTAGGAGTAATAAGGTGTTATTTGGATATTATTGTTGTGTTACTAATCAAGATCTCTAACCCTTATTGAAAGTTGAAAAAGAAGTTTGTTGAGTGTGGTAGATTTAGTGGACAACTAATAAGGCATCAAAAGGTATGAGCAATATTATCCATTGACTTTGTTTATGGTGGTTGATTTCTAAAATATCATTGGAGAGAAAAGGATTGATTGTGGTTTTATTTTCGAAAGTGGTTGATTGAATGCTTCAAGGTTTTTTGGTTTGAGATTTGTGTTTAAACCTTGTTTTATAAGCATTGTTGTTGAAGCCATTAGTTGTGTGAAAAACTTGAGATAGGGTTTGAGAAGAACATGAGTATCATTGTTATGTGAAGAATGTTTTATAAGCATTATTGTTGAAGCCCATTGGTTATGCAAAGAACTTGAACTTGAGTTATATGAGAACATGAGTATCATTGTTATGTGAGATTTGTGGTTGAGAATTATTGGAAATATTTGAGTTGGTTGATACATGCTTGGACTAGGGTTTGTGAGAAAGAGTTATCCATTGTGGTAATTGGTTGAGTAGAGTTGTTTGAGCCTAGTCAAGTGATTGTGTGAAGTGGTTGTTCAAGTACCATGAAACAAACTATTCTATATTCTGATTTGAGTTGAGGTCATTGTGGATCATTGTTGTCATCCATTGTAGAGTGCATTGCCATTCATTGATTGAGTTCATCATTGAGCCTTGCCTTCATAGATTTGTGGATGAGATTTGAGTGCTACTTGAGCATGATTGATTGAGATTTTGAGAAGACCTTTGGGACATATTTCTAGATAGATTTGTGGTAGTTTTTATGTATGATTGATTGAGCCTTAGAGAAGGCTTTTGGGATAGATTTTTGGACATATTTGTGGCAGTTTTTGTGTATGATTGATTGAGCCTTTGAGAAGGCTTTTGGGATAGATTTGTGGATAGATTTGGGATAACATTTGAGCAAGTTCTTGGTGAGCTTGTTGAGCATATTTGATGAGGTTCTGAGTGAGCCTATTGAGAAGATTTGAACAAGTTCTGAGTGAGCTTGTTGGAGCAAATTTTGAGCAAGTTCTTGGTGAGCTTGCTAAAGCAAATTTGAGCAAGTTCTTAGTGAGATTTCTAGAGCAGATTTGAGCAAGTTCTTGGTGAGCTTGCTAGAGAATATTTGAGCAAGTTCTTGGTGAGCTTGCTAGAGCAGATTTGAGCAAGTTCTTGGTGAGCTTGTTGGAGAAAATTTTAGCAAGTTCTTGGTGAGCTTGCTAGAGCAGATTTTAGCAAGTGTGAGCTTGCTAGAGCAAATTTTAGCAAGTTCTTGGTGAGCTTGCTAGAGCATATTTGAGCAAGTTCTTAGTGAGCTTACTGAAGCCTACCTAAGCAAATTAGGATTAACTTACTAAGAATATTAGTTGATTACCTACCTAAGCAGATTAGTATTGCCTTGCTGAGTAGATCAATGGATTGCCTTATTGAGCAGATCAGTGGATTGCCTACCTGAGCAGATCATGATTACCTACCTGAGCAGATCAGTGGATTGCCTAGCTTTGAGCAGATCAAAGTAATCATTTGTATTGGGATAAGGATCCTTATTTCTATGTGAAATATTATAAGGATATTATCTTGTGGAGTACCCCACATTGGGGAAACCACATTAAATCTTGTGTCTCAATTGTGTGTGGTGATTTGTGCTCTTGCTTACTATTGCTATCTATGTCATTAATGCACACTTCTATATTTTGTTATTGCAATTAAGGACACTAATTGATATTGGTTTGGAAAGAAAATAAAAAGTGGGTGCTATACTATTCACCCCACCTCTCAGTATAAGCGTGTGTTCTTCATACACTTGCAATTCTTGTTCTTCCTTAGGGGCTAGTTGACATTGAGGATTTTAGGGAAACAATGGATATTGGGGCAATTGTTGTGGGAAGGTTGTTGGATGTGCAAATTGGAAATTTGGATTGTATGGGTAGGGTGCCCTTGTTGAGAAAATGTTGCAAGGTTTTGTTGGTGAACAAATGGGTATGGTTGAGGTATGTGCTTTTTTTGTATAAGTTTATCATACTATCCATGTTCATGTGACACTGGGTATATATGTGGTCCTATAGGAAAATAAGTGGATTTTTAAAGGACTTGATTTAGTAACAAGGATATTCTTAACATTATTAAAACATTTTGACATCCATGAATGAAAGGAAATAAACCTCTATAATCACGTCGAAGAATGAGAATGAAAAATGAGGTTCACTAGTCAAAGTAAGAAACAAATGAAAAATGGTGGATATGAGAGCAAGACACCAACCTTCAAGAGGAGGATAAAATAAAAATGCTATTGAACACTAGTCTAATGCAAGATCCAATGGTTAAAAACTATAAAAATAGAGATATTGAATAGTTAAAAACTATAAAAATAGAGATATTAGATAACAATCATGACATATAAACTAATTAAGGTATATACTAGATTATTCTAAAACCTCATGATCAAGTATTTTTATTTATGAGGATACCCTAGAATATCTATGGAGGATTCAAGTTGTGTTACACTTGTATGATAAAAATATCTATTCATGAAGTAAGAAAAATAAATGATCTTTAGTTTCATGAAGTTTCAAATTTTGTAGAAGTAATTTCAATACTTGGAGTGCTTATCAAAAATGGATTCTAATCAGTTTACCAACCAACAATACCACTTAACATTTAAGAAGCGTAATGTAAAATTCTTCACAAATGCTACTTTGAAGTTGTACAAAGTTCTATTTGAGTACATTATTCCTATGAGATATGTAATAGGTAAAGTATTGATCTTCAAGTGGATACAAAAAATATTGAATGAAAGGATGGTATGATTGGGTTGCTATACTCATTCTTACTTGATTATATTATTTTCACTTACTCTGCATTTTATTCAATACATGCAAAAACAAAACACTCCTGGATTCTAAAACACAATGGTTAGGCCTAGTTAAATTCAATCTTGGTCACTTGTTTGAATCCTATGGGGTAGGGTAGGTGTATCCCTCTAGGGGGTCTTAGACTCCAGACCAAGAATATTGGGCTAGACCTATGCCCTAAAAATTTCCTTGACCTTGATCCTCTATAGTCAAATGCAATCAATGAATCTATAGGGAACCAAAGTACATGAATGCTATATTGATGAATAATTACAAGACAACAATTACTAGAATGTTACATACATACACTCAAATAGAAACAACAAAACAAATGGTAATATTTCAAGGTGCAAACTCTATAGATCATAGATCCTCTAAAATGATATTAAGAAATGAAAACCTTAAGGGTTTGGGTGTTCCTTGTACTCAAGAAGTTTTATCCAACTTATATTATTCAAGATGCTAACAGAAGCTCAATGATAGAGAGAACTCGAAACTCATCAAAGCCAAGACTAAGTTTCCAACATTGACTTAGTTGCATGGGGTAATTTCCCTCACAAGGGCTATGATAAAAGCTACCTCATATTATGGATTCTTGCCTTATAGTGGTCACCATTTTTTCTTTCTTGTAATTCTAATTTTGCCAATGTTTAAGAGGTACTTTATGGGCTCTTACTAAATTTTGATTTCAAGCTGGCAAGTCATAGATGGTTACAAATATCATACTAAAGTTTTAATAATAACATCCTCTAAGTTATGTAAATTACACGACTCTATGAACAACAATGAGAGTGGGAATACAAGATATGAATAAGAAGAATGGGAATACAAGATATGTAGAAGATATAATAAGAATATATGTTTATCAAGAAAATATTATCACAAATTTAAGATAATCATTAATATGATGAAAAAAGAAACTCCCAAATTGTTTAATTGATCAATTATTCAGATTTCATATTCAAGTTATCTCAAGGACTAAAATTATAGGTTTGTATTACTTGATAGAACATAAATTTCAATAAAAATTAAAGGTGTTTCGTATAAAGTGAAGAAGTATTGTATCATCTCAAGATATCTAACACTAAAAGGATTTTGTAGACATGAAAGCAAACCATCAAAAGTAACCAATATAGCCTTTAAAACAATAATAGAGATGCAAGTAGAATATTTGGTGTTATAAAAATCATCAAAGCAAAAGTAAAATCAATAGTAGTCATTGAAAGGACAATAATAATAAAAATTAAATATTTGGTATTATAAGAATATCAAAAAATCTAAACTAGAGAATTTTACCTACCTTCATAAGGCAAAACCCCTCAAGAAGAAAACCATATTTGCAAAACCAAGAACTAACCTGCATGAACTACATGATGAAACCCTTAGACAAATCCACCCACAAAAACCTTGGGAAATAGAATTTGCAAAAGTATTAAGTAGAGAAAGAAACAAAATTTGTTTCCACTTGCAAGTTATATGATGATATAACTAACAAAAAATAGATATTTGCAATTACAGACTATTGTATGAAACCTTGAATAAAATAATCAACATAATCAAACAAAGCTTGGAAATCTTATTTCAGAACTAGAATGATAGGAGAGATCATATAAACAAGTAGTGGAGAAGACACAATAGTTAAAAACCCTATGGTAGGACATGTGCCAAGATCATATAATGTCATTTTAGCTCATGAAAATTTATGAGCAGCATGTTTATCATATTGTTATATTATATATTTTATTTCAGCATTGTCAAATCATGATAGATGCCTTTCTAAATAGATATTTTCAAAGGTGTCAAGTTTGGGATATCCACGTTCTCTTTATGGGCTTGGTAGGTCCATAGACCTTGATAGCAAGCATAACCAAGAACAAAGCAACCAAATATGTTCTCCAAGTATCATTAAAAAAAATAGACATGATAGCAAATGCAATAGTACATTTACTAACCCACTTTATACCATAATAGCAAATGCAATAGTACATAGTAGAATTAAATCAATTTAGCAGTAAAGCTTAACCATCATTGTAAAGAAGAAAATATAATAACTTGAATCTTTATGATAGCATATTATAGCAGTAGTGAAACAACTTAGTACATCAGGAGTTTTGAAGCTTTTCAGCAATACATAGCAAGATGGAGCAAATTCTAATGCATAGATATAATTTGACATAGCACATTGTTGATTAACTGGTTACAATAGCATCCCCAAACCTTAAGTCCTTTGCATCCCCAAACCCTAAACCCTCAGCATCCCCAAGCCCATAAAGGACTATTCTTAGTATGTGTCATTATATGTTCATTGTTGTTGTCACATTGAAAATTTTGTTCATAATTCATGGCTTCAACAACTTTGTCATATCCTTCTTACCAATATTTTCTACTAAAAATCAACATGCCCTATAAAGAGAGTTTCAACAAACAACTAAATCATCTATAGTGGAGAGATATATTGACATGCTAAGTATCAATTTTGGGACATCCACATTCTCTTTATGGGCTTGGCGGGTCCATAGACCTTGACAGTGAGCATAACCAAGAATAAAGCAACCAAATATATTCTCCAAGTATGTAAGAATGACTCTAATTTCCATTTTCTAAAATAACCATCATATAAAAAAATAGATA